>JAANYP010000451.1:175272-514367 GCA_020465985.1 Centrapalus pauciflorus | reverse complement strand
AGTGGCCGAAGTTCTCATTTGTTATCATCCTTCATTTGAGTAATATTGTGAGTTTTTAACTCTTCTTGTTCCTTACGAACTTTTAGAACTAATCATTTGTTCTAGCTTGTGGCATTCAAAACTTATTAATCAACTTGGTGGGGATGGTTGTGACGTTTCTTATATCAAGGTTCTTGCATCTTTATAATCAACGTGTCACGATTTCACCATCTATACCAAGGTTCTTACCTCGTTTATAGGCAACGGGTAGCTGTTTTATACATTTCTCATAATAACATCCAATAGAACGATTGAGAAACTCGTGATCAATCTCATATTCATAGGTGAGATCACATCATTTGGTATCAAAGCCATGTTCTATTGGTTTGTTTTCTATCATACTTTATTTTTTCCATATCGTTTTTTCTTATTGTTCTCACGTGCATTATAGAATTTTTCTATTGAAAAATAAAATAAAATATAATTAAAGTGATTAATTATAAAATATAGACTGTATCTATCCAAATCTAATAGTATCTATTCTAAATTTAAATCAAATCTAATAAAATCTATTACTCTAATATCTTATTAATTATAATATAATAAAAGGTTACAAGAATATAGACAATTAATAGGTCACGTTAAAATAATAACATCATTCTATTATACTTTTGTTAATAAAAATAATATATCTATCTCTTTACCTTTTAGTTTATTAGATTTTATCAATACAAAAATATATTAAAAATTGTTACATGTTAAATTTCAATCCTGTGGATTCTAATTTGTAATAGTTAGTTGAATATTAATTCCATGTAATTTATCTTCTTTCATTTGTAAGTTGTTTAATTTATTTAGAAGTTGAGGAGTATAATTTGTAAAACCTTCATACTTGGTTTTAATATTTAAGGAAAACCTCCTAGCGTTTCCCACAACTTTGTTATGGAGAATTGGGTCATCATCAAAATGAATGCCCATGAAAAGCCGATGTCTGCCATAACTGTGGCAAATGGGGGCATTGTAGTAGGAATTGTAAAAAGGAAACTCCAGCTGCTCCATCTTCAACACGATCTTCTAGGGGATCAAGTGGTGGTTCAGTCAGCCGCAGGAACCAGCCACCAAGATCACCTACTCGTGCATTTTCAAATCACTACAGAAGAGGCTAAGGAAGACCTGGTCATGGGTGTGTTTATTATTAATTTTATGTCTGCACGAGTTCTGTTTGATTCTGGTGCCAATCGATCATTTGTATCTACTGCTTTTTCTCAACACCTTTTGATGTCTTTCTCTAAGTTATCTGTTGTTCTTGATATTGACTCTGCTAGTAACACTTTAGTTAAAGTAGATCAAGTATATCGTAATTGTACCATAGTAATTGAAGATGTAGTCTTCAATCTTGACTTGATTCCAATATAATTCAGCGAGTTTGATGTAATAGTCGGGATGGACTGGTTGATTGAGAATGAGGCCCACATAGTCTGCAAGTAGGGAACGATAAAGACAACTACTCCGAAGGGGCGAGAGATATGCATATATAGTGATAGGAGAAATGAGGATTTTTGTCTACTGACGATTGCTAAGGAAGGAAAGTTGGTTGTTAAGGGTTGTGAGTCGTTTTTGGCATATCTCTATTGATGGCAAAACAGAAAAGAAAACTGTGGCCGACGTGCCTGTTGTATCTGAATTCCTAGATGTGTTTCTGGAAGACGTGTCTTGTGTGCCAACTGAGAGACAAGTGGAATTTCGAATTGATTTGATCCCCGAAGCTACCTCGATACCTCGTTCTCCGCACCGTCTTGCTCCATCCAAAATGCAAGAGATGATGAAACAACTTCAGGAATTGCTTCATTCGACCGAGTTCTTCACCATGGGGAGCGCCAATATTATCAGTAAAGAAGAAGGATGACACGATGAGAATGTGCATCGATTACAGGGACTTAAACAAAGTAACCATAAAGAATAAGTATCCGTTGCCGAGAATTGATAAATTGTTTGATCAGCCGCATGGGGCTAGTTTCTTTTCAAAGATTGATTTGTGATCAGGGTACCACCAGTTGAATGTTCGAGATGAGGATGTGCCGAAAACGGCTTTGAGGAGTCGTTATGGGAATTATGAGTTCCTGATTATGCCATTTGGGTTGACCAACGGCCCAGCTGCTTTCATGGACCTTATGAACAGGGTTTGTAGACCGATGTTGTACAAATCGGTAATTGTATTTATCGATTATATTCTAGGATGCTCTAAGTCTGAAGCTGAGCATGCTATTCATCTGAAGGATTTATTGGAGCTATTAAGAAAGGAAAGGTTGTATGCCAAATTCTCAAAATGTGAGTTTTGGTTACAACAGATTCAATTTTTGGGGAATATGATTTCTGGAGCTAGAATCTCGGTGGATCCGGCTAAAGTGGAAGCGATAAAGAATTGGGAGTCGTCCCGTACTGCCACTGAGATTAGGAGTTTCTTGGGCTTAGCTGGTTATTATCGAAGGTTTATAAAATATTTCTCAAATATTGCAGTACCTTTGACTGCATTGACGAAAAAGAATGTGTCGTTTGTATGGGAAGCTGAACAATAAGAAGCATTCGAAATTTTAAAGAAAAGTTTAAGCGAAACACCGATACTTGCCCTACCAGAGGGTAATGAAGATTTTGTAGTCTATACGGATGCATCGAGGCTGGGATTAGGTGTTGTACTGATGCAACGTGGGAAAGTTATTGCTACTTCAAGACAACTACAGCAACATGAGAAAGACTACTCAACTCACGACCTAGAAATGAGTGTTGTCACGTTTGCTTTGAAATTGTGGCGACACTACTTATATGGAACTAAGTGTCAACTGTATACTGACCATAAGAGCCTAAGGTACATCTTCAGCCAGAAGGAACTTAACATGAAACAAGGTAGGTCTATGCAATTGATTAAAGACTACGACTGTGAGATACTTTATCATCCTGGTAAAGCCAATGTAGTGGCTGATGCCCTCGGCCGCAAAGCATACTCTAAGGATTGTTGTTATGTGATGACCTTTACAATGTTAACCTCCAAAATCGTCGATGATGTTAGAGCTGCTCAATGGGAAGCCTTAAAGGAAGAAAATATTGGCGCTGAGGACATAAGGGTGCAGAAAAAGATTATGGAATCTGATGAGACCGGCTTGAAGGTTGTTTACGGAAGGATCTGAGTTCCAAAGTTTGGGGGCTTGAGAAAAGTGGTTATAAAAGAGGCTCATCAATCTAAGTTTTTTAGTTTACCCTGGAAGTAAAAAGATGTATAATTATTTGAAACCAGACTTCTGGTGGCCGGGATTAAAGAAGGATATTGGGCAGTTTGTTGAACGTTGCAGAACTTGTAGACTAGTCAAAGCTGAGCACCAACAACCGTACTGTAGTTTACAACCACTTCCCATTCCTGAATGGAAGTGGGAACATATTACCATGGATTTGGTTACCAAGTTACCGAAGACTAGACGTTAACATGATTTTGTGTGGGTCATTGTGGATAGATTGACTAAGTCTGCATCTTTATACCAATTCGAGAAAGTTATTCATTGGAGAGGCTAGCACAGATTTACATGAGTGAGATCATATCTCGACATGGAGTTCCAAAGTCTATAATATCATATCGAGATAGTCGTTTCACCTCGAACTTTTGGTCTGCGTTACAAGAAGGAACGTTTACAAGGATCGCAATGAATATGACCTATCGTCTGCAAACTGATGGCCAAAGTGAAAGGACCGTCCTCACACTTGAAGATATGATGTGGTCATGCATTTTAGATCTTGAAGGTAATTAGGATGACCATCTACCACTGATAGAATTGTCGTACAATAATAGTTATCATGCAACGATTAAGAAAGCACCATTTAAGCACTGTATGGGAGAAGATGTAGGATTCCTACATGTTGGAGAGAGGCAGGAGAAACCCCGATTGCTGGGCCGACACTATTACAAGAGACTAACGAGAAGACACAATTGGTCAGACAGAATATGAAAGCGGCCCAGGATCGAAAAAATGATACCATGATAGGAGGCACAAACCAACCAGTTTTGAATTAAATGATTGAGTATATTTGAAAGTATCACCGATAAGAAGTGTTACTCGTTTTGTAAAAAGGGGCAAGCTGGCACCGAGGTTTGTTGGCCGATTTAGAATAATTGAAAAGGTTGGGAATCGATCATATCGTTTGGAGTTGCCTAAGGAGATGTCAGGAAGACACCCGGTGTTTCATGTGAGAAACCTTACCAAATCCTTCACCGCTAGGAATGAAGATTGGGCTGATCATACCGAGTTGCAGATAGATGAAAGAGTCCTTATATGGAAGAACCTGAGTGTGTTTTGGACACAAAGGTCAAAAAGCTATGGAACAAAGAGATAGAAATGGTGTTGATACGTTGGAAGCATCACAAAGGAGCAAACCACACTAGCAAAACAGAGGCCGATATTTTAATGAAGTATCCACATTTGTTCGAATCCACGTAACTTCGAGGATGAAGTTTGAGCATGTTGGAACCCATGCTGTAACATCCTAAGATTTTTATTACTGTAATTTGAGGATATTTAGTTTAAATTTCGTACTTAAATGTAATCGAGTTGGACTATTAATGAAAGTCTCTTTATTCGGGATATTAAAAGTTGATTGATTTTAACTAATTAATAATTTTAGAATTTCAATTTATAAATATGTATGGTGAAATTTAAATGTTGGTGGTGAAAATATAATAATTGAAACTTCATTTAAAGAAGATATACAAGTGGAGGGACCACTTGTGTAAATAACCAAAAGTGGAGAATAAAAGACTCCTTGAGTCTTTCAAACTCACATTTTCAACTTTCTATCTTCATATCACACCCAAAACTCTCTCAAGAATCCGCTAGAAATCGAATTTGGTTGAAGAAATTTGTGGATTAAAGCTGAAAATATTGAGATCCAAGTCCATTAAGGTAAGAAAGATGATATTTTTAAGTTGAGGTTTTCTTAGATGCGTTTAAGATGCAAAATTCGGAATTTAAATCTGATAAATTGTTGATTAATATTTTTTTGTTGAAAACCTCATTTAAAGTCCTTAGAAGCATCAGAAACAAGAATCAATCAATGATTCAATCAAGAAGGTAAGAAATATGAAGTTTCATGAACTTTATTCTTCTTGAAGTTTTCCCCATTTTTGGTCAAATCTGGATAAAAATGAGTGTTATTGTTAGGGAAAATGGTTTAGAAACACTCAATATATGTTAATATATCATTTGTATGGATTGCATGTTAATAAAAATAAGTTTGGTGAATTTTGAAGCAAAACCCGTAGGTTGCGACCTGCTGAACTACAGGTCGACTCATCGAGTCGATCATGGTGACTCGGCGAGTCGCCAAGAATATCAAGTGGGTAAGATTTCTTCTAAGTGTTCAGACCCGAACTTTAGGTAGGATTGAACTTCGGCCGAGGATCCGAATTTCAGACCTCGACTTATCGAGTCGAGCAGGGTGACTCGGCGAGTCGGCCTCAGCTAAAGCGAACTTCTGCATAAAGAGACCCGAACTTTTGGAATAAAAGTCAGATTTTTGATATAATTTTAATATAATATAATAACATTGAATAATGGGATATTCGGACCTAGTAAAGATCCGAATCAGTTTTAATTATGAATCTTCGGATGGTGGGTCCGAAGTTGAGCACTTTAACTTGTAAAATTTGATGGAAATTAATGACATATAGACATTGATGGTATTTTCCTATTAATAATGTGACAGGTCCCTTGTGGTGTTGTTAAACACACAATGAGGTAAAATTGTGATTCAGGTTGAAAGCCCGGAGAGAAATAGTATAATTTGAAGTTTACTAATGCACCCACTGTGAGTACTTAGGATTATATATGTCTATATTTGTTTTATGCTAGTTTTTGTTCATTGAGGCTTGTTGATTTATATTCATTTGGCACTCTACTAACTTGTGTTTATTTTGATGCACATTGTTGCTTGTTTACATGTTATTACATTATCTGTGTTCTTTGTTGTGCATCAACGTGATGAGATTTCGAGCTATAACTGGTAAATTGATGCTACCGAGGCTATATGAGCTTGAGCTCCCTCTATGGCCCCGAAGGGCAGATGTAGCATCCCCGATGGTAAATTCCGTCTCAATTGAATGTGTTATTCCGTGCAAATGACACGATGGAGCTGCGTGCTCATTTGTGTTTCCGTACTTCGTGTGCGAAGGGGTGCACGACGTTTGTCGCCAGTGTTACTCATTGTGTGCTGCATAAAGGCTTGTGGAATCTATAATCTCTATACTCACTAAGCTTTGCTTATATCCTTTAGTTGTTGATATTTTTCCAGAAAGGGAAAATACGCTGTTGGACCTTCTAGCTAGGTCATTTGTTGAAGTATTTGAGGATAACTACTACTCAAATGGTAACTGAGTAATGAAGATTCCTTTGATACTATTTGGGATGGTTGTAATAAATTGAGTATGTAGACTTAGAATGGAACCATGTACACTTTGTAGCGTGTTTGACTTAAATTATATTTATGTATTATTTCAAATTTCTGTAATGTACTAAGTGTTTCAAACTCGGTATTGTGATTGTGGTTATTGTGGCAAGGGTGTCACACGATTCATACGTGGGAGCCGAAGACGGAGATGATGGCGAAATACCCCGATCTGTTCAAATCTACATGATCTCGAGGACGAGATCAATCCAACGCGGAGGAGATTATAACATCCACTAATTCCGAGGTAATTGATTAATTTCAAGTCGTTTAGCTCAATTATTAATTCGAGATAATAAAACATAAATTATCAAATTCGATTGTTGACATTTAAAATGTTTAATTTTGTGTTTTAAGAATTAGAAAATGATTATATATATATATATATATATATATATATATATATATATATATATATATATATATATATATATATATATATATATATATATATATATATATATATATATATATATATAATGATATAAAAGAAATTATTATTGGTATATATGAATGGAATGTATGTATAATATATAAATGGTTATACATGCATGAATACATCAACATCACCAAGATCATTATCCATCCAACCATAACATATATTCCTATATATATGAAAAACCCTATTAACAACTTTTTCATCTCAAGAGAAACACACATAAATAATCTGGAGTTTGAGAAGTCTGAGGCTAGATTTAGAAGGGGTCTGTTATCAAAATTTTCATCATCTACAACTCAAATCACCATTGGAGGTTTATTAAGGTAACTATCCATACCATAATAATCACTCTATACTTGTTTAAGTCATAAAATATATTTCTGCTTTGAATATAATCTGCAGTTAAATATTTGTAACAATGATAATCATCATCTTCAGCATTTGGATTAAAAGCTTCAAGAACAATAAATGGTGATTTCATGAGTTTTACATGATGATTTGAAAACCTATATAAAAGTGATTCAAATTAGTATAAAGAAAGTGGAATCAATTCGTATGGGATGTGGCGAAGTATTGCCAGAGTTAGGGACGGCGACGAGGTCACCGACCGATGGCAACAGCGGCGCCGCTGCCTTTGTTCTGCCTGTCCGCCTGCCCGCTTTCTGGGTTCCATCGAGAGAGATGAGAGAGTAGGAAATGGGTGTGTGTATGGTGGTAGTCTGGTCGGCATCGGAACCCACTTGACCGGTGATTTGCTTGCCGGCAGTGGCAGGCATGAGCGGCGCCCTACTCGCCTCTATTTCACTTGGGGCAGAAGTATGAGCCAGTGATTAGTCAGTAGATTTCTACTCTGACAGATCGTGGTCTTCATATATTGCTATGGATTCTGTGATGTATTGATGAGTTCAGAATATGTGTAGATATTTGTTAGATCAAAGGCGTGCAATGTCTGTAATTAAAGTTTTAAATCATCACTATTTATTGTAATCCCATGACATATCTGTTAAGAATCTTATGTGATAATGCCACTTATGATATTATATTTACGTGGCTTTTATGCGAAAAGAGTGGGTGTTAGATGTACTTTGATATCCGGATTATTGTGGTTCTCCGAGACGTGTGACTTTCAATAAGTACTTTCAGCTGATTTTTGATTAGTCGCTTGGTGGGTTACAGATTGTGAGCACTGCGAGTAATTGATTTAATTTCATGAATAATCATTTATGATACGTTTATACTGGATATCTGTTTCAATTCTATGGCCATGCTTATCGATTCTTTGCATACTGCGTATTTATGTGATGATTGCATGCCTGTGTGACTACATGTTATTTTTATACACTGTAAGTCGGCAGTGCCGCAAGCTGGGTTACTGTGTGTGCATTGCTGGGAAGGTCGGATGCTACACAGACTACCTATTCATGGACACACTACTGGGAAGGTTGGGTGCTACACAAGTTGAAATTGTGCCGATACTTGTTTCATTCATGTTATTCATGTTGCTTGGTGCTATTAAATATGTTACTCGCTAGGCGATGATGGCTTACCCCGGTTGTGTGGACATCTTTTCTAGTATAGCTGATAAATGAAAAGCGCGAGCTTCAGGATCTACAGTTTGAGGACTCGTGGTATCAGATAGACTTTTGTTTATACTGTAATTATTATCGAATTTGTAATTGGGATGGGTAGATCCCTACACGTTCGATTTGGTTGTAATAACTAGATATTTTATTTTTAGTGTACCCTGAAAGTTATGTTTTTAGTTTATTTATGTACTGAAATTGAAGTTTGAACTTAAAAAACTTTTATTGTATTAATTTTGATGTTATGTGTAGAATTTGGTAATCAACGCCATGTTATTAGAACGATCCTGATGTGGTCTCACCCGATGAATATGAAATTGATCATGAGTTGCCGGATCGTTCTATTGGATTTTATTATGATATATGGACAGAACCGCGACCCATTGCCTATAAACGAGGCAAGAACCTTGGTATAGATAGTGAAACCGCGACCCGATGCCTAGAAAGAGGCAAGAACCTTGGTATAAGAAAACACCACAACCCACCCCACTAAGTTGATTGATAAGTTTTGAACGCCACAAGCTAGAACACTTGATAAGTTCTAAAAGTTCGTAAGGAACAAGAAGAGTTAAAAACTCACTATATTACTCAAATGAAGGATGATTAAAAATGAGAACTTTGGCCACTATTTATAGAGGAAAATATAAGGAAAACCAACCATCTGGATAAGTAACAAAAACTATCACGATAAGCGATCAAATAAGCAACACTACTTATCTAAAGGGCCTTCTTGACATTTCACTAGTTGAATCTTCTAGAATGTGTCTTGGTTCATTGTATCTTGCAAAACCCTTAGTATCCTCCAAGTTAATGGCTATGGCCTTCAAATTGCCTTGAATTGAAGAGAAGGCTTTCAAATTGTCTTGTAATTAATCTTGAGAAGTACATTGAACATGTACACTCTTTTGGGCAGAATTTTGGACGTGGCAAGTGAGCCTTTATTGTTTATTATTCTTGAAAAGATAGGAAAAAGGCTTAGCTTTCATTGGGCTTTTATTTGACTCAAATCGGGCTTGAAATGAGTGAGTTATGGACAAAACATAGGCTAAGTGTGGGGCTAGCCGAATTTCTTTATTCGTGGATTATGTTTGGGTAAATAAACATAACTTGGGCTATGAAACACAAGGCTAATCTTGGGCTTCAACTTGTAGCAAAATTAGGAATCTTGCTTGGTTATTTTGCGAAGACACGGGAGCATTATTCCGGCAAGATTTAATGTGTCCGTTGGTATCATCTCGGAACATCTTGGATTTAGACCTTGTGATAGGCCCGATCTTCCACCTTGATGGATCTTCATCATCTTGATCATTGGATGAGTTCTCATCATTCCCCCCCATCTTGAGAGTGATTCGTCCTCATATCGTAACCTGCATCAAAAGTACTTAAATCAGCCACATTAAATACATCATGAACATTATACTCATCAAGAAGATCAAGTTTGTATCCATTGTCATTGATTTTATGCAACATTTGAAATGGTCCATCTCCGCTAGGCATCAACATTGACTTCCTCTTTGTTGGAAATCGTTCCTTCCTCATATGAAGCCACACCCAATATCCTAGTTCAAAAGTGACCTATCTTTTTCCCTTGTTCGCTTGTTGTTCATACTAATGGAGAGTATTGTTACTCCCTTGATTGATTCATTCCATGATAAAAGATTATATACAAAGTACATGGGCCATTTGGGCCAAAGCAAAACAATGGACTAAGCAACACAAAAATCCTAAAAGGGTCCGTTAATAGGCCCCCGGAGTTTGAGGGGAGAACGAACACTCAAACTAGATCTAAAATTAGCAAATAAATGATATGGGAGTCCCTTTGTGAAAATGTCAACATATTGGAAGCGAGATGGAACATGTAGCACACGAACATGACCGGCGGCAACCTTATCTCGAACAAAATGAATGTCAATTTCAATGTGCTTGGTCCGTTGATGTTGGGCTAGATTTGCAGACATGTACACGGCACTGATGTTGTCACAAATACAAGCGACGCTGTATGAAGAGGAAACTGGAGCTCACAGAGAAGGTTTCTCACCCAAGCAACTTTGGCGACGACATTCCTGTATTCCGCTTCGGCACTGGATCGAGAAGTGGTGTCTTGACGTTTTGTCGACCATGAGATGAGATTATCACCTAGAAAAACACAATATCCAGAGGTGGATCGACGACTGGTTGGACAACCGGCCCAGTCCGCATCCGTGTAGGATGTGAGCTGAGTGATTTTGGAGCGAAAAAGTTGAAGTCCGAGGTTTATTGTGCCCTGTATGTAGTGATGTACCCGCTTCATAGCCTGAAAGTGCGGTTCACGAGGGTCGTGCATGTATAAATACAATTTTTGAACTGAGTAGGCAATATCCGGTCTAGTAAATGTAACATACTGGAGAGCTCCAACCAGGCTGCAATAAAGTTCTGGGTCAGCGACAGGAGGACCATCAGGTCCAAGTTTTCGATCAGTGTCTGCAGGTGTACAACATGGGTAACAATTAAGCATGTTAGCCCGTTCTAGAATTTCAGTGGCATACTTGGATTGTGATAAGAATATGTCTGATGTCGTACGAACCACTGAGATCCCAAGAAAGTAGTTAAGAGGACCGAGATCGGTCATAGAGAATTCACGGTTTAGAAAATTAATCACCTTCTGCAGAAGAGTAGTGGAAGAAGCTGTCAGAATTATGTCATCGACATATATGAGAAGATAAGCCAGATTAGAGCCCCGTTTGAATATGAACAGGGATGTGTCGGTTTTGCTGTGTATGAAGCCGACACGTGTAGCAAACATAGCAAAGCGTTGAAACCATGCACGCGGGGCCTGTTTTAGCCCATAGAGAGACTTCTTTAACAAACAAACGTGATCAGGATATTTGCTATCTTTGAAGCATGGGGGTTGGTGCATGTATACCGTCTCGGATAAGTTAGCATTAAGAAATGTGTTTTTCACGTCAAGTTGATGAATCGGCCAATCATGAGAAAGATTAATGCTTAGAACGGTCCGAATTGTCGCAGGCTTGACAACAGGATCAAAAATTTCTTGGCAGTTGATTCCTTGTTGCTGACATTTTCCGTTTGCCACTAAGCGAGCCTTATAGCGATTTAGAGTGCCATCTGCAAGAAATTTATGTCGATTTTTAGCCACGTAGAACGAACAATATTTACATCTTAAGGACGCGGTAAAAGAGTCCACGTACCATTTTTAATTAAAGCATTAAATTCATCAGTCATAGCACTATTCCAATTAGGAACTTTTAGAGCTTGAACATGAGATTTAGGAAAGGGGAGATGTGAGAAGCAAGGAGATTTAGATGGGGATTCGGTTTGTAGATGCCGGATCAGGAGCGAGCGACAATGGGGTGAGTCACAGGTGCGCTACGGTTTGTAGTGGATGTGGGAGGTAATACAGTAGCTGGAGGGGAGTACGGTAGGGGCAGGGGGGCTACGGTAGGGGCAGGGGTTGCTATGGTAGGGGTGGGGGTGGGTACGATGGGTGATGGAGTGAGATCCGTGGGTTGAGAATAGGAAGTAGTAGGTGACAGAAAAATGTCACGAGCGTTAGGTGAGGGAGAGTCTAGAAAGGTGTATGATGTTGGAATGTTGGAAGTAAGTTTGGAGTAGGGAATTGGGTTTCATCAAATATAACGTGTCGAGAGATGATAACTTTATTGGTTGTGGGTTGAAAGCATCGGTAACCGCGATGATTTTCCGAGTAACCGAGGAAGATGCAAGGGGTGGAACGAGGTTGTAGTTTGTCACTTGGGAAGGTGTGGGGAAAGCATAGGCAACCGAATATGCGGAGGTGGGTAAAAGTTGGTGGTTTATTAAGGAGTTTTGCGAATGGAATCTCATTATTTATGATATTAATATTATCAACGGCCATAAAAAGAGCTTCAACTCAAATTTGAGGAGGTAAGGATGCTTGAAAGCGAAGAGTGCAAATGTGATTTTTAATTGTCCGAATCATTCTTTCCGATTTCCCATTTTGTTGGGAGGTTTTGGGGCATGAGAAACGAAATTGAATTCCATTATTTTGAAAGAAAGCGTGTTATTGGGCGTTATCAAATTCACCGCCATGGTCACATTGAAAAGCTTTAATTTTTTATTGAATTGCGTTTTTACATATGCTTGAAATTGGAGAAATTTAGAGAATGCGTCCGATTTTCTTTTAAGATGATAGACCCAAAGAAAGTGAGAATGATTATCAAGAAACAAGATATAATATGTAAAACCACCAACACTCGGAATTGGGGAAGTCCACAAATCTGAATGAACAATATCAAAAATATCACTTGTAACATTATTTGACGAAAAGAAAGGAAGTTTAATATGTTTGCCAAGTTGACAAGCATGGCACAAAGATGAAGAATTTTGTATTATTACAACTAATAAACTTTGAAGAAACAAGACGACGTAAGACATCTTCGTCGGGGTGTCCGAGACGTTGATGCCACGTGGAATGACTCGAAGACAAAAATGCAACGTTTGTGTTGGTGGTGAATGTGTACAAATCTCCAACGCTATCACATCGATGGAGTAGCTTCCGGGTCTGGTAATCCTTCACAGAAAAACTAAACTCGTCAAATTCGACGGTGCGTTTATTATCACGAGTAAAGCCACGAACAGAAATTAGATTTTTTACAATTTGAGGTGTAACAAGTACGTTTTTAGGTGCAAGGGAGGTGAAGAATATGACAAAGTGCTATGACCCATATTGACAACCAAGATTGATGCCCCGTTTCCAACGAATATTGATGAAATTGATGCATTATTAAAAATGGTATGAAGACTACCTGTGCCGGCTGAGAGATGTGGCGTAGTGCCCGTGTCCATGTACCATCCCATATCCTCTCCGGGTGTCGGTGGTTGGAGAGTCATAGTGCTAAAGGCTTGAGGGAGGGTAGTGGCTTGTGGTGTGTAGGGAAAAAATGCCCAATAGTCGTTAGGAGAGGCAGCAGGAGTTTAGGTCGTAGGTTTAGAAGGTGGCAGTGGTGAGGATGTTGTGGCTGGAGGAGGGCCGAGGAGGCCTGGATTAGGGGCTGCCGTGGTTTGGCGTAGGTACGGGTGGGGTTTTGTAAGTAGTTGGGAGGGTGTTTTAGGTGGAGAAAATGGCATTTGTCCCCAATGCGACACGGACCTCGTTGAAAATTGCGACATATGGATCGTTGGTTTTGATTTGGAGAGGAGGCATTGTTATTTGGAGAGGAGGCAGTAACCAAAACCGTAGGGGAGGAGTTTGTGTCATGGACCATATTTTGGGTTGTTTTCAGATTAATGGTAGATTCCTCAAGAGTAATCATAAAACAGGTTTCAAGAAGGGACGGTGGGGTTTTGCTATAACGTATAATGCTTGCCACATTTTCATACGTGTCCCCTAAACCAGCCACAGCATACATGACTAGAGTTTTGTCGTCGACGAGTTTGTCGATATTGGTGAGAAGATCGGCGACTATTTTTATTTTCTTGAAGTAATCGGTGATGGTTTGATTACCAAGATCATGGGAACGGATCTCTTCTTGTATCTTCATAGCGCGGGCTTCCTTATTATCATGAAAGAGGTTGTAGAGGGCGGTCCAAACCGAATGAGAGGTGGCGTTCTTTTTTAGAATGATTTGCAAAAGAGAGGTGGAAATTGAACCATAGATCCAAACTTTGACGAGAGAATTTAATCGTTTCCAAGCGGTGAGGGTTTCGGGAGATGCTTGTGATTGAGCCGTCAATGAAGCCGAGAACGTCGAAACTAACACAATGGGACGTGAATAGTTCCGACCAAGCATCATAGTTAAGTTGATCGAGATCGAGAAGGAGGGGTACATGTGTTTTGATATTCGTAACTCCGAAAGCCTTGTCGGCATAATGAAAGGGAGGGGTAGAGGTTGCGTCGCCTGACATGATGAAGATGATGGGTGGTGAGTGTCGGTGAGGAAGAGAGGGTGAGTATTTTGTGGAGTTGAATAAGGGTGGTGAGTGGCAGAAAAGGGCAGTTTTGTGGCTTCCGGAGGTGGAGGGTAATGGCTGGGATTTGAATAGAGAGAAATTACGAGAAGATTGGGGGATTTTGAATATTTGTTATTAATTCTCAGATACCATAATGGAGAGTATTGTTACTCCCTTGATTGATTCATTCCATGATAAGAGATTATACAAAGTACATGGGTCATTTGGCCCAAAGCAAAACAATGGACTAAGCAACCCAATAATCCTAAAAGGGTCCGTTAATACATACTTCTTAGTGCGCTCTTCAATGTTGCGTTTCGCCTTCTCATGGATTTGCTTGACAAATTCTGCCTTCTTCTTGTCATCTAAATTCAAATGCTCATTCACAGGCAAAAGAGTTAAATCCATAGGTGTTAATGGATTAAATCCATACAAAATCTCGAAAGGTGAAAACTTAGTAGCGGAATGCACATTTCGATTATATGCAAACTCAACATGGGGTAAGCATTGCTCCCAAGTTTTCACATTTCTCCCAACTATTGATCGCAACAAGGTACCAAGTGTACGGTTCACAACTTCAGTTTGTCCATCCGTTTGGGAATGACAAGTCGTAGAAAACAAAAGCTTTGTTCCCAATTTTCCCCACAAGGTTTACAAAAATAACTTAAAAATTTTGGTGTCCCGATCAGACACGATAGTTCTTGGCATGCCATGCAATCTAACCACTTCTTTGAAAAACAAATTAGAAATATGTGAAGCATCACTGGTTCGATGGCATGCAATGAAATGAGCCACCTTAGAAAATCTATCAACAACCACAAAAATTGAATCTTTGCCACTTGTTATTGGCAAACCCAACACAAAATCCATAGAAAGATCAACCCATGGTTCACTTGGAATAGGAAGTGGAAAGTACAAACCATGGGGTTGAACCCTTGATTTGGCTTGTTTACAAACAATGCACTTTTCACAAACTTTGCCAACATGAACTTTCATTTTTGGCCAAAAGAAATGCTCTTGCAAAATTTTCAAAGTTTTTGCCACACCAAAATGACCCATAATGCCTCCACTATGTGCCTCCCGAACCAAAAGCTCACGTAAAGACGTGTTTGGAATGCAAAGCTTTGATTCTTTGAACAAAAACCCATCATGTATAAAAAACTTGTCAAAAGAGCCTCTTTCACATGTTTGAAAAATCATACCAAAACCCACATCCTTATGATATAACTCTTTGATTTGTTCGAAACCAAGAATTTTAGAGTCTAGAGAAGAGAGTAGAGAGTACCTCCGTGAAAGTGCATCAGCTACAATATTTTCCTTACCTTTCTTGAATCGGATGACATAAGAAAATGTCTCAAGAAACTCCATCAACCTAGCATGTCTCTTATTCAACTTTTGTTGCCCCTTTAGAATCTTCAAGGACTCATGATCAGAATGAATGACAAACTCTTTGGTCCACAAGAAATGTTGTCAAGTTTTCAGTGCACGAACCAAGGCATACATCTCTTTGTCATAAGTGGGATAATTCAAAGTTGCGCCGCTAAACTTTCACTAAAATATGCCAACGGTTTCCCTTCTTGCATTAAAACCGCACCAATTCCAACACCCGACGCATCACACTCAATTTTAAATGTTTTATCAAAATTTGGCAAAGAAAGAAAGGTAGCAAGGTAGCATGAGTTAGTTGAACTTCGCACATCACCAACACTCTTTGGAGTTGGCCAATCTTGAATGGCCTTCACCTTCTACTCATCAACTGAAATTCCTTGAGAACTTACCACGTATCGAAGAAAAACAATGTGGTCGGTGCAAAAAGTAGACTTCTTCAAGTTTGCATAAAGCTTTTCTTTCCTAAGCACAATCAAAACACACGTTAGATACTCAAGATGATCATTCAAACTCTTGGAATAAATCAAAATATCATAAAAGTAAACAACCACAAACTTGCCAATGAAATCATGCAAAACATGGTTCATTAATCTCATGAATGTACTAGCAGCATTAGTTAAGCCAAAGGCATAACTAACCATTCATATAAACCATGTTTTGTTTTGAAAGCTGTTTTCCATTCATCGCCTTTTTTCATGCGAATTTGGAGATATCTACTTTTTAAATCAATCTTTGAAAACAACTCTGAACCGTGCAATTCATCAAGCATATCATCTAATCGAGGGATTGGATGGCGATATTTCGCCATGATATTATTGATGGCACGACAATCTATGCACATCCTCCACGACCCATCTTTTTTCGGTACAAGCAAAACTGGAACAACATAAGGGCTCATGCTTTCTCGAATCCATGCTTTCTCAAGCAATTCCTCAACTTGCCTTAGCAACTCCTTGGTTTCCTGTGCATTTGTTCTATATGTCGTAATGTTTGAAATGGAAGCCCCTGGAACAAAGTCAATTTGGTGTTCAATCCCGCGAATTGGTGGCAATCCATTGGGAACCTCCTCGGGAAACAAGTCTTCAAATTCCTGCAAAAGAGATTTAATATTGCTCGGAAGAGTACTGGCCAAATCATTAGTGCTTAACTGAGCCTCTTTATTAAAAGAAGCGCAAAAGACATCTCAGAATTTAAGGCTTCTTTTATTTCACTCCTTTTTGCAAGTGCACAATATTTGCTCTCCTTTTTACCCACCAAAGTTTTCTTTTCTTTTTATTTTTCATTTGAACCCTTCTTGTGTTTAGTGCAACTCCCACCATCAATTATAAACTACATACCTTTCCTTGAACATAACACCGGATGTGAAAGATGTTCTCCCTTTGTGCATCATCTTCTTCCTAAAAATGGGTGCTTAAGGCTCGTCTTGCCACCAACAATTCTCCTTCAACTGCTAGCTCTTCTTCCCAATCCATGTCTTCGTGTGAGGATTCGAAAGCATCAGTTTCGATTTCTCCATCTTCTCTAATCACCATTGCAAACTTGTTTGGACATTGACTTGCAATATGACCACTGCCAACACTTAAAACATTTTATTTCACGAGTCATAGGAACTTCAGAACTAGTTTACTCATTTGAAGTGTTTTTTTGTTCCAGATTTGGGATTAGAAGAGTTTGAATTTTCAGTCCTTTTGGAGCTACTTGCTTTCCAAGCATTCGTTCTTGACCCACCCCCTCTCTTCTGTTGATTTTCAATCTTAACTACCATATGAACCATGTCCTCGATCTCAACATAATGGTGCATCACAACACGATCTCGAATTTCATAATTGAGACAATTTAAGAACCTGGCCATGGTAGCTTCTCTATCCTCTTGAATATTCGCCCAGATCATAATAACCTCCATTTCTTTGAAGTAATCATCAACAGACTTACTTCATTTCTTTAGACTTTGAAGTTTGTTGTGAAGGTAACGGTAGTAATGACTTGGTACAAAACGTCGCCTCATGACCATCTTCATTTCCTCCCAAGTATCGATGGGTCTCTCTTCATTTCTTCGTCTACTAATCACAAGTTGATCCCACCATGTTAGTGCATAATCAGTAAATGCAACAACGGCGAGTTTTACCTTCTTCCGGTTGGAGTATTCATGGCAATCAAAGATGAATTCCATCTTAGTCTCTTAATCGATGTAAGCTTCCGGATCCGTCTATCCTTGAAAAGATGGAATTTTCATCTTTATTGAACTCAAGTTGTTGTCTCTATGTTGCCTTTGTCTAGGTGGTCTTCTTTGAAATTCCTCATCCCATTCGTCACCTCTAGAACCGTAGTCATGATTCTTATAAGAAACTTGTGATGGTGTTCGTTCACGTGGTATTTGTGCCTCCAATTGGTCCATTCTTCCATGAACTTGTGTGAACTCGACTCTCATTAGTCGTCGCATTTCATCCATGAGAGCTTGAACTTGAAGATTTGGAAGGGGCTGGTCATCCGCCATCTTATATATCTGCAAAAAAAACATTAAATAATAAAAAGTTTATGACCTCTTCCGCTCTCCCTTACGTGTTTCTCTCAAGTTGATTAAGCTCTCAACACTCGTGTATGCAACAAAGGCTTTTTCCCTTGATTGATCTTACCACTCTGCCTTTTACCTCTCTTTTTAATTCTTAAAGTTCAAAACAAACTAAAAGAAAACAAAATCAAGTTAGGTTTGTGGTCTTGAGAAATTCAAAACGTACCAAACAACTTCAATAATTAAGTGTAAGAAACCCAAAAAGAAATATACTGAACAAAATTAACGTTCCTCCAAAACAAATTTCACTTCTTTTTTTCCTACTTTTTTTCCACTTTTTTTTTAACTTTGATAGATTTTTTTATACTTTTCTTTTCTTTTCACTTTTCTTTTCTGTTCTTTTTTTTAGGAACAAAACTACACGACTTAATATAAAGAACCCAAATATAACTTACTAATATCCCAACTTCTTTATTTCTTGATAATAGTAATCAAGTCAACTTGAGACGAGATCCACTACTATTACTTGAAATCCAAGATAAGAACAAGAAGAAAGAAAAAAAACGATACGGAAAAATATAAAGTATGATAGAAAACAAACCAATAGAATTAGCTTTAATACCAAATGATGTGATCTCACCCGATGAATATGATATTGATCACGAGTTTCCCGATCGTTCTATTGGATGTTATTATGGTATATGGATAGAACCGCGACCCGTTGCCTATAAACGAGGAAAGAACCTTGGTATAGATAGTGAAACCGCGACACGTTGCCTAGAAAGAGGCAAGAACCTTGGTGTAAGAAAACACCACAACCAACCCCACCAAGTTGATTGATAAGTTTTGAACGCCACAAGCTAGAACACTTGATAAGTTCTAAAAGTTCTTAAGGAACAAGAAGAGTTAAAAACTCACAATATTACTCAAATGGAGGATGATTACAAATGAGAACTTTGGTCACTATTTATAGACGAAAAGATAAGGAAAACCAACCATCTAGATAAGAAACAAAGACTATCATGATAAGCGATCAAATAAGCGAAACTAGTTATCAAAAGGGCCTTCTTGACATTTCACTGCTTGAATCTTCTAGAATGTGTCTTGGTTCATTGTATCTTGCAAAACCCTTAGTATCCTCCAAGTAAATGGCCATGACCTTCAAATTTCCTTGAATTGAAGAGAAGGCTTTCAAATTGCTTTGTAATTAATCTTGAGAAGTACATTGAACATGGACACTCTTTTAGGCAGAATTTTGGACGTGGCAAATGAGCCTTTATTGGGCTTTATTCTTCTTGAAAAGATAGGAGAAAGGTTTAGCTTTCATTGGGCTTTTATTTGACTCAAATCGGGCTTGAAATGAGTGAGTTATGGACAAAACATGGGCTAAGTGTGGGGCTAGCCGAAATTCTTTATTCATGGATTATGTTTGTACAAAAAAAACATAACTTGGGCTATGAAAAACAAGGCTAATCTTGGGCTTCAACTTGTAGCAAAATTAGGAATCTTGCTTGGTTATTTTGCGAAGACGCGGGAGCATTATTCTGGAAAGATTTAATCAGTCCATTGGTAGCATCTTGGAACATCTTGGATTTAGACCTTGTGATAGGCCCGATCTTCCACCTTATTGGATATTCATCATCTTGATTATTGGAAGGGTTCTCATCAGAGGCGTTTCAACATTTTGTTTGATCTGATTTTTTAGAGTGTTGTTAGCATTAATTAGTTGAATCTACCTGTTAAATTTCATGTTGTAATTCATAGCCACTTTAGAGTAATCTGCTTTTTTTATTCATTCGTGTTTTTCATAATTCTATTTATATTTTCGCTCTGTTTTTCAAGCAGTTGATCTTTATTTGATGATATTTGTACTTAGAAGTTTCTTAGTATAATTTTCAAGCATTAAGGAATCATTAGTTAGTGTTTTAGCATCTTTTGGAGTTGGATTTTTGAAGATCTAAGTTTTGTTTTTCGTCTGCTACTTCAATAGTGATAGTGAGTTTTATATTTTGCGTATTTTGGTTGATTATTGATTTCAATTTTCTGAGCTTACTTGGTTGGTTGATTTTTCTATCAATTCTAAAATCCACTAATCTTTCACGTTATATATTTAAAGGTGTTAAGACAAGATGTCACATAAAAGTTCCTCATGTAGTAAGAGTGATTTTATCGCGCTATCCGGGAAGCCTAATAAATCCAAAAGAATTTGAGAAAACCATTACAATTATCTTATGGAAACGCTTACAAAACTTGATTAGCCATTGATCGTTCCAAAAATTTGAACTTTGCGAGAGAGATATACGAACAACGATTCTCAGAATTGACAAAGCAACTTGAGATGTCAAAAAGTGAGTTGAAACTGAGAGCAAGAATGTAAAAATATTTCAGATCATCTTACTGAATGGTACAAGATGACCATGTTTCTTGAAGGTAAGCTTTCTAAGTCAAATTCTTTCAATCTAGCATCTGAGAATGTCATATCTCTCGAGAAGAAAATATCGGATCTTGAATGTGCTTTAACGTCTACTACAGACTCACTTGAGGTTGAAGAAAGTCAATTTTCACTTAAAGAAAAAGATTTCCCACTGAAATGTAAAAGTTTTAATGTTGAGAAAAAATTGTTCTTAATCAAAGAACAAAGTCTTAAAATTTACTCTAAATATTTTGATGATGACAGAGCTTCTTACCCAATCGTTATTAAGGGTCTAGAAGATCAAGTTTCTCGTTTTCCTAAAACTTTTAAGACTTCTTCAATTCCACGTGACTCTGTAGTCAACAGTGCTCAAAGAGTGCTAAAGGCAGTAAGCTAGGAGTCAAGGATTACTAAGGGTGAAAATTGGAACTTGAAAACATTTTGGGGTTAAAGAGTCAACCCCCAATAAGTTTCCCATATTTCACTCAATCTTCAAGTCTCCAACACATGTGTTAAAGCTCTAGCTAGGGTTTATACACAAGACTAAGATCTTGAAGCAAAAACCTACAAGGGAACAAGCACAGTTCACGCACCCAATAAAATCTTAAATCGACTAACCTTGGAGTTGTATCTGATTTGAAACTAGTTGTCATGGCATCAATACACTTGCAATTGCACTTTATAACTAAGGAACAACACATAAAATAACAAAACTTATTGGAAATCTTACCTTGAAATCATGGTAGATCCTTCTAGATGCTTGCAATGATGTTCGCTAATAGATTTGTTGTTTTTGAGAAAGAGAGTTCAAGTTTATAGAGTGGGTGAGTGAAGTGGTATTTTCAGAAATAGACAACACAAGAAAAATGAGCAGATCTTTTCATTTTTTTTCCCAAGTAAGGTCCAACTTTGTAGCTTGTACTCTTTACACCCGTAAACTTACATAGTCAATCAAGTCATAATAAGCCCTTGCATTAAAATTCCTCGTTTATTTATCATCATCATGCATGTCTGTAAATTTAGAATTAAACTTCTTCCACCAGTATGTTTAATTTCCATAATTGCATTTATTTAAATAAACTCAATTAAATTACATGCATTTAGAACAAATACATTGCTTAAATGGTTGTGGTGTTACAAAGAAGCGAAACTCAGTGACAACTTTTACTACAGAAGCAAAAATATAGCTGCTAGAAGTTTTTGTAGACAAATCCTTTGGATGCAACATTAGCTTGAGGATTATGCACTAGTGTATTGGAAAATTCCAATACTGAGTGATAACACTAATTCGATTGGAATCTCCAATAACCATGTCTTTGGACACCACTTCATAAGGGATCACATCCAACAAGGTTGTATTGAACTTTATTTTGTTCCCATAGAAAAAAACTTACAGGTATTTTCACCCAACCTGTTATAGGCTCTTAACCCTGGTTATGAAACATTGCTTTAATGTAAGTGTAATCTGTCAATTAATGTTAAATAATGTGATTTTAATGAATGTGATGGTTGTTATATTAGGAGGAACCTGAAACAGCCTGTAATTTATTAAATATAAATTACAGCATCAAACCTGAGTTATTTAAATGATTTTGTCTAAATTATTAGTAATTAGCTGAAAACATGCATTATAGATGGTTAATTGTATTAAGTTATAATTAAATTATGAAAACTTGCCCAAATTAGCTAAAATAAATTTAAATAATTAAATTTGGCTAATTGACAAATTAAAGACTTGAAAATGATAAAATGGACAAAAATAAATAAAATTAGTCTAAAAAGATAATTCTAGCAAAACTAGAACCTTCTTACTATTATTTACATCTGAAAATGCAAATCAGATTCATTAAGAGTAAAAATGGTCAATTCCTAAAATTTAGTAGAAAATCAGATTTTTCTCTATTTCTTATAAATAGAGTATGTAACCTCCTTGAATTAGTTTAGCAAATTCAGAATTCTCCCTTTGAGACTCTCTCTCTCTCTACAAATTCGACTTCTCACTAACTTTTCTCCTAAACGGCTCAACAAAAATCACGTGTTATATACATCATCGGAAAGGTATCGTCGAGCTCTACAATAATCTACCATTGCATGTTCGATTCCATTCTGATTTGAGGTAAGTTCGACCCCTTCTTCTCTCTTTTGTTCCGGTTTTGAGATGAAAATCGGGTTCCCTCAGTTCTTCTTCATTTGAAGCTGATTTGCTCTCGTTTAGGACTTGATTTTGTTTGGAAAACGTCTACAATCATTCTATCTCGTATGCTATAGCTTGTACAAAGGTTAGTGACGTTTTCTCCTTTCTTATGTTCGACTTTTAGTTGCTGCTGTATTTTGAACCTAAAGACCCGTAATATTGATGTTTGGATAGGTAATAAACTCGAAAATGTGTGAGAAATGAACCTGAAATGAACCTTGACGTTTTAGGAAATTTTGACTTAGAAATGCATGCTTAAATGATGAACAAGAAGAACAAGCTCGAGAGATCCACGAACAAGTTCGAATTCATCATCAGATAAAGTTCAAAATTTATTAAATTCATGACTTTTGGTATCCAAATAGACTAAATTCGAATCTACTCCCTAAATTCGAACCTTAGGTTTGAAACATCCTAAATTCGAAACTTCCTAGATTCGAACTACCCTAAACTCGAAGCATAAGTTCGAAGCATCCTAAAATTGAAGCATAAGTTTGAAATTTTCCATTTGAGAGGCAAGTTCGAAACATGTTTAGTTTCGAGCCAAAGTTAACTTCGTAAATCAGATTAAGTTCTTTATCGGCCTTATGTTTTGTGTATGATTTTAAATTGAAAAGCAACTCATATTGTGATCACTATAAAATTCACAAGTTTTCTAGATTCATGACCATTTTATGCTCAATTAATTAAACAGGCACTATATGAACCCTCGACTTTGGGACTAAACTTAAAACCTATGAAACCATAGTAATCTGATAAGAACTCAAGGTTATACCTTGGTATGGACCTAAAGGAGTTCCTGTTGATTTACTTGACCAATGATACGAATAGGCTCACTCTGGGACATTAGGAACTACCACAGACTCGACAACAAGACATGATAATAACCTAATAATATAATTAGGGTTATATAGATCATGTTATAAACTTGACATTGATATGCCGGACTTGAAACTGAACTGCACGAACCAGCCGTTTTGACAGAGTAAATTGGATGGCTTAATTCGTTAAGCACTAATCGACTAAGTTACATTGCTCAGGACTACTGTGAGTGACATATTACATTAAGTACATGCATATGTTACGATACTTATTAGTAATTGTTACTGAATGGTATGGAAACATCTGCTATTGCTGCCTGTTTCTTGAATACTCTATTGTATGATAGGAACTTATTTTTGACATTATTGAAATTAGATATCTGATATGCCTTGGACTGCATGTTCACTTTTACATTTTATGTAAATACTTAGCATGCTTGCTGCTTACTTGTTTGTTGATACATTTGCATCTGCATACCGCATTTACTGTTCATACCGAATGTGAGATCTCCATTCACAGGAAGGAATTCTGCAGATTCCTTTCCTATTTGATCGTTTCCATACGTTTCCCCTAGGGCTTCGGCCTTACACATGGGAAAACAGATTGGGCTGATCTCCCAAATCTTTTGCCGTCTTTGACGTGTTGACTTGACGACATGAGTTGGTAGTATTATATATATGTGTGTGGAAGCTAATGGAACTCTCACTCACTAAGCAATGTTAGCTTACTCTGTCATGACATATCTCTTTACAGGAAAAACTGATAAGGGCAAGACCATAGCAGGTAGTTCGTCCCAAGCTAAGTGAACCTGGATGCTTGATGATTGCAGACTTTTGGACCTATTGCTGATGCCTATATTTGTTAAAGATTATCGCGGTCTCGGGTAGCTTGTTCAATCTTCCGCACTCCGATTGAAGATTTTAGAAGCTAGATTAGACCACCATCATATCTACATATATTTTGTAATTAAGTATCTTAAAGCAACTTGAATCAGGCATTTGGACCTGTGGTATCAGACAATAGTAATATTTATTACTTTATAAATGCATTTAAAAAAATTATGACGTGTATTGTTTGTGGTAAATTGGGTGTTACAAAGTTGGTATCAGAGCAGCAGTTTAATCATCGGATTGGCCACCCGATAATTAAACTACTAGTATGGTATGGACTATGTGACTCTGAATTCCCGAACAAGTCACCGAGGCCTAGGGTAACCTAATTAGAAAAGGACTACCCACACAGCTTGACCTAAGATAGGCAATTGATGACTGATAGGATGAGGAAGGACTGACTGCTTGATACTGACTTGACTTTGTGTCAACTTGACTGGCTGCTTTCATGATAATATAATTGTATGTGATTATCTGACGTAGGCATTATGATACGCATTGTGCTTATTTAAACCGGGAATAATAATTATTTCCTTTATACTTTCAGCCAATGGCTGATAAAAATCCGACTGTTGCTGGTACCTCAATTGTTGATCAAGCTGCAGATGGTGCGGCTGATCAGCATAAGGAGTCTGTACATGTAGAAGACTTAGGCACTGACCCTGAAAACACTACTAATGACTCAAGCAGCACTGCCACGACTGTACCTCCTCAGCAGACTCAATTAACTGATCTCGTTCACAAGCTGAATGAGGATAATCGTAGGCAAATGTAGCTTATGATGGATAGGAATCGACTACAGACTGATATGTCGGTTGAAGACCGATTTAAGGAAATTAAGGACTTGCTTACTAAGGGTAAAGCGGTTGTGCAAACTGACGAAGAAAACCAGCATGAAATTGACTTTAAGTGTCGTGAGGAAGAACTTAAGTTACGAGAACTTAAGTTACAGGAGCTAGAACTTAAGCATTGGGAAGAGATGTTAGCAAAACCTAAGAAAGACCGAAAGAGGAAGCATAGGCATGTCTCCTCTGATGAAAGTGAGACTGACTCCTCCGACCACCAAGTTAAGGTGGGATGAGAGTGTACATTTGTTGACTTTAAGAAATGTGGGGCTAGTACGTTTGCTGGGACATCAGATCCAGTAAAAGCAATGGACTGGGTTGCCAATGTGGAGAAAGCATTTAAACTCTCCAAGTGTAATGAAGAAGACAAGGTTACGTTTGCAACGGGAATGCTGGAGGATGGAGCTGGAAGACGGTGGAAGTCCATTACAAATCCTATGTCAGATGCAATGGAGAAATCTATTACTTGGGAACAATTCAAAATCCATCTGAAAGAGAAATTCTACCCCCAGGATGTCAAACGCCAAATGCAGAAAACTCTGCTATCCTTTCAGCAAGGTGAGGTCCGTGACAGACTATGAGCTGGAATTCACCAGGCTCTCATTGTTATCTTATCATCCTGTTAATACTGATGAAAGGCGAAGGGATCTATTTGTGGATGGTCTGGATAGAGAGATTTGGAAGTTTGTGAAATCCGGTAGACCGAGGAGGTATATTGAGGTGGTTGAAATTGCTAGGGTAGGTGAGCTTGAAATCTATCCTGAGCGAGCATGTCCTTTTCTTGCTAAATCTAGTAAGAAAGAAAAATCTGAGAAATCTGAGAAGGATAAGAAGGAAAAGAGGAATGAAAGCTCTAGGAAAGGAGGTAAGCAGTCTTCTAAGAAGGCTAAATCATATGCTGTGACCTCAACGCCACGGTCTGCTTGTCCTCGCTGCAAGCAAATTCATGAGGGAAAATGTGATCCTGCATTTGTCAAGTGCTACTGCTGTAGGCAGAACGGTCACGACAGGTTCCTTTCCTATTTGATCGTTTCCATACGTTTCCCGTAGGGCTTCGGCCTTACACATGGGAAAACAGATTGGGCTGATCTCCCAAATCTTTTGCCGTCTTTGATGTGTTGACTTGGCGACATGAGCTGATAGTATTATATATGTGTGTGGAAGCTAATGGAACTCTGTTAACTCACTAAGCAATGTTAGCTTACTCTATCATGACATATCCCTTTACAGGAAATACTGATAAGGGCAAGACTATAGCAGGTAGTTCGTCCCAGGCTAAGTGAACCTGGATACTTGATGATTGCAGACTTTTGGACCTATTGCTGATGCCTATATTTGTTAAAGATTACCGCGGTCTCAGGTAGCTTGCTCAATCTTCTGCACTCTGATTGAAGATTTTAGAAGCTAGATTAGGCCACCGTCATATCTATATATATTTTGTAATTAAGTATCTTAAAGCAACTTGAATCAGGCATTTGGACCTGTGGTATCAGACAATAGTAATATTTATTACTTTATGAAATGCATTTAAAGAAATTATGACGTGTACTGTTTATGGTAAATTGGGTGTTACAGAACCCTCACAAGGGGGTGTGATGGTTATATTAGGAGGAACCATGCAATGGGGTGTGACAGTAATATTAGGGTAATATAACTTAAGCGGTTCAATGTGTAAACACCTCAAACTAAAATGTATACGTGGCTTTAAATATATGGATCTGCTCATTTTGGAGGAACCCTCACAAAATGTCTCTCTAAACTCTCACTCTCGACTCTCTAAACTCATCAAGCAAGAAGTTAAAATTTCTGGAATTTAAGTTTGTAAGTACAAGAAATTAGAAGATTGGGAGCAACTTAAGTGATAACTAACATCAAATTATAGAAAATTTGTTAGTTCTTGTCCGGGTTATCAAGAAACCAAAATTGAGAAATCAAAACTCAAAGTAAATTTTCAATTCAAAATTGTTCATTGAAGCTTAAGGAAGCTCTAGTTACAAGATTCAAGTTCCAATTCGACTTTGAGGTAAATTAATTTCTACTTTCTACTTTCGTTCAAGTTGTGTCGATAAACACAGTGGCTGTGAGTGTTAATTTGGTCTGGATTCTAGCTATTCTATTAAATGAGTAACTAAATATCACATGTCATTTAATTAGGCTGCCACTTAGATTAACCAGTAAATGCCACGTGTAGGTTTCAAATCTGCTTTACTTTCCTTTTGTTCCTAATACTCTAATATCTTATTAATTATAATATAATAAAAGTTTACAAGAATATAGAAAAATAATTGCTATTTTTATATATTTTTAAGAGTTAAATTCATAAAAATGTATGTTACTTTACTGAAATTACTCAAATGACTAATCTAGTTATTTTTTTTAGGGTTAATATCGAAAAAACACCATCAGCTTTTTTCAGTTCCTCGATTAAGTCCCTAAACTTTTTTTCTTATTGTTTAAGTCCCTAAACTTTTTTTGTCTTATTCAAAAGTGTATATTTGACCTGTTTGACCGGTCACCAAACAAATTATATTAGTTTTTTCACTTTATTTATGTTGTAAAAAACCCACCATCTTTTCATATTTTAGCGATTAAGTCCCTAAGAATGTTTGTTTTATCAGTTAATTTACCGGCTAATCCGGTAGCCGGTCAAAAATATATACTTTTGAATAAGACAAACATACTTTAGGGACTTAAACAATTGGAAAAAAAGTTTAGAGACTTAATTGAGAAAATGAGAAAAGTTGATTGGGTTTATTCAATATTAACCCTTTTTATCCCATTGCTACTTGTACTTAAAATTTATTGTTTGAGATGATACTTTTGAATACCGTATCTACCGATTTTGATCTTATATTTGTGTTTTTAGAATTATGAAAATGATTTATATGCTTACGTGGATTTTCTAATCAGAATCCACGTAAATCCATGTTGTACTCCAATATAACTTGTCCATATGATATGTGTAACCAGTAACTATATTGATATAGTAAATCCACATAAGCATCATGTCATTATAAACCTGCTACGTTGTCATTTGAATCAACAAAAACTGTCATATCAACATAGTTACTGGTTACATGTACCATATCAACAAGTTATTTTGGAGTACAATTGCCATTCAGTCAAAAAAAAAAAAAGTTTATATAACACCTTGCTTTTTATTTTATGCGTTTACGTGTGATTTGCGTTTAATGATGTAATTTGTGATTTGATGAAAAGAAATATCATTTTGCTATTCCTTGCATTTTAAAAATGCAAAATAGGACTTTGATGGGTAAATTGGTAATTTAATAATTTAAGTTAAAATTTCAGATTTTTGAAATAAAAGAGTTGAAAGTACATATTGTTCATCATTTTAGCCAAACCAATTTCAAGTTGAGAGCCTCTCTCTCTCTCTAGAATCCACACTTCTCTCTAGCTTTTCTCCCAAACCGACCAACCAAATCTCGAGTTCTATACGTCATTGGAAAGATCTCGAAGAGTACTACACGGATCTGCAATTTCGTCTTGGATTTGATTCGGATTTGAGGTAAGAATCGCCTTTATCTCTTCTTTACTTTCAGTTTTGAGAAAAAAAAAATCCAAAATCCCCACCTTTTTGATTCGTTTGAAGTTATTCTGCTTGACTTATAACTCGATTCTGCTAGATAAATGTAATGGAAACGAACCTAGACTTGTTCCTTAACATATTTATGATTTTTGGCCTGGAAATGCATGCTTGAAAGCTGAAAAACACGAACAAATTCGTGTAGCCAAGAACAAGTTCGAAATGAACTAAGTTCGAGACTTGTCCTAAAATTCGAGATCTGCTATGTTCGAACCTCATGATGTTCGAACAACATATGTTCGTGTGACATGCTAAATCCATAAGTTTTTATATTAAGTTCGAAGGCCCTTATGTTCGAATCTTTCCTTAAGTTCGAAGACTATATATGTTCGAGCCCCACCTTAAGTTCGAAGGCCCCATTAACCTCGTGAAACTTGACAAGTTCTTAAACAATATATGTACTTGTCTAACACATAATTAACAAGATATTCAGCAAGAAGTTATGGTTTATAGTTTTTGGATTTTTAAGCT
Source organism: Centrapalus pauciflorus (assembly GCA_020465985.1). Classification (NCBI taxonomy): domain Eukaryota; kingdom Viridiplantae; phylum Streptophyta; class Magnoliopsida; order Asterales; family Asteraceae; genus Centrapalus; species Centrapalus pauciflorus. The sequence continues at coordinate 484,815 of JAANYP010000451.1, read as the reverse complement.
AGCATTATTAATTTAGTACATATTCTGTAATGTTAAATTACAGAAACTACACAGCACGTCAGATATTAAATTAATGGGTTTAGCTCGGTTACGAGTCAAAGTTAAATGCCAGAAAGTTTAAAGCTTACTTAAAGTATTAAAGCCTTCAGAAATTGTGCAAAGCCAGAGTTAGAGTCTAGATAAGCCCGAGCAAGCATTTCAGAGTATTACAAAGCATAAGACAGTATTGTGAGTAACAGTTATTCTTGTTTACATGTATTATATGTAATTGAGACATAATTTTCTTCTGCCTTCTTTGGACTTCAATAGACTTTTGTGAGTGAAGGTGAACACTGTGGTACAGGCGGTGCCCAGCTTAGCCGAATCTTACATCTGATCTATTAATGTGCATAATTTATTGCTATGTTTATTATTCTGCATATTATACAACAAGCTTCGTTTGAGCGTTTCTTTGTGCATCTCATAAGCATTTTACATTTGAGCAAGCAATTCTGATGCACACCACTATCCCCAAGCATTATGCGGGTAGCCAGCCCCGCATCACAGATTGATCATCTGTCAGTGGTAACCCCTAGTGGTGGCATCTCCTTTCAGCATGCAATGTCTTAATTGTGCAAGCATTCATTCTGGGTATTAAGCATTTTACAAGCAAGCAAGCATTACAGCCTTTATAGGCACTTTCGTTTAGCCACATATCTTACATGCATCATGAATATTTTTAAACTCACTAAGAAATTAGCTTACAGTTGCTACTCATAATTTTTTTACAGGCTAAGGTAAAGAACAAGCTGGACCATCTGTTTAGGTCTATTTTCTGATCATCCAAAGGATTTTAGCTCACTATAAAGTTTGTGGTATAGTATTGAGCTACCTTGGGATTTGGGTAGCTGCTTTATTTATGTTGTGATGAATTAACAAGTTAGCAATGAACCTTGTAATACTTTATTTAGATATATGCAAGCTTTAGCCTTAATGTGATATATTATGTCTGTGGTTATTTATTCCTGGGATTAAGTAAGCATTTTTAAAGCAAGGATGTGACAGGATGGTATCAGAGCATTAGTTTGAGGGATTCAAGTGTTAGCAATAACACTTGGACTCAAACTTTTTTAAGCAAAGATATTAGCTTCGAATATCTAGGCTTTAACTTGACCTGAGATAGGCTTTGACTTTACTTTAGGAATTGGGAAATGGGATAGAATAGGAATTGTGCCTATTCTTATGCAAGTACTATTTATATTATTTCAGAACATGTCTGGATCTGGTGAAGGAGCTGGAGGTGGACTCACTCCTGAACAGATAATGCAAATAATGCAAACCATGCTTAATGAGAACAACGAGCGTCACACTTTGTTTTTTCAAGATCAGTTTCGTGGTCGTGAGGAAGCCGAAACTAGGCGCAGAGAAGAACGTAAGAAGAAGCATCATGATGATACTGGACGCCAAAACGACACTGACGAGGAGGAAGCCCCTGTAGTCCCTCCTAAGGGCTGTAACTTCCGTTACTTCAAAGCTTGTGGAGCTCAACCTTTCAAAGGAGCTGCAAACTCTATCGAAGCACTCGAGTGGATTACTGGCATCGAGCAGATATTTTTTATTAGTGACGGTGCTGAGGAATCAAAGGTCAGCTTTGCTACTACACTGTTCGAAGGTCACGCTGTTATGTGGTGGAGATCTCAAGAGAACATGCTTGGAGTCAACTAGATTAAGTCCCTATCTTCGGATGATTTTAAAGTTATTTTCATTCGTCCGTACTGCCCTGCTGATGAAAAGAAACGTCTAGAAGAGAAGCTGATGTCTCTTACTCAGGAAACCAAATCGGTGTTTGAGTGTGAGATCGAATTCACACGTTTAAGCTTGCTATCTGACTACCAAGTGGCTACTGAAGAGCGAAAGATCGACCGCTTCTTATTGGGTTTACATCCCGAGTATCAGAAGTTCTTGAAACACCAAAGGTACACCAACTATGCTGATGTCGGTGAAGCTGCTCGAATTCTCGAGCAGGACTTTATTTGGGTTGGAGGAGTTCCTGCTTCATCTATCAACCCGACATGTCCGTCAACGCCTAAGAAGTCACGTACTGGAAGTTATTCTGGATCTTCATCCAGATATTCACCACAGCAGTCTCAGTTTCGACAGTTTAGCTCACCACCGGCCTAGAGAGCTCATTCTTATGCGGTACATTTTGAACCCAGGTAGTGTTGCCGCTGCCATAAGTCACACATTGGGCGATGTAACCCCAATGATGTGAGATGCTACGTGTGTAACGAGATAGGGCATAGCAGTGATGAATGTCCTAACAAAGTTACAGTTTGCAACACCTATTTACGTCCTGGACATACTGAGCGGGCATGCATGCATCCGTTCAGCTTAGTTTATCCGAGTGCAGAGCATCATCCACGACTGCAACAGCAACAACACCGACCTCAACAACAACAACAACAACAGCAAAAACAAAACCAACCGGCCCGACATAGCACATCACGTGGAGGTTCCAGCCGCCGTAACGAGCCAGCATGAAGTCAGAACTGAGCATTTCAAATAACGGCCGAGCAAGCGAAAGAAATACCAGATGTGGTATCTGGTATGTTTCTTGTTAACTCCGTACCTGTTAGGGTTATATTCGATTCAGGAGCCAACCGCTATTTCATATCAAGTTCATTTGCATCTAAGCTTGGGATATCACCTAGTATTTTACCTGTTATATTTGATATCGAAACGGCCAGTAACGTATGCGTGTCTACCGATAAAATTTACCGTGACTGCATTATTCTGCTTGATAACTGGTGCTTTCCAACTTGACCTTATTCCGATGGACTTTCACGAATTTGACGTCATCGTGGGTATGGATTCGTCTGATCATCATGATGCCAACATTGTCTACAAGAAGAAGTTAATAAAGCTCACTACTCCTGATGGCCGTAGTATTTGCATCTATGGTGACAGAAAGAAAGGTGAATTATGTTTAATTTCTATAGTGAAAGCTAGGAAGCATATAGCTAAAGGTTGCGTGTCATACTTAGCAAATGCAATAGATGCTGAGTCTGAAAAGAAAGCTTTAGCCGAGGTACCGATAGCTTCTGAATTTCCTGATGTCTTTCCCGAGGACATCTCTGGACTCCCACCAGACCGTCAGGTGGAGTTCAGAATTGACTTGGTGCCAGGCACGACACCTATTGCTCGAGCCCCATATAGACTTGCACCTGCTGAGATGCAAGAAATGATGAAGCAATTACAAGAGTTGCTTGACAAGAGACTCATATGACCAAGTTCATCTCCCTGGGGAGCTCCTATTCTTTTCGTTAAGAAGAAATATAGGACTTTCCGGATGTGCATTGATTATAGGGAGTTGAACAAGGTAACAATAAAGAATAAATATTCGTTGCCCAGAATAGATGGTCTTTTCGACCAACTTCAGGGAGCTAGTTACTTCTCAAAGATCGATCTTAGATCTGGGTATCATCAGCTCAAAGTTCGTGAAGAAGATTTTCCAAAACGGCTTTCCGTACAGCATTACGAATTTCTTGTTATGCCCTTTGGCCTTACAAATGCTCCTGCGACATTCATGGATCTTATGAACCGCGTTTGTAGACCAATGCTTGATAAGTCTATTATCGTCTTTATAGACGATATTCTCATCTATTCCAAAACCGAAGCTGAGCATGTTGTACATCTTAAAGAACTGCTAGAGTTGCTACGCAAGGAGCGGCTTTATGCCAAGTTCTCTAAATACAAATTTTGGTTGCGACAGGTGCTTACAATCTCGATTTATTCATTTTAAGCTTATCTTTTCTTAAATTTTATACTCAGCGTTAACTTGCAAATCTTGTATCTTATCAGATACAATTCCTTGGCAATGTGATATCTGGTGAATGAATCTCTGTAGATCCTTCTAAGATAGAAGCCATTCAAAACTGGGAAGCTCCCAGATCAGCTAGTGAGATCCGAAGTTTCTTGGGATAGGCGGGTTACTACCGTCGATTCATTAAGGACTTCTCAAAATTAGCCATGCCTCTTACCTCTCTTACTCGCAAGAATGTTCCCTTTATTTGGGAAGAAGCTCATGAAACGGCATTCCAAACTTTAAAGCATAAACTCACCGAAGCACCTATTCAGGCTCTACCCGAAGGCAATGAAGACCATGGTCTTCAGTGATGCCTCATATCAAAGACTCGAGTGTGTTCTAATGCAAAGGTGCAGAGTCATAGCATATGCTTCTCGCCAACTCAAGGATCATGAAAGGAGTCAGCCGACTCATGATCTTGAAGTTGCTGCTGTGACTTTCGCGTTGAAAACGTGGCGTCATTACCTCTACGGTACCAAATGTCAGCTATATACAGATCACAAGAGTCTTAAATATATTTTTAGCCAGAAGGAGCTCAACATGCGCCAACGACACTCCATGGAACTCATCAAAGACTATGACTATGAAATTCTGTATCACCCCGGCAAGGCAAATGTGGTGGCCGATGCATTGAGTCGAAAATCTTATTCCGCTAAATGTCTCTATACTATGACTCATACTTCGTTTTATTCTACTCTGGTCGATGAAATTCTTGTTGCTCAAGCAGAAGCCCTAAAAGAAGAAAACCTCAACTCTGAAGATATGAAAGGACAACTAAAATTCTTAATTGATAGCCCTCGTGGCTTAAAACTTTTCAATAATCGAATTTGGGTTCCCAAAATTGGTGATATTCGACAGAAAATCCTTTCGGAAGCTCACTGTTCTAACTTCTCAGTACATCCCGGCAGCACCAAGATGTACAATGATCTAGAAGCTGAGTATTGGTGGCCTGGTATGAAAAGAGACGTGGGCCAATATGTTGAGAATTGTGTCACATGCAGATTAGTTAAAGGCGGAGCATCAGCAGCCTTACGGCACTCTTCATCCTCTACCAATCCCCAAGTGGAATTTTGATCATATAACAATGGATTTTGTGACAAAGCTGCCGACTACGCGAAGACAACAGGTCGCAATTTGGGTCATTGTAGATCGTCTAACCAAAGTTGCTCATTTCATTTCGATTCGCGAGAACTACTCATTGGAGAAGTTGGCTAAGTTGTATATAGATGAGATCGTTACTCGACACGGAGTGCCACTATCAATCGTTTAAGATCGCGACAGCCGGTTCACTTCGAGGTTCTGGAGTGCATTACAAGATGGATTAGGCACTAAGATCAGAATGAGCACGGCGTATCATCCGCAGCCTGATGGCCAAAGCGAGCGCACAATCCTTACACTCGAAGACATGCTGCGGGCTTGTGTTCTTGAGTTTAGCGGTAATTGGGACGACCCCTTTCTGTTAGCAGAGTTTTCTTATAACAACAGTTATCACTCATATATCAAAGTCGCACCTTTCGAAGCCTTATACGGACGCAAGTGCCAAACACCTACTTGTTGGCATGAAGCCGGTGAAACACCAATTGCAGGTCTTGCACTACTTCGACAGTTGAATGACAAGATCAGAATCATCCGACAGCGATTTGAAACCGCTCAATCACGACAGAAATCATATCACGATAGACGCCATAAGCCTTTAGAGTTTTAGAAGGGTGATTATGTCGTATTGAAAGTCTCGCCGATGAAAGGTGTGTTTAGATTTGGCAAGCGTGACAAGTTAGGACCACGATTCGTTGGTCCTTTCAAGATCACCGAGCGTGTTGGAACTCAATCCTATCTTTTGGATTTGCCGATGGAATTATCCAACGTACACCCTATGTTTCACGTATCACAATTGCAGAAATGCAAGGAAGATGAAAGAGAAATCTGGGCCGATCATTTGAACTACAAGATTAACGAGAAGTTGCAATGCGATGAGCCTAAGGTTATTTTGGAGACAAATATGAAGAAGCTAAGGAATCGAGAAGTAGCAATGGTGTTGGTGCAATGGAGAACTTCTCATGATAATTCCCAGACCTGGGAATCTGAACAAGACATGAAGGTTCGTTACCCGCATCTCTTTGAGCCCTAGGTACTTTGAGGACGAATTGCAAGCGTGGTGGGCTCATACTATAACACCTTGCTTTTTATTTTATGTGTTTATGTGTGATTTGTGTTTAACGATGTAATTTGTGATTTGATGAAAAGAAATACCATTTTGCTATTCCTTGCATTTTAAAAATGCAAAATAGGACTTTGATTGGTAAATTGGTAATTTAATAAATTAAGTTAAAATTTCAGATTTTTGAAATAAAAGAGTTGAAAGTACATATTGTTCATCATTTTAGCCAAACCAATTTCAAGCTGAGAGCCTCTCTCTCTAGAATCCACACTTCTCTCTAGCTTTTCTCCCAAACCGACCGACCAAATCTCAAGTTGTATACGTCATTGGAAAGATCTCGAAGAGTATTACACGGATCTACAATTGCATGTTGGATTTGATTCGGATTTGAGGTAAGAATCGCCATTATCTCTTCTTTACTTTCGGTTTTGAAAAAAAAAATCCAAATCCCCACCTTTTTGATTCGTTTGAAGTTATTCTGCTCGAGTTATAACTCGCATATGCTATATAAATGTAATAGAAACGAACCTAGACTTGTTCATTAACATATTTATGATTTTTGGCCTAGAAATGCATGCTTGAAAGCTGAAAAACACGAACAAATTCGTATAGCCAAGAACAAGTTCGAAATGAACTAAATACGAGACTTGTCCTTAAATTTGAGATCTGCTATGTTCGAACCTCATTATGTTCGAACAACATATGTTCGTATGACATGCTAAATTCATAACTTTTTATATTAAGTTCGAAGGCCCTTATGTTCGAATCTTTCCTTAAGTTCGAAAACTATATATGTTCGAACCCCACCTTAAGTTCGAAGGCCTCATTAACCTCGTGAAAATTGACAAATTCTCAAACAATATATGTACTTGTCTAACACATAATTAACAAGATATTTAGAAAGAAGTTGTGGTTTGTAGCTTTTGAATTTTTAAGCTAGCATTATTAATTTAGTACATGTTCTGTAATGTTAAATTACAGACACTACACAGCACGTCAGATATTTAATTAAAGGGTTTAGCTCGGTTATGAGTCAAAGTTAAATGCCAGAAAGTTTAAAGCTTACTTAAATTATTAAAGCCTTCAGAAATTGTGCAAAGCCAGAGTTAGAGTCTAGATAAGCCCGAGCAAGCATTTCAGAGTATTACAAAGCATAAGACAGTATTGTGAGTAACAGTTATTCTTGTTTACATGTATTATATGTAATTGAGACCTAATTTGCTTCTATATGCCTTCTTTGGACTTCAATAGAATTCTTTGAGTGAAGGCGAACACTGTGATACAGGCAGTGCCCAGCTTAGCCGAATCTTACATCTGATTTGTTAATGTGCATAATTTATTGCTATCTGTTTATTATTCTGCATATTATACAGCAAGCTTCGTTTGAGCATTTCTTTGTGCATCTCATAAGAATTTTACATTTGAGCAAGCAATTCTGATGCACACCACTATCCCCAAGCATTATACGGGTAGCTAGCCCCGCATCATAGATTGATCATCTGTCAGCGGTAACCCCTAGTGGTGGCATCTCCTTTCAGCATGCAATATCTCAATTGTGCAAGCATCCATTATGGGTATTAAGCATTTACAAGCAAGCAAGCATTACAGCCTTTATAGGCTCTTTCGTTTAGCCACATATCTTACATGCATCATGAATATCTGTTAACTCAATAAGCAATTAGCTTACAGTTGCTACTCATAATTTTTGTACAGGTAAAGGTAAAGAGCAAGCTGGACCATTTGTTTAGGTCTATTTTCTTATCATCCCAGAGGATTTTAGCTCACTATAAAGTTTGTGGTATAGTATTGAGTTGCCTTGGGATTTGGGTAGCTGCCTTATTTATGTTGTGATGAATTAACAACTTAGCAATGAACCTTGTAATACTTTATTAAGATTTATGCAAGCTTTAGCCTTAATGTGCTATATTATGTCTGTTGATTTATTCCTGGATTAAGCAAGCATGTTTAAAGCAAGGATGTGACAGTTTATAAGTCATTTAGGTAAATTGAGAAAAGTACGTTGCATTCGTATGACTTTAACCCTATTTTTAAATATAGAAAATTAATAGGTCACGGTAAATAATAACATCATTCTTATATACTTTTGTTATAAAAAATAATATATCTTTACCTTTTAATTTATTAGACTTTATCAAAACATAAATATATTAAAAATTATTACATATTAAATTTCAATCCTGTGGATTGTATTTTGTAATATCTAGTTGAATATTATTTCCATGTAATTTATTTTCTTTCATTCGTAAGTTGGTTAATTTATTTAGAAGTTCAGGGGTATAATTTGTAAACCCTTTATACTTGGTTTTAATATTTAAGGGAAACCTCCTATGGTGTCCCACAACTTTGTCATTATTCTAAATTGAGTGTTTTATCTCTTTGTTTGAATAATTCAATATTATTGTTATTCTTGTGAGTGCAAGATTATTGATTGAGACGAATTAACAATTGGTATCAGACCCACGAAAGAGGATTTCAACTTATTAATCTTGGTGTTCATCGTTGTTCATCATTGTTCTTCGAAAATCCCATGGTTTTTCTCTTAATCTCATTTTAATATTTGGTTTATGTGTGTTTTCATATTTGCTAATCAATCAACAGTAATAGTACTGATTTCGAGCATTTTTTGTTCAATAGTACAAGTTTTTATTGATTAATTGTTGAAAAATTGACTCGGAAATATTATAGTCTTTAAACATGGTTATTGCTTAAAAATCACCATTTTTGAGTGTTTTTGGTTACTTGTTTTTCCCAAAAATTGTTTCTAAATTCAACACAAGCATTAAGAATTTCATATTCTAAAACACGTTTTTTTTAGTATTCCAAATCTGAGATTTTATAAGTTCAATTTCGGATCCTTATCTCGGATCAAATTTCGGATCATCTCGTATCCAATTTTGGTTCATCTCGGATCAAATTTCGGATAACATCCGACATTCGGTTGTCCCAAACACACGCCTGAATTTCGGACCAATCAATTTTCGGATCTTCTAAATCACTTGTTCTTCAATTTTCAAAGTTTATCCAAATTTGGTATCAACACCCTAAACACTATTCATCCTAATTTCGGATCATTCTCCATGCGAATTTCAGACTATTCAACCGAAATAACATCCATCCAAATTTCGGTCCACTCACCCGAAATTCAACCATCTGAATCTCGGACGGTTCCTCCACCCGAATTTCGGTTCCTTCACCCGAAATATCAGTTTCCACTTCCAAAGATCTTTTTCATAATGAGCACTCACAAAATCATCATGTCTAAAGAAGCTCTTGTCGTTGGATTAGAGAACAGGCCACCAGTTCTCCATCCTGATGAATATGAGCAATGGAAGAAGCGGTTCCTCAAGTTCATCAGCATGCAGCCCATGGGTCATCTCATGATCCAGTCCATTAATGAGGGACCCGCTGTCTTTTACTCCAAATGTCCAGCAGGAAAAAATGTTGATCCTCCACTTCCAGCAACAAGGACAGTTTGCGCAACCTGAAAATGACATAGAACGGGAAAGACAAACAGCAGATTGCAGGGCAGAGTATCTTCTCTATCTAGCCCTTCCCACTCATATTCTAGTCGGGGTTGACAGAAAATTGTCAGCAAAAGAAATGTGGGACGAACTTGAGATGTAGATGCTTGGGGTAGACCTGAATGATAGGGCCAAAATTGAAGAAGCCAAGGCCAAATTCTCTGAGTTCACGGCCAAGGATGGAGAATCAATTCAGAGCACTTTTACAAGGTTCTGTGCTGTTTTGAATGAGCTTAACAAACTGCATATCAAAAAGGAAAGAGATGACATCAACATCCAGTTCCTATCTTCCTTAGCTCCAGAATGGGCACTGGCGAGTAAAGCAACTAAAAGAGCTCTGGACATTACCGACATCTCCATCATTGTGATGTTTAAGGAACTCAAGAAACACCAGGGCGATGTGGATGCTCACAAACAGATGGCCAACACTCTGGCTCCTCTGTTGCTGAGTGTCAACCCACCCTCAAAACCCACAGATTCCTTGGCCTTACTCTAAAACAAGACACACTCTCCTGAACCACTGCCAAATCCATCACCCTTGCCTTGCTACCACCACACTAGTTCCTCGTCTCAATATACCGTACCACAAATGCCTGAACCTTTGGATGCCGAAAGGCTGACATTCACGAACAAATGGCATTCTTATCGAATCGTCTTCAGCAGAAGCGAATCTACCAGAATAAGACCAATAATCAACTGAGATATGACACTGGTCCACGTAGGTATTCTGATGACATGTGAGAGGATAGGCGGGATGAAAGGGATGTCAGGTGATGAGATGAATGGAGGAGAGATGATAGGTAGGATAGGGCTCGAGAGGATTGGAGGAGATATGATCACGACGACAGACGTTATGATCATAGGAGAGAGAGACAATATGATCGGTGGGATTATCGAGATGATCGCCACTATGAAAGGTGAAATCTTAATTTCCTAAACTTTGAGGGGAGTGTTTGGACAAACCCCCAATTTAAGATTAGGTATATATAGTATTGTTCCCCTACGGTTTTGGAAAAGCCTCCACCCTAAGTGTGTGTTTGAGAGTGAAAGTTCCTACAGATTGAGAGCCCAATTTCTCTCTTTGTAATCTTCATATTCTTAATACAAATAGTTTGATTATGGCTTTTACTTACTTCCGAGTAGAACCCGTGCTTCAAAGCAATGACTTCTGGATCAAGACAGATCAAAACCCGTTCTTTCATGTTTAGATGGTTTCTAAACACCCAGTTTAGACCCCGTGGTTCCTCGACTTCTTTGGATTTTCCGTACTTTTTATGCTTATTAGTTTGAGTTTGAGTTTCGTTCTTGAAACACACATAACATTTTATGTTTCACTTATATTATTTTAATTCATAGGGGGAGTTTCAGATGCACTTTGAAGATGATCTTAACGAATAGTGTGTAAGCATTCTGAATACTGTAATGCACACTTTAAAAGGTTTTGTTAGAATAATCCGATTCTCTGACTGAATAAATTTCCACAAAGATTAATCGATCTAATCTTCGTGATGACCTTGATCTCATTCTTCCTGAGATTCTCTCAAATATTCTGATTTCTCCCACATATTCTGATTTTCTCATACAAGTTTCTCCCATACAAGCTAATTCTTTCATGATAATATGATCTGTTCCAAAATTTATATCAGACTTTCTATTGAAGTTCTCTCATACAGTCTCTCAAACTTCCCAAGATATTTCATCAAACTTTCATCCATCTTTTGAAATACCTCATGAGCTTAACTGCTATATCTTTCTAGATATCATGCTGACTCTGATGATGCACGATATGTGTGATTAGGCATATATATCGCTCCTAGGGTCTAAACCAGAACCAGAAGACCTACCCAAGGAGCAAACCAATTTAGTTTGTGTGAGTAAGGGTTCTCAGGTCCATTAGTTGAGGAGTGTTAGTTACCACGGGGTACTAACAGGGTCGAGCATAAATAAAATGCAAATGAGAGGGGATATCGAAAGGATATGGGGGTGCATCATGAGCTAACAATGCTACGCTTTCTGACTATCATTGTATTTTAAAAGTGAGCCGGATGGAGTACAGTTGAAAAATGACGAGAGCTGAGGGGTGAGAAAGGATTAAAAGAAAATGAAATCCTACCGACACCGTGTTAGTCTGCTGGGTTTCCTACATCGGCTACCAAATTTCATGAGTTAGATTAGGTATTGAACAAGAGGTCATGGACCTAGTGATGCATGCACTAAACCCTCCTTAGCTACTCAGTTGTCCCGTAAACGACTTCTGTTTCATTTCACACTGAGTTATATCACATACTCTATCGACATATCATATGGATATTGTTGATATTGAAACAAGGATGACATCCTCTCCAGTCTCCAACTTCAGTTTATGCACTTTGAGTCTAGAGCTTAGTTATACACTTCTAGGACACACAGAGTCTTATAGTCTGCGTGACTATAAACAACTTGTCTACCGAGACAAAGCCGGAACAAATATGAGTGATTCTTTCATGATAAAGGATTTCACGATGTTGGGAAATAGTTTAAGTATGTTCAAACTGTTAGTTAGACTTCTCAGACTGTTAGTAGATTTTCCATGTAAATACAAAGTTCATGCTGCAGTTGAAGAAACTCGAGCTGCCAGTGTAAAAGTTCAAGCTGCCAGAGTAAAACAACTCAAGCTGCTTAGTTCATGCTGTCAAGAGATTCAAGCTGCTCAACAGTTTCATAAACAGAAAGTGCTGATTTTCAGGAAAGATATCTACACGAAGATTCCAGCATATCTACTATCAGAGAAGTCATAGTCCTTCAAGGAAACAAGTCCAAAAAGCAATATAAATACAGAGAATAGGTCATAGAAGTATATAGAAGTTTTCTGCATATTTTGAGTCTGTAATTGCTTTGTTGATTAAGTTTTCATAAGCCTCTAAGGTTGTAAAACCCTAAGAACAGTCTGTGTTCTTCATCTAATCAAACAGATTAGAGGTGATTGTAATCATTGAATTCAGCAATACAAACAGTCTTGATTACTTCTTATGTTTTATGCTTCATTGGTTCTGAAAGTTTTTGTTAAAATAATTAAGTGTTATTCCGCAAACTTCTTAATTAAACTTTGATTCAAAGCAAGATTATTGATTTATACTCTGATAAATTTCAAATCAGTTAATCTTGGTTATTCAGTTTTAGATCCTGACAAGTGGTATCAGAGCCAGGTTGTTCTTTGTTTTTCAAAGTCGAAAACTTTCTTTCAAATTTTTAATCTTTTACAATGGAATTTGAAAATAGCAGCAGTGGATCTGGGCAAGGACTCAAAGTGCCTATGCTCAAGCCCACTGAGTTTGAGATGTGGAAACTCAGGATTCAACAGCATATTCAATTCATTGATTATGCCATATGGGAAGCTGTTGAATTCCCTCCTGTAGTTGATCCAGAACTTGATGCTGAGGGAAAACCAGTCAAAACTCCTCCAAAAACTGAACTTGAAAGGAAGGCTAGAATGAATGAAGTGAAAGCACTCACACTATTACAAATAGCCATTCCTAATGCTTATCAACATCAGTTCAAAAAGTTTTATACTGCTCACTCTCTTTGGAATGCCTTAGAGAAGAGGTTTGCTGGTAATGCCAGTACCAAGAGAAATCAAAAAGACCTCTTGAAACAGCAGTATGAAAACTTTTCTGGTGGCAAGAATGAAAACCTCACTCAAATCTTTGACAGGTTCAACAAACTGATAAGTGAACTGGAAAGTGCAAAGGTCAATCTGGATCAAGATGAAGTCAACAGAAAGTTTCTCAGATCTCTTGGAGAAGAATGGACAGTCTATGCTGCACAGTGGAGAACAAAAGACACTCTTGATGAGATAGAATTGGATGATCTGTATAACAGTCTAAGAGTGTTTGAGACTGAGATTGATGCTAAAAAGAAATCCTTTTCTTATAATCACGACACTGCTCTTCTGTCTTCTGAAAAATCTAATAACTGTGATTCTTTTTCAGGTGGTGATGGCAATTCTGCTGAAACTCACTATGAGGCTTTTGTTTCCAATGATGGATTATTTGCTTTAAATGTTGAAGACTTGGAACAAATTCATCCAGATGATCTTGAAGAGATGGATTTAAAGTGGCAACATGCAATGCTGACCATGAGAGCCAAAAGATTTCTGAAAAGAACTGGTAGGGCCAACTTTCAAGCCAAGACAGAAGGCAAACCATCTTTTGATAAATCAAAAGTGGAATGCTATAAATGCCATAAGCTTGGTCACTTTGCCAGAGAATGTAGATCTCAAGGTCAACAGCCATCAAGGACTTCACAGCCCATCCAAGCGTCCTCATCAACAGCACTTGTCTCTCAAGAAGACAATGTGTTTGACTGGAGTGATCAGACAGAGGAAGAATTTCAAAATCAAGCACTTATGGCAGAAACATCAAATGTCTCCTCCACTGAACTACCATCTGAGGTAAATTCTAAACTCTGCTCTCAATCATGCAAAAATATGGTTAAAAAGTACAGAGATCATAATGAGAGCATGTGCAAAACTCTAGCTAAGATGGAAGAAAGGAGATATGAATATATGCAAGCCATAGAAGATCTGGAAAAACAGATCAATGACTATAAGGATAATGAGATTCAAATGGGGTATGATAGAAACTATCATGAATGGGAGAAAAAGGAACTCAATAAGAAAATAGAATCTCTGAATAAAAAGGTAGAAGAAACTGAACAGAAGGTGTTAGAGGCTAATGAGAAACTGGAATCTGTTAACATAGATCTAGGTAACTTCAAGTTAGCAAATCAAAAGCTAGAACAGTTGATCACAGATTCTCAAAAGTTAATAAAAAACAGTCCACACATCAAAAACAAGTTTTGGCAAAGCCTAAATCAAGTTTTAAACAAATATGGTGTGTCAAGGACAAATATGTTGCTCAAACTGCTAATGCAAAAGATCAGACTGCTAAGTCAAAATCTGATGCTGTTAGTGCAAAAACTGAAACTGTTAGCACTACAAACACAGCTCAAGCTGCTGGGCATCAAACTGGAGCTGCTAGTGAATCATCTGAGACTGTCAGAAGAAAAGATGATCAAAATAGTTGGATACCTCATATTATCACTAAATACTCTCCAAAGACTCCATCAGTAGATCTCACCAAATATAAGAAGTCAAAAACAGTTTTTAGTTATGTCAATGTACAAGGCCAACCCAAAACCAATTTGGTTTGGGTTTACTCCACTACTAACTAAGCTGTTATTTGTGCAGGGCAACCACAGGTCTCCTCATAGAACAAGATGGCATCTGGACAGTGGATGCTCTAGGCACATGACAGGCAATTCTGAATGCTTGTCAAATTTCAAAAGTTTTGATGGAGGTTTTGTTGCATTTGGAGGCAACTCAAAAGGAGGTAAGGTTACAGGTAAAGGTACTGTTAATGCAGGCAACATGACATTCCATGATGTTCTGTATGTTGAACAGCTTAAGTACAATTTATTGAGTGTCTCTCAAATCTGTGACAAACAAAACATTGTTCTGTTCACAGATTCTGAGTGCATTGTTCTTTCAAAGGATTTCAAAATTCCTGAAAATCTTGTTTTACTTAGAACACCAAGAAAAGACAATGTTTACTGCCTGGACACAGCTCTCTTGACTAAATCAAATACTTTAAGCTGTTTAATATCCAAAGCATCATCAAATGAGTCTGCTCTTTGGCATAGAAGGATGTGTCACATGAACTTCAAGTCCATGAATGCTTTAGTTAAAAAGAATCTGGTAAGAGGATTACCACAAAAGGAGTTCATTTGTGATGATCATTGTGTAGCATGTCTTAAAGGTAAGCAACACAAAACTTCTCATAAGGCCAAAGAAGTAAATTCAATCTCATCTGTTCTTCAGTTGTTACATATGGATCTATTTGGTCCAACATCTGTTTTGAGTTTGAATAAAAGGGCATACTATTTAGTCATTGTTGATGATTTCACCAGATTTACTTGGGTTTACTTTCTTAGGTCCAAAGATGAAACTGCTGAGCTAGTTAAGTCTTTTATCCTTAAGATAGAAAACCAATCCAATTCCAAAGTTAAGGTGATAAGATCAGACAATGGAACTGAATTTAAAAATCAAATTCTAAACAGTTTCTGTGAGTCCAAAGGCATTGCTAGACAATATAGTGCACCAAGAACACCACAACAAAATGGTGTAGCAGAAAGAAAGAATAGAACATTAATTGAGGCTGCTAGAACAATGCTAGCTGATTCAAATCTTCCAATGACTTTCTGGGCAGAAGCTGTTAATACAGCCTGTTATGTTCTAAATAGGGTTCAAGTTGTCCAATCTCAAGGAAAAACTCCCTATGAGTTATTCCATAACAGAAGTCCCCTAATAGCTTTCTTCAAGCCTTTTGGATGCCCATGTACTATTCTTCACACTAAGACTCACTTAGGGAAGTTTGAGAGTAAGGCTGAAGAAGGATTCTTTGTAGGATACTCAACTCAAAGCAAAGCCTATAGAGTATACAACAGTGTGTCTAAAACAATTGAAGAAAGTGCCAATGTTGAATTTAATGAAAATACTGCTAATATCAAAGGCACTGGTCCTGATTGGTTGTTTGATTTAGATTCACTAACAAATTCTCTGAGCTTTGTTGAGTATACTGCAGAAGCTGATGCATACAGGGTTGAAGCTGCTAACACGAATTCTCATGCTGCCAATACAATTTCTCATGCTGTTGGCACAAAGTCTCAGACTGCTGCAGATTCAACAAGTTGGGATGATTTCACCACTCTACCACTTCTGTCTTGTGATCCTCCAGGGGTCC
Source organism: Centrapalus pauciflorus (assembly GCA_020465985.1). NCBI lineage: Eukaryota > Viridiplantae > Streptophyta > Magnoliopsida > Asterales > Asteraceae > Centrapalus > Centrapalus pauciflorus. Next base: position 468,492 of record JAANYP010000451.1, on the reverse strand, counting down.
TGAATGATACAAATCCAGACACTGAAGTGCCACTCCAAAGTTCTGAAAGAACAGCTCCAACACAACAGGAAACAGTCCCAGATTCAAGTCAAGCTGTTTCAGAAACTGAACCATTCACTGGTTCTGATGGAGATGATACCAACCTTGGAACTTCTTTTCAAACAGAGAGAGAGCCCACACTAAGAGTTCACAAGTATCACCCTCTCAATCAAATACTGGGTGATCCAAGCACTCCTGTTCAAACAAGGAAGATGGTTCACAATGAGACTGCTGCTGCTGAACAAGCAGTTACTGAATTCAGTCTAGCTGCTTTTGAACATGCCTGTTTCATGTCTCAATTGGAACCTAAAAAGGCATCAGAAGCAGTAAAAGATTCATCCTGGATTGAAGCTATGCAAGAAGAGCTTTTACAGTTCAAAATTCAGAATGTATGGACTCTGGTGGATCTTCCTAAAGGTAAGAGAGCAATAGGTACAAGATGGGTGTTCAGAAACAAGAAGGATGAGAGAGGGATAGTCATCAAGAACAAAGCAAGACTAGTAGCACAAGGGTACACTCAAGAAGAAGGAATAGATTATGATGATGTCTTTGCTCCAGTAGCAAGAATTGAAGCCATCAGACTATTTCTAGCATATGCAAGTTTCAAAGGATTTAAAGTGTATCAAATGGATGTTAAGTCTGCTTTCCTGTATGGGACAATTGAAGAGGAAGTGTATGTGTGTCAACCTCCTGGTTTTGAAGACTACAAGTATCCAGACAGGGTGTACAAGCTAGACAAAGCTCTCTATGGTCTTCACCAAGCCCCCAGAGCATGGTATGACACACTGTCATCATATCTTCTACAGAATGGAGTCAAGAGAGGCACTCTGGACAAAACACTCTTCACTAAATCCATCAAAGCTGAGATTCTACTTGTCCAAATCTATGTTGATGACATCATCTTTGGCTCAACTAATGATAGTTTGTGCAAAGAATTTGAGGCCCTAATGCACAAAAAGTTTCAAATGAGTTCAATGGGGGAACTCACATTCTTTCTAGGGCTGCAGGTTAAACAGAAGCCTACTGGTCTATTCATAAGTCAATCAAAGTATGTCAAAGACATATTGGAAAAGTTTGGCTATCAAGACACAAAGGTTGCAAGCACTCCAATGGATCCTCATAAACAGCTCCATACAGACAAAGATGGCATAGATGTGGATATTCATCTATACAGATCCCTTATAGGATCTCTCATGTATCTAACATCTTCAAGACCTGATATTATGTTTGTTGTCTGTGTGTGTGCTAGGTTTCAATGCTCTCCAAAGGATTCTCACTTGGTTGCTGTTAAGAGAATCTTTAGATATCTTAAAGGCCAACCACATTTAGGCCTATGGTATCCTAAAGACTCTCCTTTTGAACTAACTGCTTATTCTGACAGTGACTATGGTGGTTGCAACATTGACAGGAAATCCACAACTGGTGGATGTCAATACTTAGGAGCAAGACTGGTCTCTTGGCAATGCAAAAAGCAAACAACTGTCTCCACATCATCCACTGAAGCAGAATACGTAGCAGCTGCAAGCTGCTGCTCCCAGGTAATGTGGATTCAAAATCAGCTAAGAGACTATGGTATGAATTTCTTATCCACTCCTATTTATATTGACAATTCAAGTGCAATTAGCATTGTGCAAAACCCAGTGAAATTCCCAAAAACCAAGCATATAGAAATCAGATTTCACTTCATCAGAGATTGTAATGAAAAGAAATTAATCCAAGTTACCAAAATACATACAGATGATCAGCTAGCTGATCTATTTACAAAACCTTTTGATGTGGGAAGGTTCACTTTCCTAATATCAAATATTGGTATGGTAAACATGGATTAATTGGTTTTCATTATTATCGACTCAATATGCTAATTTAAGGGGGAGACACTGTTCCATTGAAAAGTTGCACAATTTTACACTAACAGCATGAGTATTTTCTCATGCTGCTAGTTCATTTTCTCGGACTGCTAGTTATTTTCACTTGATCTGTCAAAGTGTGCAGGGTATTTGGGTAATTTTTCAAATGTGTGCGCGGGACCCAACCTTTTCGAAACCTTTAAAGGTCCCGGTTTCGTTCAGTTGTAACTACCAGTTACATATTCTTCTTCTTCCACGGCCTTCTGCTTTCTCTCTGAACGAATCACACATTCTTCTTTCAAACCCTACAACCATCGTTTGTTCACCCATGGAGTTCGTAAAAGAGCATAACTGCCTCCCATACACCCTAAAACACTCTGAACTTCAACCGTTTCATACAATGATGGATTTCCTCAGGCACTCCCACATTCATTATGCCCTAACCATAAACCCTACTATATACATCTCCCATAGAGCACAGTTTTGGAACCATGCATCTGTTCAAACCATCAATGGAGTGCCTACCCTTCTTTCAAAGATTGATGGAACTACTATCCATATCACTGAGGAATCCATCAGACGTCACTTGCATCTTTAAGATGCCTCAGGTATAACCGACCTATCCCTTCAAGCTTTACATTTTGGTCTTCAAAATATTGGTTATAGGGGCCCTGCTGATTCTTTTACTTTTCTTAAGGCACACTTTTCTCCTAAATGGAAATACCTTGTGCACATTATTCAGAAATGTTTAAGCCCCAAAAGAACTGGTTGGTCTGAGTTTTCTTCAAATATTGCCACTGCCTTAGTGTGCTTTTCTACTGGCCAACAGTTCAATTTTTCAAACATGATTTTTCAGGGGATGTTAAGGCATCATTCCCTAAAGAATGGGAAATTTTTGATGTATCCCAGGTTTTTGGCAGAAATTATTGCACACACCTGCACAACTCCACATTTACATAAACGGATACATGTTTCCCATAGGCACTCATTGTCATCAATCAAAAGGCTGATAAAGCCAAGTGCCAATTTTGTCAGTGTAGATGTTCCATTGCCCTCTGCAATGATGAACATCATTTCAGGAAACAGAGGAGAGGGTCCTGAGCAGACACAGCCCAACATTCCTGCTTCACCCCCAGGACCCCAACCCACTCCTCATGATACACAAATTCCTTCTGATCCTTTTGTACAGCCAACACGCCCACTCAGAAATATATACAAAAGAAAAAGGGGACCAGGAGCTCCTTCCTCCTCTTCCCATCAGCAAGAGCCATATATCCCTGTGCAGGAGGATACTCCTGCACAGCATATCCAAAGGGAACCACTAGAGGAAACTCTCATTCTCACTCAGGAGGTGAACATCTCTTCAGAGATGGTTCATATGGGTTCTGTGGCTGGCACTACTGATGTCTCTGCACAAGAGGCACAGGACAGTGCCAACATAGCTAAGACCACGCCCATGGCAACAGCAAGTGTGCAAACACAAGCTGGAAGTCCCCAGAACCAAGAACAGAGGGGCCCAGAGGTTTCTACTTCTGGTATTAATGTCAGTGATAGATCACAAGCACCACAGGTGTTTTCTGATCTTGAGACTAGTCTGCAACTCATGCTTTTGACGGATCCCAAGCTGAAACCTGTTGTAGCTATGTTGGAATACCAAATGTCCATCATTGCTGCACAGGGTGCACAAATAATGGCCCTAAAGCAATCAGAAATGGCTCAAAATCAGAGAATGGATTATAATCATAAGGGGTTTACCCTTTGTGGAAATAAGCTCATTAAATTAGAGCGTTTGATTCCAAACCAAGGGGCAAAGGTTGTAGGTCCTTCTGACCAAACCAATGCTTCCAAAAAGGGGGAGAATCAGGAGGTTCCTACGACAGTCCAAGCAGCTCCATTAACAACAACAGTTCAAGTAGCACCAACAGTCCCAGTTTCTAGGCTAGCAGTCCCAACAGCTTCTCAAGCTGTTAGCCTAGAAACTCAAGCTGCTCCTTCAAAAGTCACTGGAGTTGTAATCAGGGAAGGTGTTCAAGCTCCATCAAGTACAGTCCAAGCTACATCTTCTGTTGCTGTTGCAAAAGACAAAGGCAAGGGCATTCTTATTGAATCTCCAAAGAACAAATTCTCCTCCAAAGAAGCTCAGATTGCCTTTGATGCTAAAGTTGCCAAAAGGTTAGCAGAAGAACAGGATAAAGAATTAGATCAGCAAGCCCAGCCCCAATAGATGATGATGAGACATTAGGTGATTACCTAAAAGGGTTTGTGGGCAAACAAGGTGAAAAGAAGAGAAAGATGCCAACAGGGCACACTAAAGCTGAGCACAGAAGATTTTTGATAAATTTTGCATTTGCAGCTGGTATCCCAAAGAAAATGGCTCAGTCCATGACAACTGAAAGGCTGCAAGAGATTCATGACAAGGAGATGGACAAAAGACAGAGAACACAAGTCTCTCCAAAAGTTCAACCATCCCAAGAAGTCCAACCATCATCCCAATCAGTCCAAGCTGAAGCTGGTGCCAGTGCACCTGCTCCCTCTGATCAAGCTGCTCTCTCTATTCCTTCATCGGTTAAAAGGGTGCTCTTTGAGCAACAACTACAAAAGGCTATGGAGATAGAGAAGCTGATTGATCAGCATGACTTTACAAAGCCTCAAATCAACTACTGGTTTGCTAAGTCACTGGATGACCGTGACTTGAGAATTAAGTTTGTGATAAGAAGAGAGTCTGGACCAGAAGAAGAATATGATACATTTTGGCAGATGGTTCAGAAGTTGACCAGAGATGAGCTTATCAGAATGCATAACATTGGGTCTGTATCACAAGTTAGATCTGCTCTACCACAAGTGAAGCAAGTAATTAAAGATCTAAAATCAATTGTTTTCCCTGAATCTACAAGGAAAGAAATAGAGGATGTTGTGAAGAAGGGGAAGAAGGTCAAGCAAGTTGATCTGTTTGTCAAGTCAAGGACATACAGAATCAAATTTTCAGATGGATCTGGTATATTCTTCAATCTCGAATTTTATGATTTACCAAAAGATATGCTACTTCAGATAAAATCTGTTAGGATATCTTGTGATAGAGATGAGATGAAGAAAGAATTTTTGAAGGCTGTAGATCAGATACTTGCACAGTTGTAAGTTTTTGAAAGCCTTGGTTTGTAAATAACAGTTTACTTATTCATTTCTATTTTTATATAGAACTTAAAGTCTTGTGTAAAGAATTTAAGTTAGGGGGAGATTGTTGGGAAATAGTTTAAGTATGTTCAAACTGTTAGTTAGACTTCTCAGACTGTTAGTAGATTTTCCATGTAAATACAAAGTTCATGCTGCTAGTTGAAGAAACTCGAGCTGCCAGTGTAAAAGTTCAAGCTGCCAGAGTAAAACAACTCAAGCTGCTTAGTTCATGCTGTCAAGAGATTCAAGCTGCTCAACAGTTTCATAAACAGAAAGTGCTGATTTTCAGGAAAGATATCTACACGAAGATTCCAGCATATCTACTATCAGAGAAGTCATAGTCCTTCAAGGAAACAAGTCCAAAAAGCAATATAAATACAGAGAATAGGTCATAGAAGTATATAGAAGTTTTCTGCATATTTTGAGTCTGTAATTGCTTTGTTGATTAAGTTTTCATAAGCCTCTAAGGTTGTAAAACCCTAAGAACAGTCTGTGTTTTTCGTCTAATCAAACAGATTAGAGGTGATTGTAATCATTGGATTCAGCAATACAAACAGTCTTGATTACTTCTTAAGTAGCACCCTTGCCACAACAACCACCAATTACAATACACCCAGGATTAATCATCAACATGCAATAACATAATGATCTGATAACCTAAATTAAGTGCGGAAGAATTAAAACATAAATGAAATAGTGCAACAAGTGTTAAACACCCTACGGTACTATAAGGTACCAAGTCTAAGTCTACACACCCATACATTTATTACAATCATCCAGAATATTACAACATTGTCTCATAACATAAATTACCGATAAAATAGTGCCGAGTCTCCCAAATCTTCCAAACGACCTAACTAGAAGGTCCAACAGTAGATTTTCCTTTCCCTGTAAAAAAAAAAATACAACAACTAAAACATAAGCGAATGCTTAGTGAATACATAGATTACGCATTTTATAAGTCTTTATGAAGCCCAAGAGTAATCCCGACGACAAATGTCGTATACTCTCTTCGTACACCAAGTACGGACCAGAGCCGCAGCCCCTTCGAGCCCAAAGCTCTGCATTTACACATACCATCTAAGACAAACGTACGATCGGGGATGACATACTGCCTACCGGACCTGGAGGGATCAGCTCCAGCATCATATAGCGCAGTAACATCAGAGTAATCGATGCGACCCATCGGTCCATCACTAGATGCACAACAACCGAAAGGACATGCAACAAGTAAGAATGTGCATCTAAATCTACGCAAGTTAGTAGAATTCCAAACAATCAATGAAACAACAGGTTTCAGCAGGAAAAGCTTACATAAAACAAATATAAACATGCGAAATTTACTGTACTCACAGTGGGTGCGTAATTTATCTTTTAACCGATATTATTTCTCTTCGGGCTTTCAACCGGATCCACCAAGTACCCCACTGTGGGTTAAACAACACCACAAGGGACCTGTTATATCAATTACAACAATTCCTCATATCATTAACCGTTTAAATCCATAAAATCAAGTTTCGTAAATTTGGCGATATTTTCCCCCGTTTCGGGTACATGTCTAAATTCGAACTATGACTAAAGTTGAAACCCATTTCAAGTCTATATCTTGTCCTTTGCATATTTTATATCATTTTATGTGTTGTATATGAGTTTCATTCATAATACTCGAGTTTAGGGAGTAGCATTCTCAATTTTAAGGCATTAAACTCGAATTTAATGGTTAGATTCTACTACATTCGAATCTAATGACTAGATTCGAATTCCATATGTAGATTCGAACACCCCATAGCACAAATTCAACTTCCATTCGAGTTTAGGTGATAGATTCGAACCTCATGCATTAGTTTCGAACCCCATTCGATTCTGGGCATAGATTCGAACCCTCCATTCGAATCTAGGGGTAGATTCGAACCCCCCCCCCCTTCGAATCTAATGTTACACTCGAAAACACACTCGAATCTAGTACCAAACTCGAGTTTGTTCTTGCATTTCGACTCTGTTCTTGACATATTCGAGTCTGTTCATCATTTCAGCTTAAATCCTTCATTTCTAAGTCAAAAATCATGCATATATCATGTATGATACCTAGATTCGATTCTATTATGCATATACTATCATAATCTTGCAGTATTTCAAGCAAAACAAGCTCCAATTTACATAAAATGACAGATTCGAATTCTAATTTACTTCAAAACCGAAACTATAAACTTAAAAGGATCGATTCTTACCTTAATTCGTATGAAATCAGAAATCCGTTTGTAGATTGTTGTTGTACTCCTCGATACCTTTCCGTTGACGTATAATTCTCAAAAATCTGACGGTCGGTTTGTGAGATAACTTAGAGAGATGTAGAGAGAACTTCTAGAGAGATAAAGTAGTGAGATAGTGTAAAATAGAAAAATGAAGCCTATTGCCCTTTATATACAACTTTCGTCATTTTTGCACATTTCACCACTCGAACTAACCGGTTCCATAAAATACTGATTTAATCTTAGAATTATCATAAATAACTTTTTAATTCCTTAATATTCCATAACAATGATTCTGAGTTCAATTTTCTTAAAAATAGCAACAAACTTCTAAATAACCCAAATACATAATAATTGCTTAATTTTAACTTAAACATATATTTTCCACTTAATTAACCAAAATACATTAAAATAAATCCGAGGATGTTACAGCATGGGCTCCACCACGCTCAACTTCGTCCTCGAAGTTACTCGGATTCAAACAGTTTCGGATACTTTCTTAACATTTCTGACTTAGTTTCCCATGTATGATTTGCTCCCTTATGATGTTTCCATCGTATAAGCACCATTTCTATCTCTTTGCTCCTCAACTTCTTCATCTTAGTATCCAATACACATTCCGGCTCCTCCACATATCGAAGCCTTTCGTCAACTTGCAGCTCCGTGTGGTCTGCCCAATCCTCATTTCCAGTGTTAAATGATTTTAGGAGATTCCCAACGTGAAATACTGGATGTATGCCTGACATCCCTTCAGGCAATTCTAATCGATAAGACTGATTTCCAACTTTTTCAACAATCTTAAAGGGTCCGACGAATATCGGAGCCAACTTGCCCCTTTTAACAAAACGAGTAACACCCCTCATGGGTGATACTTTCAAGTAGACCCAGTCATTCACTTCAAAATTGATCGCTTTGTGCCTCCGATCATAGTAACTTTTCTGACGATCCTGGGCCGCTTTCATGTTCTGCTTAATCAACTGTATCTTCTCGTTTGTTTCTTGAAGCAAGGCCGGCCCAGCGATTGGTGTTTCACCCGTTTCTCTCCAACATGTAGGAGTCCTACATCTCCTTCCATATAAAGCCTCAAACGGTGCTTCCTTGATTGTCGCATGATAACTATTATTGTACGAAAACTCTATTAGTGGCAGGTGATCATCCCAATTGCCACCAAGATCTAGTATGCACGACCGCATCATATCTTCGAGTGTCAGGATAGTCCTTTCACTTTGACAATCGGTTTGCGGACGATACGCCGTACTCATAGCGATCCTTGTTCCCAACCCCTCTTGCAAAGCCGACCATAAGTTCGAAGTAAATCGGCTATCTCGATCCGACACTATGGACTTAGGCACTCCATGCCTAGAAACAATCTCGTCCATATAAATCTGAGCTAACTTTTCCAGCGAATAACTTTCACGAATCGGTATGAAGTGAGCCGACTTAGTTAACCGATCCACTATTACCCATACTGCATCGTGTTGTCGCTTAGTCTTCGGCAGCTTTGTAACAAAATCCATTGTAATGTGCTCCCACTTCCATTCCGGAATAGGAAGCGGTTGCAGACTGCCATACGGTTGTTGATGTTCGGCCTTTACCAACCGACAAGTTCGGCATCTTTCTACATATTGCCCTATGTCCTTCTTCAATCCCGGCCACCAAAAGTCTGCCTTTAAGTCATTGTACATCTTTGTGCTCCCGGGATGTACAGAAAACCTAGACTGGTGTGCTTCTTCGATAATTACTTGTCTCATTCCACCAAACTTCGGCACCCATATCCTCCCGTATATCCCTTTCAGTCCTGACTCACTTGTTTCCATGTTCTTAACTTGTACTCTAATATCCTCAGCACCAATATTCTCATCTTTCAAGGCTTCTTCCTGAGCAGCCTTGACATCATCAATTATCGTGGAGGTCAGCATTGTAGACGTCATCATATAACAGAAATCTTTAGCATAAGCTTTCCGGCTCAAGGCATCGGCTACTACAGTAGCCTTCCCGGGATGATAAAGTATCTCACAATCGTAGTCTTTAATAAGCTCCATAGACCTACGCTGTCTCATATTAAGTTCCTTCTGGCTAAAATGTACTTTAAGCTCTTATGGTCCGTGTAAAGTTGACACTTAGTACCGTACAGGTAGTGCCTCCATAATTTCAATGCAAACGTTACTGCGGTCAACTCCAGGTCATGAGTTGAATAGTTCCTTTCGTGTTGCTTGAGCTGTCTCGAGGCGTATGCTATAACTTTTCCTCGCTGCATCAGTACAGCACCTAATCCCAACCTCGAAGCATCAGTATAAACTACGAAGTCATCATTACCTTCCGGTAAAGCAAGTATTGGTGCTTCACTCAAAGTCTTCTTCAAAACATCAAACGCCTCTTGCTGCACGGTCTCCCAAACAAAAGGCGCATTCTTCTTCGTTAAAGCAGTCAAAGGAACTGCAATCTTCGAAAAATCTTTGATAAATCTCCGATAATAACCTGCCAACCCCAGAAAACTTCTAACTTCGGTAGCTGTTTGAGGTGGCCCCCAGTTCTTTATTGCTTCAACCTTAGCCGGATCTACCGAAATCCCAGCTCCAGAAATTACATGTCCTAGAAACTGTATCTGTTGTAGCCAAAACTCACACTTTGAGAATTTGGCGTACAACCTTTCTTTTCTCAACAACTCCAACAGTTCTCTCAGATGTTCAGCATGTTCGGCTTCAGACTTAGAGTATACTAAAATATCATCGATAAATACAATTACCGATTTATCCAACATCGGTCTACAAACCCTATTCATTAAATCCATAAACACTGCTGGGGCATTAGTTAATCCAAAAGGCATTACCAGAAACTCGTAATGTCCATACCGAGTCCTGAATGCTGTCTTTGGCACATCTTCCTCTCGAACCTTCAATTGATGATATCCCGATCTCAGATCAATCTTAGAAAATACACTAGCGCCATGTAACTGATCAAATAAGTCGTCTATCCTCGGCAGAGGATACTTGTTCTTAATCGTCAACTTGTTCAGTTCCCGGTAATCTATGCACATCCTCATCGTGCCATCCTTCTTCTTTACAAACAGTACCGGAGCTCCCCACGGCGATGAACTCGGCCGAATGAAGCCCTTGTCCAACAATTCTTGCAGCTGTGTCATCATTTCCTTCATCTCGGTTGGGGCAAGACAATAAGGAGAACGAGCTACCGGTGCAGCTCCAGGGATCAAGTCAATCCTAAATTCTACTTGTCTTTCAGGCGGCACGCCAGACAAGTCTTCCGGAAACACATCCGGGAATTGTGAAACAACCGGCACATCGGCCAAAGTTCTCTTCTCTGCCTTAGCATCAATCGCATATGCTAAGTATGCATCACATCCCTTTGCAACAAGCTTTCGAGCTTTTGCAATAGTCAGCAAACACAGATCCCCGCTTCTCCTATCCCCATATATACATATCTCACGCCCCTCCGGGGTAGTTATCTTTATCATTCGGCTCTTACACACTATATGGGTTTCATTCTCGATCAACCAGTCCATTCCGACTATCACATCAAACTCGCTGAACTCTATCGGAATCAGATCTAAATTGAAGACTACATCTTCAATTACTAACGTGCAATTTCGGTGTACATGATCTACCTTAACTAAAGTATTGCTAGCAGTTTCAATATCAAGTATAGCAGACAACTTAGACAGTGGCATGGCAAGTCTTTGTGCAAACACAGTAGAAACAAACGACCTATTGGCACCCGAATCAAATAAAACTCGTGCTGGCATAGAATTAACTATGAACGTACCCGTGACGACTTCCGGATTTTTCCTTGCCTCCTTTGCAGTTATCTGAAAAGCACGAGCAAGTGCCCTCTGTGACTGACCCCGACGGTTAACTGAACCACCACTCGAACCTCCAGATGATCGTGTTGATGATGGGACAGCAGCCGTTGGAGCATTCTTTCTACAATTCCTGCTATAGTGACCCCACACCCCACACTTATAGCAAGCATCACCCTTCCTTGGGCAGTCATTCTGAAAATGGCCCAGCTCCCCACAGCAAAAACAAGCACGTCCGTTAGTGCATTTGCCAAAATGTTCCAGGTGACACTTGTTGCAGTATTGTGGCTCGGTGTTGATAGAGTATGCACGAGCACGACCACGATCAGAAGAACCAGATGGTCGGTGAAAAGACTGCTGTGATGAGTATTGTGAAGACCGGGAAGATCCCGAGTATCCTCCCTCCCTTTGGCGGTTCGGCGGTGACGGCTGTGTTGGATTGGTGGAAGCAGCAGCAGACCCGATCGAGTAGCCCGGCATAATCAAAATCTGTTCTACATTTCTGGCAGCCTCAAGTAAGCCAGCAAATGTAGGGTAGCGGACGTTGCTCGTAACCCTCCTTATCTCAATGTCCAGACCAGCCTCGAATCTGGTCACTTTTCTTTCTTCAGTGTCCACTTGATGAGGCGCAAATAGACTAAGCCTCGTAAATTCTACAGCATATTGGGACACCGTCTTAGTCCCCTGTACCAGTGCCATAAACTTTGCTTCCAACCTCCGGCGCTCATCAACCGGACTGTACTGCTGAGTGAATAGGTCCTTGAACTCAGCCCAAGTCATATCAGAAATCTTCTCTAACGTCAACGCATTCACCATTGCGTTCCATCACATGATTGCATCATTCGTGAACATAGCAGTTGCATAACGAACCATATCCTTCTCAGCACAATCGCTGATTCGGAATGTTCTTTCAGTAGCTGTTATCCATTCCATTGCGGCAACAGCATCCCCTAAACCATTAAACTCCACAGCTCCGTTTCCTTTGAAATCCTTAAAACGACAACCTCGGGGTTTGTTAGATGACCCAATGTTGTCATCTTGTTCCTCGTTATTTCCTCCTTCCTTCTCCTTGTTCTTTCTTTTATCCTCTCTTCTCTTAGCATCGGCCTCATCTCGAGCCCGAAACTGGTCTTGTATCATCTTATTCTGCTCAGCCATCATGGCTAGCATCATCTCTCTTGCTTCTTCAGGTGTCATTCCTCCAGACATGTTCTGAAAATATAAACATATAACTTGTTTAGTAACATGTCATCAGTTTAAAGACACCACTTATTTGTCCCGTATGATAGTCAATCTCTTATAATTACTAGATCATAACCTATCTTAGTTCAGATCATTACTTAAACCACTACATATCATTACCTAATGTTTGAGATTAAGACCTCACGGACACTTGAATCTCAAACAACTGCTCTGATACCATCTCGTGTAGCACCCTTGCCACAACAACCACCAATTACAATACACCCAAGATTTTAATCAACATGCAATAACATAATGATCTGATAACCTAAATTAAGTGCGGAAGCATTAAAACATAAATGAAATAGTGCAACAAGTGTTAAACACCCTACGGTACTATAAGGTACCAAGTCTAAGTCTACACACCCATACATTTATTACAATCATCCAGAATATTACAACATTGTCTCATAACATAAATTACCGATAAAATAGTGCCGAGTCTCCCAAATCTTCCAAACGACCTAACTAGAAGGTCCAGCAGTAGATTTTCCTTTACCTGTAAAAAAAAAATACAACAACTAAAACGTAAGCGAATGCTTAGTGAATACATAGATTACGCATTTTATAAGTCTTTATGAAGCCCAAGAGTAATCCCGACGACAAACGTCGTATACTCTCTTCGTACACCAAGTACGGACCAGAGCCGCAGCCCCTTCGAGCCCAAAGCTCCGCATTTACACATACCATCTAAGACAAACGTACGATCGGGGATGACATACTGCCTACCGGACCTGGAGGGATCAGCTCCAGCATCATATAGCGCAGTAACATCAGAGTAATCGATGCGACCCAACGGTCCATCACTAGATGCACAACAACCGAAAGGACATGCAACAAGTAAGAATGTGCATCTAAATCTACGCAAGTTAGTAGAATTCCAAACAATCAATGAAACAACAGGTCTCAGCAGGCAAAGCTTACATAAAACAAATATAAACATGCGAAATCTACTGTACTCACAGTGGGTGCGTAATTTATCTTTTAACCGATATTATTTCTCTTCGGGCTTTCAACCGGATCCACCAAGTACCCCACTGTGGGTTAAACAACACCACAAGGGACCTGTTATATCAATTACAACAATTCCTCATATCATTAACCGTTTAAATCCATAAAATCAAGTTTCGTAAATTTGGTGATATTTTCCCCCGTTTCGGGTACATGTCTAAATTCGAACTATAACTAAAGTTGAAACCCATTTCAAGTCTATATCTTGTCCTTTGCATATTTTATATCATTTTATGTGTTGTATATGAGTTTCATTCATAATACTCGAGTTTAGGGAGTAGCATTCTCAATTTTAAGGCATTAAACTCGAATTTAATGGTTAGATTCTACTACATTCGAATCTAATGACTAGATTCGAATTCCATATGTAGATTCGAACACCCCATAGCACAAATTCAACTTCCATTCGAGTTTAAGTGATAGATTCGAACCTCATGCATTAGTTTCGAACCCCATTCGATTCTGGGCATAGATTCGAACCCTCCATTCGAATCTAGGGGTAGATTCGAACCCCCTCCCTTCGAATCTAATGTTACACTCGAAAACACACTCGAATCTAGTACCAAACTCGAGTTTGTTCTTGCATTTCGACTCTGTTCTTGACATATTCGAGTCTGTTCATCATTTCAGCTTAAATCCTTCATTTCTAAGTCAAAAATCATGCATATATCATGTGTGATACCTAGATTCGATTCTATTATGCATATACTATCATAATCTTGAAGTATTTCAAGCAAAACAAGCTCCAATTTACATAAAATGACAGATTCGAATTCTAATTTACTTCAAAACCGAAACTATAAACTTAAAAGGATCGATTCTTACCTTAATTCGTATGAAATCAGAAATCCGTTTGTAGATTGTTGTTGTACTCCTCGATACCTTTCCGTTGACGTATAATTCTCAAAAATCTCACGGTCGGTTTGTGAGATAACTTAGAGAGATGTAGAGAGAACTTCAAGAGAGATAAAGTAGTGAGATAGTGTAAAATAGAAAAATGAAGCCTATTGCCATTTATATACAACTTTCGTCATTTTTGCACATTTCACCACTCGAACTAACCGGTTCCATAAAATACTGATTTAATCTTAGAATTATCATAAATAACTTTTTAATTCCTTAATATTCCATAACAATGATTCTGAGTTTAATTTTCTCAAAAATAGCAACAAACTTCTAAATAACCCAAATACATAATAATTGCTTAATTTTAACTTAAACATATATTTTCCACTTAATTAACCAAAATACATTAAAATAAATCCGAGGATGTTACATCTTATGTTTTATGCTTCATTGGTCCTGAAAGTTTTTGTTAAAATAATTAAGTGTTATTCCGCAAACTTCTTAATTAAACTTTGATTCAAAGCAATTATACTCTGATAAATTTCAAATCAGTTAATCTTGGTTATTCAGTTTTAGATCCTGACACACGATGATTATTTGGAAATCCTACCAGTGTTTAACTCACGTCAGCACTGAATGTAGGTCACATCGACTATGTCTATTGTGCAAACAAAACTCCTATATGGAATTGGATTGTTACTTACAAATGATTTTGTTTCTCTTTTATTTGTTCAGGTTGATAAGCCATGAATTTCAATATGTTTCATTTTTTGGTTTTGGATATTGTGTGAACAACATAGAGAGATTGTTATGTGTTTTGAAGGGGATAGTGGATTTTATGATGTAAATGTTTATATTCTGGGGGAGAGTTACTGATTTAGTTTGTAACATGAGAGGGATAAGTCATTTTGT
Source organism: Centrapalus pauciflorus (assembly GCA_020465985.1). NCBI lineage: Eukaryota > Viridiplantae > Streptophyta > Magnoliopsida > Asterales > Asteraceae > Centrapalus > Centrapalus pauciflorus. The sequence goes on along the minus strand of JAANYP010000451.1, from coordinate 453,361 downwards.
GTCTAATGTTTTGAAATGTAATATTTTGTTTTTGAGTCTGTAATCATCTACTCCGACAAAGAAAGAAGGTTTTAAGACACATTGAGCTTATTCATTTGAATGGGAGAGCTGAAGGGACATGATGATCATAATTCTCATGATCTTCATGAAGGGGAGAATGTTTTGAAAATAGTTGCAAAGTATGTTGAACTTCTTAACAAGAGAAAAACCTACTAAATGCATAGGGAGAGCCACCGATCTGAAACATTTAAGGGAAGAGTCATCTGAAGAAGATCAATGATATACTTGAAAGTTCAGAGAACAGAGTTTTGAGCCCAAGACTTCAGAAGAATACAAGCCTTGATTACAAGAAGGGGGTGATTGTTAGAAACTTTATTTCTTGTAATTCAAGCTTGTGTAATTGCGCTTAATTACAAATATTTAATTATACACCAAAGGAAAGATCGTGAACCCTAAAATAGTGTATAATTAAATACAGTAAAAGTCTATGTTCAATTTGCAAATAAGATTAGTTTATGTCACACCCCGTTACCCCGGTTGGTAACGAAGCGTGACGTCGCGGAAGCATAACCATAATCAAGTGAACAACCACTATATGGACGTTTTTAAAAATACATCGATTTGACTTCAAACATAAATATTGGTTTACATAACCGACATAAAACGTAAGTAGTTCGCAAATTACAGAGATTTAAATACATAATTAAATTAACCAAAATAATGCAAATAAATCTCCGTTAGTTTGAAAACTAATGCGACTCCAAAAGTACGGAAGTCTTGAAATACTTCCGATGCATTGCACTTGCCTTAATTTCTTGAAAATTCACGCTAAAATACGTCAACAAAATTGTTGGTGAGCTCATAGGTTTACACAAAATTGTTGGTGAGCTCATAGGTTTACACGTAAACACGAAAATTCAGTTGAGTTTGAATTTATAAAATCATAAAATCCTTGTTATGTATTACATAAAAAGCATCATGCAACTGAAACTTAATTATGAGTTTGCCCTGTGCAGTATTCCCATACGTAATACCGTAATGTTAATTATATATGCACCCCTTAGCAGTTGGAGCGACCAACCTAGGTGGGGGACATTAATCCCGATAGATCTATCCATAATATATTCGCGCTTACATGAGGGCTGATGGAACCACATGTGTAATACATAATAGAATTGAAGTAGTTTTTGTGTCCGTACGAAAATGTAGCATGTATTTCAACCCCAAAACATAACAGTGTGAAAATAGGGGCTATGAAGACTCACCGAGAGTGCGATGGCAAAATATGCTAGTAAAGTGCAAGTTTGCGATGATTGATGGGTGATGAACCGGATGTGATTAACCAAGGCCTAAATGATATAAGAGACTTAATAATCTCCCATATATGATAATATGTATATATATATATATATATATATATATATATATATATATATATATATATATATATATATATATATATATATATATATATATATATATATATATATGTTTTTATGTATTAAATCACCCAATATTACAAGTTTATAAATAAAACCCACTTAAAACGTCAAGTTTATATATATATATATATATATATATTATATATATATAAACTTGACGTTTTAAGTGGGTTTTATTTATAAACTTGTAATATTGGGTGATTTAATACATAAAAACCTATATATATATATATATATATATATATATATATATATATATATATATATATATATATATATATATATATATATATATATATATATAATTTTACAGCTTTTTGAAGGTTTTTCAGCCTTTTGAGACAAGAATCAACTCATTTTGTTAAGTTATGAATTAGCTATGGTTTTTCAAAGTCGACGTAACATTTCTGCCGAAAATCTGGATTTTTATAAACTTGAAACAACTTGTGATTCTTGTTGTTTATTCAAAGACTACTTGTATGAAAAGTTATAAAACACATTTATATAACTTGTTTTCATAATATTTACACTTACATGATGTGTTTATATATTTATAAACACATTTGAAGAAATCAACTTAAAAACAAAAGTAGTGCTTTATAAACTTGAGTTTTTTTATGAAACTTGTTGTTGTTGGTGATTTTATATTATGCAAGACTTATATAAACATTAATATGAGTTAGTATTTACTTACTTTGATGAAATATAATAATGCAAAAGAGAAGAAGGTTGGATATTCAAATGTTGCACCAAGAACACTTTGCAAATGAAGAACACTTTGATGAAATATAAGAATGAAAGAAAAATTGTGTGTTGTATGTGTGTGTTGTGTTGCCGGTTTTGAAGAGAGAAAAGAAGAGATTTTGATGTGAATGAAATGAAATGGTTTGGTCTCTATTTATAGGCAAAGGAGGAACTCTTGCAATTATGAAAAGCATGGAGGTTTGATGTTGTGTGCACTTTTAAACAAAATGATGGTGTTTAAAGTAGAATGATATTTGTAATAAAATAATGAAGTCAACCTGTAGTATTGTACTAGAGGTGGCCGGCCCCTAGGGGTGTATTTATGGTGTATTATACTTTTTTTGTATAAATGTATTTAGAATGTATTCTTGTATTTCCCATTTTTTTGTAAATTAAAAAATACTTATGAATGCATTAGTTTATTGAATTGTTTTAGTCTTGCATAATTAATATTAAGTAAGTGTATTAGTATATGATTAGTGTCACTAATCATAATTTAATTATGTACTTAGTTGAATTAATCCATCATGTCGTAGATCGAACAGATTAATTGATTTCCTGATTCATCGCATCGATGAATTTTATTCTAATTGAGTTGAATTTTTTTATGAACATTTTAAATCACTTTAATTAATTGCTAATGGTCACTGATTAGGTTATAATTTGGCTAGTAAACACTGATTAGATCATAGTTGCTAACCTGGTTTAATGCTGGATGTTACAGTCTCCCCCTGTTAAGGGAATTTCGTCCCGAAATTAGCTCGTGTTCTCCACTGCTTGAGTATTCGAGAACAGATGAGGGTATTTTTCCCATAACTGATCTTCGCGTTCCCATGTAAACTTAGGACCTCATTTAGAGTTCCATCTGACATTTATTATCGGGATTCGGCTTTGCTTTAGTTTCTTGACTTCTCGGTCCATTATTTCCACGGGTTGTTCAATGAAGTTCAACTTATCATCTAGCTCCAGCTCGTCCATGGGTATAACGAGTGTTTCATCAGCTAGGCACTTTTCAAGGTTGGATACGTGGAAGGTATTATACCATTACTAAGCTCTGGGGGCAGATCGAGTCGGTAGGATACCGGGCCAATTCTTTTGGTGATCTTGAATGGTCCGATATAACGAGGATTGAGTTTTCATCGTTTCCCAAAACGGATTACGCCTTTCCAAGGCAAGACTTTCAACATTAGTTGATCTCCCTCTTGAAATTCCAAATCCATCCGTCGAACATCTGCATAGCTTTTCTGTCGATCCCGTGCGATCTTTAATCGGTTCTGAATCTGGAATATCTTTTCTGTAGTCCCCTGGATGATCTTGGGTCCAGTGATCAGACTATCTCCTACCTAAGCCCAACAATGCGGTGACCGACACTTTCGCCCATAAAGTGCCTCGAATGGAGCAGTCTTAATACTCGAGTGATAGCTGTTGTTATAGGAAAACTCAACTAATGGCAAGTGATTGTCCCAACTTTTGCCAAAGTCGATAACACATGCCTTAAGCATGTCCTCCAATGTCTGAATCGTTCTTTCACTCTGACCATCCGTCTTCGGGTGATAGGACGTGCTCATGTCCAGGCGTGTACCCAACGCCTCTTGTAATGATTGTCAAAATCTTGATGTGAACCGTCTGTCCCTATTTGATATAATTGATACAGGAACTCCATGCCTTGAGACGACTTCTTTAAGATAGATTCAGGTTAACTTATCCATCTTATCAGTCTCCTTGATTGGCAAGAAGTGTGCAGTCTTTGTGAGTCGGTCCACAATCACCCAAATGGTGTCATAACCTCCAGAAGTCTTTGGCAACTTTGTGATGAAGTCCATGGTTATTCTCTCCCACTTCCATTGGGGTATTTCTGGTTGAACCACCAATACATTTCCTTCAGGTCGTGATACATCTTATCTGACCCTGGGTGAATAGCATATCTTGTTTTATGCCCTTCATCCATGACTAGCTTTCTCAATCCTCCGAATTTTGGTAGCCAAATTCTGCCCATGAAGTGCCGACATCCATCGGTCTTCATTTTAAACTGTTTATCCATTCCTCTCAAAGCTTCATATAGCAGATTTCCCTCCTTGACTGCTTCTTCTTGTGCCTCGCGGATTTGAGAGTTCAAGTTTGACTGTATAGTCATGACCAAAGCACGGACTCTCAAGGGTTTACCTCGTTCCTTCCGGCTCAAGGCACCAGCTACAACATTTGTCTTACCCGGATGATAACGGATCTCGCAGTCGTAATTTCTAAGCAGCTCAACCCAGCGTCGTTGCCTCATGTTTAACTCTTTCTGGTTTAGAATATGCGGAAGGATCTTATGGTCTATAAACACCATGCACTTAGTTCCGTAAAGTTAGTGCCTCCATATTTTGAGAGCGAATAACACAGCTCCAAGCTCTAGGTCGTGAGTCGTGTAGTTCACATCATGAACTTTAAGTTGCCGCGATGCATAAGCGATAACATTGTCTCTTTGCATTAACACACAACCCAATCCATTGTGCGAGGCATCGCAGTAAACAACAAATCCTCTGTTCCTTACGATAGGGACAGAATAGGTGCACTACACAATCTTTGCTTCAACAGTCCGAATGCCGTTTCCTGATCTTCACCCCAGTTGTACTTTATGTCCATTCGAGTTAATTCCGTTAAAGAACCAGCTAGCTTCAACAGTCCGAATACGGTTTACACACTCGATTCATAAGGTCCATGAATACGGCTGGTGCATTGGTCAAACCGAATGGCATCACCTGAAATTCCTAATGTCCATAACTTGTTCTGAACGCTGTCTTGGGTATATCTTCTTCTCGAACTTTTACTTGGTGATAACCGGATCGCAGATCAATCTTAGAGTAAAAACTAGATCCTTGGAGTTGATCGAATAAATCGTCAATTCTGGGGAGAGGGTATCGGTTTACGATCGTTAACTTGTTCAGCTCTCGGTAATCGATGCACATCCTAAAGGATCCGTCCTTCTTTTTTACAAATAAGACAGGAGCTCCCCAATGTGAGGAACTTGGTCGGATGAATCCTTTGTCCAACAGTTCTTGTAACTGATTGGATAATTCTTGCATCTCTGACGGTGCCAATTGGTAGAGTGCTCGTGCGACAGGTGCAGCTCCAGGCACCAACTCAATCTGAAATTCTACTTGCCTATTTGGTGGAAGTCCAGACAAGTCTTCAGGAAAGACTTTTGGGTAGTCATGAACTACCAGAATTTCATCGAGTCGCTTCTCCTTCGACTCCTTTTCCACTAGTTGAACTAACACTGCTTGACAACCTCCCCGAAGGCATTTCAGCGTTCTTAGACCAGAGATGACGTTAAACTGGCGATTCTTTCTTTCTCTTTGGACCGTAATGTGTCACACCCCGTTACCCCGGTTGGCAACGAAGCGCGACGTCGCGGAAGCATAACCATAATCATAACGAACGACCACTATATGGACGTTTTCAAAATATATCGATAAAACTTTAAAATATAGCAATGTTATACATAGACTTATATGAAGAAAAGAATTTCGCACAATACAGAGATTTAAGTACATAATTAAAATATTAAAAATAATGCAGCTAAATCTCCGGTAGTTTTGAAAATGCATGTGACTCCTTAGGTGCGGAAGCTTGAAAAATACGTCTGATGTGGCATACTTGCCTTAATTTCCTGAAAATACACGCTAAAATACGTCAACAAAAATTGTTGGTGAGCTCATAGGTTTACACGTAAATCTGACTTGTATGGACAACAACAGTAGAGTTTGAATTTATAAAATCATAAATTCCATGTTATGTATTACATATAAACCATCATGCAACCGAAGCTTAATTAAAATGAGTTTGCCCTGTGCAGTATTCCCATACGTAATACCGTGTGTTAAATATATATGCAATCGCTGTTAGCCGAGCCGAACTAACCCGAATAGGGGACATGACTCCCAATAGATCTATCCACAATATATTCGCGCTTACAAATAAATGCTATTAACAGTTCATGATATAAGGGCTGATGGAACCACATGTGTAATACATAATAGAAATGAAGTTGTTTTCGTGTCCATATAAAAAGGAAGCATGTATTTCAACCCCAAAACATAACATTGTGAAAATAGGGGCTATGAGGACTCACCTTGAGTGCGATGGCAAAATACGCGCAAAAATGCAAGTTTGCGTTGTTTGATGGGTGATGAAAACGGATGTGTTTAACCGAGTCCTAAATTATAATAAGGACTTAATATCTCTAATATATGATAATATGTATATTTATAGATTTTTATGTCTTAAATCACCCAACATTACAAGTTTATAAATAAAACCCACTTAAAACGTCAAGTTTATATATATATATATATATATATATATATATATATATATATATATATATATATATATATATATATATATATATATATATATATATATATAATTTTCCAGCTTTTTGAAGGTTTTTCGGCCTACTTTGAGGCTGTTTTTGACCAAGCTCCAAAATGACTTAGGCTTCAGTATTCTTGGACATTAAACTACTATATACCAAGAATTTTTAAAGTCAAGAACGTCCATCTTTCGAGGTGTTTAGGTTAGGGAAAAAGCTTGTTGAAAACTCTATGTTGGCCATTTTTGAACTGTCAAACTTACGGGTTCCCAAATAATATCTAGGGGTTCTAAACCCCATAATAAATTATAAAAACTTCCTGATTTTTAGTTAAGACATAGATCTAACTTTTGAGGCAAGAATCAACACATTTTGTTAAGTTATGAATTAGTTATCATTTTTCAAAGTTGATGCAACTTTTCTGCCGAAATTCCATATTTCATAAACTTGAAATAACTTGTGATTCTTGTTTTTTATTCAAACACCACTTGTATAAAAGTTATAAAACACATTTATATAACTTGCTTTCATAATATTTACACTTATATGATGTGTTTATATATTTATAAACACATTTGAAGAAAACAACTTAAAAACAAAAACTAGTAATTTATAAACTTGAGTTCTTATGAAACTTGTTGTTGTTGGTGATTATATATATTATGCAAGACTTATATAAACATAAATATAAGATGAAATATGTTAGTATTTACTTACTTTGAGGTATTAGAAGTATGAAATCAAGTAGAAGTTGAAATCTTGAAAGGTTGTTGCACCAAAGTCACTTGAATATTGAAGAACACTTGAAAGAACAAAAGTTGAACAATCTTTTTGTTGTGTGAGGCCCTTGGCCGTTTTTTTAGAGGGAGAAAAGAAGAGGTTTTTGGCTTTTGAAATGTGTGGAAATGAATGGAAATGAACACCTATTTATAGAGGAGAAAAAGATCTTGAAAAGATGGTGAAAATGGAGGTTGAGTGTGAGATCTTGGATGAATTGAAAGGAAGAGATGTGATTGTGATTGTGTATGGAGTTAAGTATTAAAAAAATGAATTCAAAAGCTACATTTGTACTACCTATGGGCCAGATTTTGATGATGTATTTATGATGTATTTTCAATTTTTTTTTGTATAAAAGTATTTAGAAATGTATTCTTGTATTTCCCTTTTCTTGTAAATTAATAGATACTTTTGGATGCATTGTTTTAATCAATTGTTTTAGTCTTGCATAATTAGTGTTAAGTAATTGTATTAGTGTATGATTGGTGTTACTAATCATAGTTTAATTATATACTTAGTTGAATTAATCCATCATATCGCAAATCGATCGGATTAATTGATTTGCCGATTCATCGCACCGATGAAATTGATTTAAATTGAGTTGAATTGCCTTATGAGCATTGTTAATCACCTTGATTAATTTCTAATGACCACTGATTAGGTTATAAATTTCAAATAAACACTGATTAGGTCATAGTTGCTAACCTGGTCTAGTGGCGGATGTTACAGTCTTCCCCTGTTAAGGGAATTTCGTCCCGAAATTTTATCTTGTTTCCTCTGGGGTATTGTTACTTAATAATAGACAAGAGTATCTTTTCTTAGGCTGGCCTTTGCCTGCCTAAGTGAAATCTGGTCCATGTCCAGAATTCCAAACACTTCTTCAGATTGTGCATGCTGCTAAGCTCTGGTGGTAGCTCTAAACAATAAGCTACTAGTCCAATTCATTTTTAGACCTTGAATTGTCCAATGTAACGAGGATTCAGTTATCCTTGATTTCCTAATCGTATCATGCCCTTCCATGGCGAGACTTTCATCGGTACCCATTCTCCTAATTGAAACTCAAGGGACTTTCTCCTTACGCCCACACAACTTTTCTGACGATCGGAAGTAGCTTTTAGTCGATTCCGTATATGTACTATCTATTCGGTGGTCTCAAGTATGGTTTCTGGGCCAAAGGCTTGACTATCCCTGACCTTGGCCTAGCACAGGGGTGATCGACACTTTTGTCCGTACATTGCCTCAAATGGAGCAACCTTAAAACGTGTGTGATAGCTGTTGTTGTATGGTTATTCTTCTAATGGTAATTGGGTATCCCAACACTTCCCAAAATCCATTACACAGGCTCTTAACATAGGTTCTAGGGTTTGAATCTTTCTTTCATATTGACCATGGGTCTCATGGTGATAGGTGGTACTCCTGTCCAAATTTGTACCTGAAGCTTGCTGTAACGTTTGCCAAAAATCTAGATGTGAATCTGTTATCCGTATCCAAAATGGTTGAAATAGGCACTCTGTATCCGGAGACGACTTCCTTGAGGTACGTTTGGACTAGCTTATTCATCCTGTTGTTCTCCTCGACTGGTAGGAATGCGCAGATTTTGTTAGGCGGTCGACTATTACCCAAATGGTTTCTTATGTTTGGTCTTAATTTGGAGCATGATAGGAATTTGTTGACAAATTTGGCAATGTCATCCTTCATGTTAGGCCACCCGTATATCTCCTTGAGGTCATGATACATTTTATCGGATCCGGGGTGAACGGCATATCTTGGTTTGTGTCCTTCATCCATAGCCAGCTTTCTTTTTCCACCAAACAGAGTAATCAGACTCTATTCATGAAATATCGATTTTTATTAGCCCTTATCCCAAACTATTTATCCATTCCGTGCAGGGCTTCATTTTTCATATTTTCCTCCTTAACAACTTCTACTTGTGCATCATGAACTAGGGAAGGAAGGTTTGGTTCAATGTTTATAACTAGGGCTGTTACTCGTAACGGCTTAACTTGTTCCTTTCGGCTCTGAGCGTTTGCAACCACATCAGTTTTCCTCAGGTGATAATGAATTTCACAGTTGCAATCACTTATTAGCTCCATCAATGAAGTTACCTCATATTTGACTCTTTCTGGTTCAAGATGTGTTGGAGGCTCTTATGGTCTGTAGTACACTTCTTACCGTACAACTAATGTCTTCAAGTCTTAAGGATAAAGACTACTGATCCAAGATCTAGATCATGCGTTGTGTAATTCACCTAGTGAACCTTAAGTTTTCATAAAGTATAAGCGATGACCCTATCTTTCTATATCAACCCATTGTGTGAAGCGTCACAGTAATCTACAAATTTCTTGCGTCTCTTGGATAAAATAAGCGTGCTGCACAGATTATGCTTTAATAACTGATATGATGTCTCCTGATCCTCGCCCCAATCATAGCTAATGTCTTTTCGGGTCAGTTTTGTTAGAGCTCCAATGATCCTTGAGAAATTTTTAATGATTGCCTATAATAAGTGGCGAGTCTTAAGGACTGTCGTATCTCTATGGGGGTTCTAAGGGTTGACCAATTCATGATAGCGTCGATCTTTGTGAGGTCGACTTGGATCCCTTTACTATTGATCACATGCCCGAGAAATCTTACCTATCTTAGCCAAAAGTCAAACTTAGAAAGCTTGGCATATAGTTGTTCTTTCTTCAACAACTCTAGAATCAGTCTTAAATGTTTGCTCGTGCTCCTCCTTGTTTCGTGAGTAGATTAAGATGTCATTCATGAATATAATCACGAATTTGTCTAGATGAGGTTTGCACACCCTATTTATGAGGTCCATGAATACCGTTGGAGCACTGGTTAATTCAAACGGCATTAATAGGAATTTATGATGACCGTAACGGAATCTAAAGGCTGTCTTTGGACTATCTTTCTTGTGAATTCTAACCTGATGATAACCAGACCTTAGGTCGATGTTCGAATAGAAGCTTAATTCTTGGAGTTTGGTCAAACAAGTCATTGGTCCTTGTGAGCGGGTATCGGTTCTCTTAGTTTATTTAGCTCTCGGTAATTGATGCACATCCTGAAAGTTCTATCCTTCTTCTTTATGAAAAAAAACTGGAGCTCCTCCAAAGCGAGGAACTCGGTTTGATAAACCCTTTATCTAAGAGCTCCTATAGTTGGTTGGACGATTCTTACACTATTGATGGGGCTAATTAGCATGGTGCTCGAGCCACTGGTACCGGACCTGATTCTAGGCCGATTTTTGAATTTGACATGCCTCGATGTTGGGAGTTTCAGGTAAGTGTTCTGGAAAAACTTTTGGGTAACCATAAATAATAAGAATAGTTTCGAGTCGCTTTTTCTTTGGCTCCTTCTCTGTCAACACTTCAGGTTCCTAATGCTAGGGATGATGCTTACTTTGGTATTTCTCGTTTTGCCTTGGACAGTAAGGACCTTCTTATTGGCTAAAGGTATATGAACCGTTGTTAGGCACAAAAAGGCCTCAGTCAAACCTGTTCTGCATCTGAGGGGGAGATTATTAATCAAACCTGTTGATGCACTTGATGGGTAAAAGTTAAGGCCTGTTTATGACTTAATAATACCTAAAAAGTGATTTGCAATATCAGTCCAAAGCTGTTCTATATGTTGCATGTGTTGCAACTAAGACAGTTTGTCCAAGCTGTTCTGTCTGCTGAACAGGCTGGACATAAACTGTCTACGCTGCTCTACACTGGTGAGCAGCTTGGGCATCTTACAAGTGTTCTGTTCTTTGTGAACAGAACATGTTCTTTTTGAACAGGCTAAACACTTTATGGAATGTGTTTCCAAGTCCTCATGTATTGTTTTTGGCTACAAGATCAGTTTACAAAGTCGAAGACAAAGTGGAAATCAGAACTGCTCAGCCTGCCCAAGCTCTTCTGTTACATGAAGACAAAAGGTTATTTGAAAAAGGGTGACAGACCTTTTTCTTATATCAAAATAGGCCTTTACAAGGAAGAAAGACGCAAAGTTGACATTCCTTATTTGGTTAAAGGCAATGCAACAGTAGATAAAGTGAAAAAACAAAAGTTCTGCACATGTGAAGACAAGTCTGCTTTTCAAGAAAGTGCAGAAAAGTTGTGTTGTCTTTTCAAACAAGACTTCTCCTATTTCATTCAGTCCAATGAAGAAGTTTCTCTTAGATCCTCTGAGTGAGTATAAAAGGAAGCTTCTAAGGTCAGAAAGAAAAAGCCAAGATAAGCTAAGTGCTGAAACCAAGAGTGAACGTGCAAGTGTGTTTTTCATGCATGCAAGCCTGCCTGTGTAACACAGTTTTCTTTGTGTCTAAGCTGTTCTACATAAGCTGTCCCTCTAAGTCTTGTAAACACAGTGAGTGCTTCTTAGTGAGTGTATTCATTGTAATCTAGTTTGAGTCTGTCTTAGACTAAAGAACATACTGTTGTATCTGTCATCTCGGCTTGAACCTTTCCGCATTCAAGCTTGTTTGTAATTAACAATTTGTTGATAATACATACAAACATTGAGAAAATAGTGTGTAGTTTTTAAATTGCTGTATTCACCCCCCCCCCCCTCTACAGCTTATAGCTATATACTTTGGGAACCTCTCGGGACCTACAACTGGTATCAGAGCAGTTTAGAGTGTGTGTCATTCTAGATCTCTCATTCTCCCATGTTTCCATGGACAATAGTGCTTCAAATTCCTCATACTATGACAATGGCTCAATGGGCAAACCTCCAAAGTTCAATCATCAGAACTTTTCTGGTTGGAAGTGCAGAATGATGCTCTACCTAGAGAATCTGGATGTACAACTACCAGAAATTGTAATGGAGGGTCCCTATGTGGCAACCTCTGTTACAACAATAATTCCTGCTGTTGAAGGAGCAGCACCTGAGATCAGAACATTTGAGAAAGCAAAAGCTCAATGGTCTGATGAAGACAAAAGATTGGTGGCTCTTGATGCAAAGGCCAGAAACAATCTGGTCATCTCTTTACCTGATGATGTGTTCAAACAGGTTGAGAAGATGAAGACTGGCAAGGAGATGTGGGATACTTTGTGTACCGTCTATGATGGACCCACAATCACACTGGATAACAGGATTAACAATCTTGTTAGACAGTATGAACTCTTCTTTGCAAAACCAAAGGAGACTCTCACAGAAACCTACACCAGGTTTACTGCTCTTGTGAATGATCTCAAAGCTGTTGGGATCACTAAGGACAGCCTTACTCTGGTGAACAAGTTTTTGGACATCCTCCCTGAAAAATGGAATTACTTTTCAACAATTTTAAGAAATTCAGGTACAATCAGAAGTATGGATCTTGTCAACTTGTATGGATCTTTACTAAATGATGAACAGTCAAGGCAACAGAAGAGAAATGCCTTGGAGATGTCTAAAAGAGGTGCAGCCTTTGGGGCTAATGTGAGACAGCCTGTGAGTCAGGTGAGTGATGTGTTCACTCAACCTGATCAACAGGATGATGATAAGGAGGAGGTGTCAGATGAGGAAGATAATGCAGATCTTGCTGAACAGGATGATGAGCAAATGATAGCTATGCTTGTCAAAAGGTTCACTGCTCTTGTGAATGATCTCAAAGCTGTTGGGATCACTAAGGACAGCCTTACTCTGGTGAACAAGTTTTTGGACATCCTCCCTGAAGAATGGAATTACTTTTCAACAATTTTAAGAAATTCAGGTACAATCAGAAGTATGGATCTTGTCAACTTGTATGGATCTTTACTAAATGATGAACAGTCAAGGCAACAGAAGAGAAATGCCTTGGAGATGTCTAAAAGAGGTGCAGCCTTTGTGGCTAATGTGAGACAGCCTGTGAGTCAGGTGAGTGATGTGTTCACCCAACCTGATCAACAGGATGATGATAAGGAGGAGGTGTCAGATGAGGAAGATAATGCAGATCTTGCTGACCAGGATGATGATCAAATGATAGCTATGCTTGTCAAAAGGTTCAACAAGAAAAGGTTTGGAAGAAACATGCTGCAAGGAAGTTCAGGTGCTGGCAAAGAGAAGGCATTTGATAAATCCAAGGCTGAGTGCTTCAAATGTGTCAAAACTAGCCATATAGCTGCTGACTGTGTGTCAAAAGCTGTTGGTCAGTCATCCAAACCATATAAGACAAACAAGGATGATGGTTATAGGGTTAAGTACCTTATGGCCATGGCTAAGCTGAGGAAGTTGGAAAACTCAGTGGGTTCCAACCGTCAAAAGGGACTCATGGCAGAGACTTGTGACTGGGAGGAATCTGATTCATCATCTGATGAAGAAGACAATCAATGTCTGATGGCCAACACTGATGTCCCATCAACAAGCAGTTTCAAACAGGATCTGGCTGAAGCTGAAGCTTTCAGCAGCTTGGAGAACTGGAATCCTACAATGATGTATAAGGTACAAAATTTTATGGCTTACAGTTCTGAAGAAAAAGTTAAAATGTTTGAATATATGCTAGTTGATTTTAGAGCTGCTGTTGAAAAGCATGATGCTTTATTATCTGAAATCTCTAAGCTTAAAACTGATCTTAAAGCAAAATCCAGTAAACTGAACAGTTTCTATAAGTTGGAAACTGAGCTTGATGAATTAAAACATATCAACTCTATTTTACTGGAAGAAAAGAGAGAAACAGATATAAAGCATGCTAAGCTTCAAAAGATAGTTGACTCTTGGTGCCAATCTGCACAAAAAGTCAGCCATTGTATAAGTCAATAGATCCCTGCACAAATTCAAGCCTATCTTGGAGGGGATCTTGACACAGCAGCATCCATTGTTGAGATTAATAATCCGAAAGAAGATTTATCCACTCTTGGTGAGCTTCCAAACACTTTTATTCAAAAAGTGAATGGTAAACTAATCTCAACAAACAGGTTTGTCAGGCCTCAAAATACTGACAGCTCGTGTGAACCTAGCTCAAAAGCTGGTGTTGGAATATGTTCTCCATCAATCCAGCCTGCTAAGTGCTCTGCTGATTCACACAAACAAAAGAAAGGAAACCATGTCCAAACTACAGTTGTGGATACTAAACCTGTTGACAAAACTGGTTCTGGGTCCAAAGCTGATGGTAAAAGGCATAATAATCCTTTTGATGCTAAAAATTTTGAAAATAAGTTTTCAAAAGTTAAGCAGCCTGCTTTCAACAAGGGTAAGTCTCATGTTGAAAGCAAACCTGCTGTGATTTCTAATAAGTTTACTAATCATAGTGGTAAACTGGTTTTACATGAAAATAAGTTTTTCAAAACCAGAAACAATGATTATGTTGATAGGCAGCATAAATCACATCTCAGTAGGGGCAAAGGCAAAGCCATTGCTCAGCCTGAAACATGGGAATAAGTTCCCCAAACCTGTGGAAGTTCAAAAGCCAATTAAGCTTCCTGTCTTTGACATTTGTCCTCCTAAAAAGAGGAAAGAAGAGACAAACAAAGCTGCGGCTATTGAACCCTCCACTCAAGCTGTTGATTCATCAAATAGTAATAAATTTGCTAAACCTGCTAAAAGAATCAACAAAAATAACTCACAATGTGTTTCTGAAAGTTCTTCTTCCAAAAATCCTAAAAAGAGAAAATGTTATAAATGTGGAAAGAAGACACATCTGGCCAAGGACTGTCCTGAATCTGAGGACATGAGGCATGTTGACTCTGATTGTTTTCTCACAGCTGTTACAGGCAGTGTTGGAAACATCTCAGTCAATGAAAGTGGTATCCAAGCTGATACCATTCAAATAGGGAATATTAGTGTGGATATTATAAGTCCATCAACACATGTTGATGAAGTAGGAGAACTCATCTCTGTGATGAGTTCCCCTAAAAATGACTAACATTTCTCTTATCACTCTGCAGGAAAAACAACCTTCCCAGGTTTGGTACTTGGACAGTGGCTGCTCAGGGCACATGACAGGTTGTAAAGAATTGCTGAGTGATCTCAGGCCTGAGAAAGGGCCAAAAGTCACATTTGGTGACAATGTACAGGGATCCACTGAGGGATATGAAACTCTTAAAGCTGGTGCTGCAGTGTTCAAAAGAGTAGCCTATGTGGTTGGGCTAAAACATAACCTTCTTAGCATAAGCCAACTATGTGATGCTGGCTACAAGGTTAACTTTGATGAGCACCTGGGTTACATATTGGATCCCCAATGCAAAGTTGTGCTATGTGCTCAACGAAAGAAAGGTGTATATGTTGTGGACATGCAATCTGCTGATCCCACAACTGAAATCTGCTTTCTCACAAGAACAAATGCAGACTTAAACTGGTTATGGCACAAAAGGCTGTCACATCTGAACTTCAAGAACATCAATAAACTCTGTAAGAAAGAGTTGGTGACAGGTTTGCCTTCTATGACCTTTGTTAAAGATAAACTCTGCACAGCTTGTGAGAAAGGCAAGCAGAGGAAAACATCTTTTAAATCCAAACATAATTTCTCTATTGATACTCCACTCTTCTTAATCCACATGGACTTGTTTGGACCTGTAAATGTCCCAAGTCTAGGAGGAAGAAGATACACTCTAGTAATGGTTGATGAGTTCTCCAGGTACACATGGGTGATCTTTCTGAAGAACAAAGGAGAGGCTGCTAGAGAAATTATTGAATTTGTGAAAAAGACGGAGATGCTGAACTCTGCTCAAGTGAAGTAGCTTAGAAGTGATCATGGTACTGAATTCAGAAACAGTACCCTTGAGGACTTCTGTGAAGAGAAAGGAATCACTCAAAACTTTTCAGCTGTAAGAACTCCACAACAAAATGGAGTTGCTGAAAGGAGAAACCGAACCCTCATTTAAGCTGCTAGAACCATGCTGTGTGCATCAGGTCTACCTTCATCATTCTGGGCTGAAGCTGTCAACACTGCCTGCTTCACCCAAAACAGATCCTTAGTGCTGAAAAGGTTCAACAAGACTCCCTATGAGCTGCTCAAAGGGAGAAAGCCAAATGTCGGTTACTTCCATGTGTTTGGCTGTCCCTGTTTCATTCTAAATCAAAGGGACCAACTGGCAAAGTTTGAACCAAAAGCTGATGAAGGTGTGTTTGTTGGCTACTCTGCTATCTCCAAAGCCTACAGAGTGTACAACAACAAAAGAAAGGTGATAGATGAATCTATCAATGTCACCTTTGAAGAGTCCAAGAATGCTTCCACCAAAGCTGTTCCTGAATCAGTTTCAGGAGAACTTAACTTTGATGATCTGATGCATTCAAACAGTGAAGAGGACTCAAAAGCTTCCACTACACCCAGTGTGGAACCTGTTAATCATGATGGGCATGATGATGATTATGTCAATACACCCTGTGTGAATAAGTGTACTGACTTAATTTCAAATGCATGTCCTGAACCTATCAATGCTGATTTTCCCAGTTCTACTACTGATATGTTCAACAGTGGTCAGACATGTTCAGCAAGTGAACAGGCTCAAGACAACAGTGTGTCTTAAAATCTTGAGAACTGTTCAACAGGACCTGCTGAAGATGTTAACAACTCAGGTGAATCATCATTGAAAAATGATCCTAAGTGGATCAGGTGTCACCCTAATGATCAAATAATTGGTGACATCAACAAAGGGATACAAACACGGTGGGACAGCTTAGGGAACTTTTGTATGTTCTCTAGCTTTGTTTCACTAATGGAGCCAAAGAAGGTTGATGAAGCACTAAAAGATGCTAATTGGATCACTGCCATGCAAGAAGAGCTCAATCAGTTTGAGAGAAACAACGTATGGAAGCTGGTCCCTGCTCCTAAAGGTAAAACCATAATTGGCACTAAATGGGTTTTCAGGAATAAGATGGATGAGCAAGGTCATGTCATTAGAAATAAGACAAGACTGGTTGCTCAGGGCTACAGACAGGAGGAAGGAATTGATTATGATGAAACATTTGCTGCTGTGGCCAGGCTAGAAGCAATTCGTTTGTATCTAGCCTACGCTGCTCATAAGAGCATCAAGGTATTTCAAATGGATGTGAAGAGTGCATTTTTTAATGGAAAGCTGCAAGAAGAAGTTTATGTCAAGCAGCCTCCAGGTTTTGAAAATGAACAACATCCAGGTTTTGTCTATAAGTTGGACAAAGCTCTCTATGGTCTCAAACAAGCCCCTAGAGCCTGGTATGACACTCTTACTGAGTTCCTTATGAGCAATGGGTATTCCAGAGGTAAAGTGGATACTACACTGTTCATAAAGAAGGTGAAATCTGACATTATGCTTGTTCAAATTTATGTGGATGATATAATATTTGGTTCTACTAATGAGCAGTTGTGCAAGAATTTTTCATTACTCATGAAATCAAAGCATGAAATGAGTATGATGAGAGAACTTACTTTCTTTTTAGGACTACAGGTTAAACAAACCTCAACTGGAATTTTTATAAATCAAAGAAAGTATGCTTTAGATCTATTGAAAAAGTTCAAATTTGATGAAAGTTCTCCTATTAAAACCCCAATGGCAACCAATGTAAAATTGGATGCTGATGCCAGTGGCAAAGCTGTTTCAGTAACAGCTTATAGAGGCATGATTGGGAGCTTGCTATACTTAACTGCTAGTAGACCTGATATCATGTTTGCTACCTGTCTGTGTGCAAGGTTCCAAGCTGATCCGAAGGAGTCCCATCTAGCTGCTGTTAAAAGAATCTTCAGATATCTGTAGGGTACACCAGGTTTGGGTCTTTGGTATCCCAAAGACTCCAGCCTTGAACTAACAGGTTATTCAGATTCTGATTTTGCAGGCTGCAGGCTAGATAGGAAAAGCAAAATAGGTGGATGTCAACTCCTTGGTGGTAAGTTGATAAGTTGGTGCAGCAAGAAGCAGAACTCTGTGTCTACTTCTACTGCTGAAGCTGAGTACATTGCTGCTGGAAGCTGCTGTGGGCAGATTCTGTGGATGCAGCATCAGCTTGAAGATTATGAACTTATGTATAGGAAAATTCCTATCCTGTGTGATAACACAAGTGCCATAGCCATTTCCAACAATCCAATATTTCATTCTAGAACAAAGCATATTGAAGTCAGACATCACTTCATCAGGGATCACATTCAGAAAGGTAATGTGGAGGTAAGTTTTATTTCCACAAATGAACAGCTTGCAGACATTTTCACCAAATCTCTGGATGAAACAAGGTTTAATTACCTTGTCAGCAAGCTGGGCATGTTAAACAAGAGTGACTAAGTGTTTCTCAAAGGTCTAAGACTTTATGTGTTTCACGCTGCTCAAGTCTCTTAGAACAGCTTAGGCAGAACAGATTATACATGTTCTGTCCTTAGCCATTTGTCTGAAAAACTTGAACAGCTTGAGCAGACATCAGGCTGAACAATCATAGTTTACTAGTCCAGCCTGCTCTGATGGTCCAATCTTCACCTTGTTCACTTCTTCACACTGTCTTACAAGCCATTGTCTTGTAACCTGTTCAACTATTGAACACATCCTGCTCTTATAAAAGAGAGCAGGCTGGAGGCACAGTTTAAAAAAATAAACAACTTGAAGATTGAACAGCTTGTGATGACCTTGCTCATCACAGGTTTGACCAACAGCTTAGAACAAAAATTTTAATTACCTTTCTTCAAGCTTAAGTTACTTAATTAATGTTTTATTTAACTTAATTACTGCGGATAATGTGGGTTACGTGTGTTAGTGATTAAAAAGGACTCAAGTGGTCTGACAAACGGTCTGACATGGACAACCATTCCGTTTTCCGTTAACGACTTTTTCAAATCAAACCGCCCAAAACTTTCTCTCTCATACACACTCACATTCAAATCCTATAGATACCCAACTACTGTTTCATCTTCGTCTTCCTCATCATTTCCAGAAATCCTCAAGAACCCTAAAAATCGACTAAGTGTCTTTTGCTTCTACAAACCTCAAAACTTCCCAAATGGCTCACAGACCTAATCCTTTTCTTCCAGTGTTCGTTGGTGATGATGTTGTCAAACACTCATCAGTCACCACAATGCTGACCATCAAACCCACAAACTACGTTGCAAACCTTACTATCCCCAAAAACTATGTGGGAAAGGTTACGATCAAATGGTGGAGTTTCTGCAAGTTCATCCGTTGAACTATGCTATGACTGCAACTCCTGGTGTCTGTACCAGGAGATGGTGTACGAATTCTGGTACACCTGTGCCTACAACCCCAACACCAAAGTCATCAAGGGGACTATTCTCAATGGGACGCAGACCATTGAGATAACTGCTGTCTTCTGAGGGAGGTTCTTCATCTGCCTGTTGCTGAGTCATATGATATACCCCAGCCTGAGAACGAGCAAATGGGAAATTTGCTACGCTTCTGTGGTGTAGCAGAACCCAAAATTGGAGCAACGTTGTACAGGAAGGATTTGTCTCCTACCTACAACTTTCTGTTTGCTTCTGTAATGTTGAGCTTCAGCAGCAAAGTTGGTTCATTTGACCAACTGAGCAGAGATGAAGTCCCAATAGTCCTACAGCTAGTGGATGGGACTACCATTGATATGGCTAAGTGGATCTTTCTGAACTTGAGGAACCTGGTGCAGTAAGAGCCAAGACCAGCTGATGTCCGTTATCCCAGGTTTATGAGCCTCATTTTCAGACATGTTTGTGGTGAGCATCTATACAACTCTCAGCCTTTAATTAAGTCTGCTGCATTCCCTATCATAGGGAATAGAGTTTTCTATACTCCTGTACTCCCAAATGAGCCTCCTCTATCCACACCAATGAGGAGGTTGTTAGGATTGGTGGAAGGACCCTCTGCTGTGAGGGTGGATCCAGAAGCTGCTGCTCCCACAAGAAAATCCAAAGCCAGGTCCAAACTTGTTAAGAGGACCCTGGCAACTGCTGAAGCTGGGCCTGTGAAAAAGAAGGCCAAAATAGCTCAGACTGAGTCTGAACCTTTAGCCTCTTTGGCTGAGGGAGAGCAGACTCCTCACCCTGGTTCATTTGTTGAACCTCAAGCCTCTGTGGCTGGTGCCTCTGTGGCACCTGAGACTATGGAACAGGATAACCCACCTGTTTCTGACCCAGTCTCAAAACCTGTCCAGTCTGAACCCCTCATCTCCTCTCCCCAATCACCTACTTCATCCATCCTCTACCAAAGAAAATCAATCTCCAAAAAGAAAACAGCCAAAACAACCACCTCCTCTGTTCCCTCTCAACAGGGTTCAGTTGTAAGAGAAGCAACCCCTGCTGCCTCTCCTATATTGGGAGAAGGTTCAGCCCCATTGGAGCATGCTTCACTCCAAACTGAGTCTACCCAGAGTCAGCCTAAACCCTCTGGTTCCTCCCAACAGGAACCAGTTGTACAAACAGAGATAGCCACATCAACTATCCAAGCCTCCCAACAGGCTGAGGATATTGAAAGACAGGAGTCCTCTCCACTCCATACTGAGTCCACACTGTCCTCCACTCAAATCTCCTCACACCCTGAGTCTGCACGAGGTGCCCACGCTGCTGGTATAGACCAATCAGCAGCTCAGCCTCAAACTTCTGCTCCCCATGATACAGCTGTTCTACACCAAACAGCTGCTGAGGGACCAACAACCCAAGCTGATGAACCTCAGGGATCACACCATCCCTCTGGTGAGGCTGCTCCCTCCATGCAAACTCCATCAGCAGGTTTCATCACTGCTGATGTTGAAATGCATATCCCATCTCCCAATGATGAGGTGCTTTTAAACCAAGGCACTGCAGAGGGAACCACCACTGGTCTTCATGAGGATGTTGCAGCACAAAACTCGTTCAAAACTCGTTCCAGACACTACGAGTTTCTGGTGATGTCGTTCTGTCTTACCAACGCGCCGGCCGCTTTCATGGATCTCATGAATAGAGTTTGTCAGCCAATGCTCGACAAATCTATCATTGTTTTCATCGATGACATTCTTATTTATTCGAAGACCATGGAAGATCATGCAACACATTCAAGATAATTGCTAGAGTTGCTGCGAAAAGAGCGACTTTATGCCAAATTCTCAAAATGTGAATTCTGGTTGAGGCAGTTACGTCTCAACATTTGAAACAATTCCTTGATTCCTATATTCACTTGCAAACTCTTGTTAACTTTGCTCCTCTTCAAAGTTTAATTCAGATCCAATTCTTGGGGCATGTGATATCTGGTGCTGGTATATTTCCGTTGATCCAGCAAATATCGAGGCTATCCAAAACTGGGAATGTCTACAAAATGCCTCAGAAATCTGCAGTTTCTTGGGATTGGCTGGTTACTACTGCCGATATATCAAAGACTTCTCCAAAATTGTCGTTCCGCTTACCAAGCTCACTCGCAAGAACACAACTTTCATTTCGGAAGTGGAACAACAAACATCTTTTGAAAAGTTGAAGAAGCTACTAAGTGAAGCGCCAGTTTTGGCCCTGCCTGAAGGAAACGAAGACTTTATAGTCTACAACTAATGTGTCAGACATGGGATTAGGAGCAATATTGATGCTGCGGGATAATGTCATAGCCTATGCCTCGAGACAACTCTAACCACATGAGAGAGACTACTCTACTCACGACTTAAAGTTAACTGCTGTGACATTTTCTCTGAAACTTTGGAGACATTACCTATATGGGATAAAATATCAGCTCTACACTGACCATAAGAGCTTGAAGTATATATTCAGTCAGAAGGACTTGAATATGAAGCAACGAAGGTCTATGGAGCTAATTAAGGACTATGACTGCGAAATTGTATACCATCCGGGAAAGGCCAACGTAGTGGCTGATGCACTAAGTAGAAAAGCTTACTGTAAGACTTACTGTTATGCCTTGACTTTTACAATGATAACGTCAACCATCATTGATGATGTAAGGGCCGCTCAACTACAAGCCTTGAAAGAGGAAAACATTAGGTAAGAAAATGTTAGATTCCAATTACCACTAATGCAAGATGACGGAACCGGATTGAAAGGTGTGTATTGCAAAATATGGGTTCCAAAGTTTGGTGATATGGGTAATTTTAGAGGAAGCCCATCAATCAAAGTTTTCAATTCACCTTGGAAGCACGAAGATGTACAATGACTTGAAGGCCGAATTCTGGTGGCCAGGATTGAAAATAGATATTGGGCAATATGTGGAGAGATGACAAACCTGCAGATTACTTAAAGTTGAGCACCAACAACCATATTGTAGTATGCAACCTCTTCCTATTCTAGAATGGAAGTGGGACCATATTACTATGGACTTCATTACTAAGCTGCCCAAAATTTGTCGTCAACATGATTCCATTTGGGTCATTGTTGACCATCTAACTGAATCTGCACACTTCATACCAATTAGGGAAACCTACTCACTGGAACGTCTGGCTCAAATCTACTTGAACGAAATCGTCACAAGGCACAGTGTGCTCAAGTCTATTGTTTCTAACCGAGACAGTAGATTCACTTCAAATTTCTAGACTGCCTTACAAAATGGTCTCCGTACTCTCGTATTGCTATGAGTACAGCTTATATACCTCAATCTGACGGACAAAGCGAAATATTAATTTTGACACTAGAAGACATGTTGAGGGTATGTATCATGGATTTGGGAGGTAACTGGGACAACCACCTTCCTTTAGCAGAGTTTTCATACAACAACAGTTACCATTCCACAATCAAGATGCTACCATTTGAGTTCCTGTATTGGAGGAAGTGTAGGACTCCAACCTGTTGGAGGGAAACAGGAGAAACTCTATTGTCGGGCCAGCTCTTCTACAAGAGACTAATGAGAAGATTCAGCTTATCTGGCAATACATGAAAACAACGCGGTCTCGACAAAAGAACTATCACGATCGTTGTCACAAAGCCATAGAGTTCAAAAAAGACGATTGGGTATATTTGGAGGTATCCCCGATGAAAGGAGTCACCATATTTGTAAAGCGAGGAAAACTATCTCTATTTGTAGGACCCTTTTGACGGCTGCTGGTTGGACTTCTCTTTGTTGGCTGCATCAGCTGTAGTTGACTTTTTCGAACGAAGTTTGAAGTTTTACTTTTAATAACCTTGTTTTGAACAAGGATAATACCCCACCTTACCAAATTTTTAAAAAAAGGAAAGGGCCGAAAGACATACTCGACAAGTTTCCTTATGGGTGAGTTCGTAGGTGGTTTAAGTCGAGTGTAGCAAAACTATTTGCATTTGAACCATTATAATGTAAACGGATTAAAGCCCTTCTTTAAACAAGTCCTCTAACTAGATCAGCTACTCGAGAAAGTTGGGAACCAGTCCTATCATTTGGACTTAGCAGAGGAACTATAAGGAGTTCACCTAGTCTTCCTTGTGGGTTACTTAAGGAAAAGTCTGGTGCCTGAGAGGGAACCATGGACCGATCATTCTAAGATAAAAAGTTGATGAGCGGTTAAGATTCATTGATGAACCAAAGTGCATATTGGAGACTAAAGTCAAGAAACTCCGAAACAAAGAAATCAAGATGGTACTGGTTAAGTGGAAGCATCACAGAAAGCTAACCACATTTGGGAGTCTTAGAGGACATGAAGACCAAGTACCCAAGTTTGTTTAGCACAACATGACTTCGCGGATGAAGTATAAGCGTGGTGGAGCCCATGCTGTAACATCCCGAATTTCAAAACTTATAATAGTTTAGATTTAAAAGTGTTTTGATGGATTTTTGTGATTTGAAGAATTTCAGTTCATATATTTAAAAATGATAATGATGATGAGAAATTATCACTGTTGTCTTTTGAGCGATCATATAAATGAGAAACCGACAAGGATACTTAAAAATGTTAAAATGAGAAAATACAAAGTTGAGGGGTGTAATGTGCAAATATGAAAAAATAGCAATAAATATAATTAAAGGAATAAGCAATCGTTCATTTATGCAATTCACTCACTCTCACTCTCACTCACTCACTCACTCTCTCTCTCTCTCTCTCTCTCTCTCTCTCTCACTCTCTCTCTCTCTCTCTCTCTCTCTCTCTCTCTCTTCCCACCGTACTCTCTCTTTTTATCTTTAAAAGCCCACGGGTTCTTCAACTTTACAAATCAAGAACAACAAAAACACCGAATTAAGGCTGAAAGTTTGGATTCAAGATGCTAGGAAGGAACTATAAGCAGTTTAACCATCGATTTGAGGTAAAATTTACATAATTTTACAAGTTTAAAGATTTTATGTTCGGCTTTTATAAGAACCGAATCAAATATTATAATTGCCGATGTTAATGCATGTTATATATTCTTGTGGAATTGTTTAAGTCGAGTATTAGAGATGCTATATGCTAATTTTCAGCCTCTGATTCAAGCTCTAAGTATGACTTTGAGAATTTCACTGTGTGTTTAGTGTGTGTTCGTCGATATGGAAGAAAAATAGTCAAAAAGGGGCTGATTTAGAACATAAGATATTATGATTTATGTAAAAAGTGTTATAAGAGTACATGTAAGCTTGTATCAATAGTGTTCAGTCCAAATAAGTACAAAAATGACCGAACGTGAAAATCTGGAATATAATAAAAATGTTTAAGTATAAAATTCGGATTTGAAGAACATAATTCGGATACATCCGAATTTCACATCCAATAGAAACTCGGTTGCAAACTTAGAAACTCACAAGTAATGATACGAAATTCTGGTACCAATGCATCCGAATTCGGATCTAGCAACCATCCGAATCGGATGAATTAATACAAAATAGTTATTCTAAGTGTGGGGATCTTGGACCACTCGAATTTCGGGTCTATCCGAACTTCGGTTGGGATCCGAATTTTAGATCATTAAAATGAATTTTAAGATTAAGTTTTAGGGACTAATGTAATACTGATTCACTATTACACTGACTTAACAGGATCCCAGGTCATCCTTGCTAAGTAAACCACTGTGAGTGATAGATTACTATTCAAGCATTTACTTTCTTTGCATTCATATTCTGGCATGTTCACATTGCTCATTACATATCAATTGACACTCTTACATGATTTATTTTTGTTGATGCGTATTCGTACTTGACATGCTATAGGCATGTAGCCAATGTTCACTTGAAAGTGCATTTTTTTAGTACATGCTTTCTCTGCATGATGATTATCTCATAATTTGATGTGACCTGAGCTGAGGTTGACAGCAGGCCACTGTCGGGGACTGATCATCCCATACATCTCACTCCAGCCAGATTAGCACATCCCAGATCGACACTTGAACTGCCAATCCATGCTTTCACTGCATGATGACAATTTGTTATCCGTGCCCTCCGCACGTAGGGGAAATTCACTGCCCGTATTCACGTTTGGTTTGTAAAGAAATATTTTTTGAATATGTAATCTGTTATCTCACTAAGCCATAGCTTACACGTTGACTTTCAAATGTTTTCAGGCAAAGGAAAAGAAGTAGTTGGGCCTTATTCTTAAGCTATCTCTCAATTCCCGGTGACCTATAGAGGCACAAATTTCCTTGCTTTGTTCGTTGTCTTTGCCAATACTACCTCCTTCAGATCTTCCCAAATACATTGTGAAAAATCACAATGCTTGTTGAAAGCAATTTCCATGAAATAATCTCAAACAGTGAATGCTTCCTCGATCTATGCCGGTATGCTTTGAGGTCATACACCTGTTGATGATGCCGAACTGTGTATACCATTCTCCATTTAGGCCGTTTCTGTGAAACTTTGAACTTTTCTCAAGTGGTTTGGAATTACCCAGACATATAAGATCATGACATAGTTGATCATCAGAAACAAAGTCTTCAAAATCTGCAAGCTCTGAGAAATTGCCTGTGTCAATACGTCTTGGTAAAAACAGATTATGGCATAGTCTGGCTAATGTGATTTTAGCTTTGAAATGGTCAATTGTGACCTTGAAGTGATGGTCTCCTTCAGCAGGCACGAATTTGATGGTGTGCCAGAGTTGATTTTGGTAGACAAGGTTTATATTTCAACAGGTTACCAAGAGGGTGACCTTTGAGGATTTCCACAATCACCGGATGGCTAACTTTTATGACATTTGGATCAAACCGATACTTGTTGTCTAGTAGGGATATGCAATGTTTGGATTTGACTAATTCGGTTTTAGGGATTGGGGATGATGGAGATGGTCTTGTGACAGATGTAGATTTAATAGGTTTTGAGACAAGTTTATGCTTAGATGAAGAATGGGAATCAGAAGAGTTGGAGTTATGGGTGGGTGATTGGGATGCCATTCGATACCTGTAAAAATAGTAAACATGTTAGATATGACAGGTAAACAAATTTAATCCTACAGATAGAGAAATAAAACATTTAACAAGAAATTAGAAAAATATGTGTTTTATTGTTTTAAGCATCGGGATTCCAGACACTAATAAAAAATATTATTGTTAGGACTCCAAAGTCAATCGTTAAGAGACCAATGTTAATAAAACACAGATTTTAAAAATTTTCTCGAAAAATGTGAAATTTCTGTGAAAAATTAAAAATTCTCACACTTAGAAAATTTTTGAAAAAATGACTCCAAACTCGAAACATGAAGACCAAACTCGATTGAGTTATGAACATTCTCGGGTGACATGGGAACCAACTCCAATGAATCATTAACAAACTCGGTTGACTAAATGAAAAACTCGAATGAAACACAAGTCAACTCGGATGAAACAGCTTACAACTCGGGTAAAGTGTATAGTTTGTCGAATGAGGTATGACTCAACTCGAACGACCCTTGGAATTTGTCAAATGAACTTACACCAAACTCGAAAAGAACTTGAATGATTCTCGAATGACCTTTGGATCGAGTTGGAATTACTTGAAAACTACTAAGTCCCTTTGACAACAAACTCGAATGAAACTAGAGTTTTCTTGGACAAAACATAGCCCAACCCGATTAAAACGTGAGTATTCTCGGTCAATGTTTCAACTGAGTTTGATGAAACAAAATTTTTCTAAGTCTAAACTTTTCAAACTTGACAGAAACATAAACTTTTCTCGAAGACTTCTTTGTGAAACCAGATAAATAAGAGTTTTCTCAAATACATCATTGTTCAACTCGATCAGTACTAAGATTTTGTCGAATAACCCTTTGATCGAGTTTCAACAGAAAATTATTCTAATCCCATTTTATACTCTGAAAATTTTAAAAATTCAATTTTAGGGACTTTTTGACCTAACCCTTTACACTATCCTACTCAAAAACACATTTTAAACAATTTCCTTTCCCTGAAATTGTTCCAAAAAGACCTTTTAACCCTAAAAAATTCCTATTTCAGTACGGACAAAAACTTCAACAGTATGGTTCTTGAAATCCAAATTAAATGTTGTATGTAGAATTACAAGTCTTGAAATTGAAATTTCAAATTTATATCGCACACCAAAATACTTTCAATTTCATGATTTAAACCTAAATGAATGATTTTGAATTTTCATCCATTGGCTCATATGAACACAAAAATACACACAGTAAAACACATACGAACATATAAGTGAAAACATTACAAAATAGTAACAATCTAACAAAGATACTTACAATTATGTTTCTGAAACTGAACTTTAACACCTAGAAATCGATTGCTTCGTGATGAAGAAATTGAGAGATATTTTGGAAGATGAGTGAACAGTGCATGAGTATTTTAAAAAGTTCAATTTGAATTTCAAAATTCAAATTTATAGGCTATTTTGAAAATTTACACCCGACCCAACAAAATTTACCCAATCTTTCATTTTTACCTTTTAAGCCCAATTAAAAAATATAAACCACACAGTAAAAAAAATTTGAAGACCTAAAAAAAATGAACAACGAAAAAAAATATAGAATGAAGTAAAAAAAATTAACTAAACAAAAATAAAAATGAACTAAAAAAATAAACCGTTGCTCCCCCTTGAATTTTGCATTTATGCTCCCCCTCAAATCAATATCAGTATTTCAGCTTGCTCCCCCTGCAATCAATCAGATAAAAAAAATTTATCAGATATACAAATATCAGATAGAAATTTTCTGTTTGCTCTCCCTGCACACGACAATCCGAATCTGTTAAATCTCAGATAAATGCAAACATTTAAATCACATGAGATTAACAAAAATTAAATCAAGTAAAAATTTGTAAAAATAAAATTATATTATGTAACAACTGAATTTTTAAATCTACCGATTCAACATACCCAATTTGTATACTAAAAAGTTAAAGCGTTCTTCATCTAACGCTTTGGTAAACAAATCAGCCAGTTGATATTCAGTTGGTACAAAATATAAATGTACATTAGCATTTTCTACATGATCTTTTATGAAATGGTACCGAATGTCAATGTGTTTAGTTTTGGAATGTTGCACCGGATTTGATGCTATTACAATTGCGCTATGAGAATCACAATAGATTGGCATCTTCTTAGGTGTAAACCTGTAGTCTCTCAGTTGGCTCTTCATCCACAACAGTTGTGAACAGCATGATGATACAACAACGTACTCAGCTTCTGCTGTTAATAGTGACACACAATTATGTTTCTTGGATGACTAGCAGACGGGCTTGTCACTAAGGAATTGAACTGCTCCTGATGTGCTCTTACGATCCATCTTATCACCTGCATGATCGGCATCAGAAAAGGCAGTCAATGTAAATGACGATTCCCTAGGATACCACAAACCTAAGTTTGCAGCAGCCAAATGTGATTCTTTTGGATGTGCCTGATATCTAGCACAGACACAAGTAGCGAACATAATATCGGGTCTACTTGCAGTTAAGTATATTAATGACCCAATTATCCCTCGATAATGAGTTACATCTACAGGTTTCTCTGAAATGTCCTCATCGAGTTTAGATTTAGAATCAGGAGCCATGGGTGTTTTCATGGGAGTATTGTTTATCATGTTAAATTTCTTTAACATGTCTTGTATAGACTTTGACTGATTGATGAAAATTCCATCAGTCAGTTGTTTTATTGTAAACCCAAGAAAATAATTTATTTCAACCATCATACTCATTTCAAATTGGGGGGACATTAAAATGCGAACTTTTTACAAAATTCCGGATTAGTAGACCCAAATATTATAGCATCTACGTATATCTGAATTACTATCATATCCAGACCCTGTCGTTTAATGAATAGAGTTGTGTCCACTGCACCTTCGTTGAAGCCATATTTTAAAAGATAATTTGATAGGGCATCATACCAAGCTCGGGGTGCTTGTTTAAGGCCATACAGTGACTTGTCTAAAATATACATGATCAGGCTTCGAAGGATTGATGAATCCTTCGGGCTGATATGTATATACTTCATCAGTTAACTCCCCATTTAAAAAGCGCAGTTTTTACATCCATTTGATATACAGTGAAACTTTTATGAGCTGCAAAAGCTAAAAAACATTCGAACAGCCTTTATCCAGGCAACAGCGGCAAATATTTCATCGTAATCAATTCCATCCTGTTGGTTGTATCCTTTGGCCACGAGGCATGCTTTGTTTCGAATGATGACACCGTGTTCATCTTTCTTGTTCTTGAAGATCCACTTCGTGCCAATGAAAGATTTGTCTTTTGGTCTTTCCACCAATCTCAAGATCTTTAACCTTTCAAACTGATTAAGCTCCTCTTGCATCGCTACAATCCAGTCTGCATCCAGAAGAGCTTCCTTCACCGTTTTTGGTTCGATCTTGCTCAAAAAATTTGAGAAGAGGCATTCGTTTAAAGTAGCCCTTTGGGTTTTTACAGAAGCAAAGGGTTCACAAATGATATTTTTGTGTGGGTGGTCCCTTGTCCATTTGAAAGTATTAGGATATGGTTGAAGCTGGTCTTGATTGGGATTCAAGTCTAGGTAGGGAATACGGGGGATAGTTTTTGAAGTTGATGGGATCTCAACTGAGGGAAGGGTTTCTGTATTTTCAGAATTCAAGGGAGTATTATTAGATTCTGGAGCTTGCAATTGTTGTACACTTTCAGCAAAAATGAGTACATCAGTCGTTGAAACCTTTCTAGTAGCTTCAAAAATTGGTTGATGAGAATGATATGAGACTACGACCGGATCTTTAGTAATCCTGTCAGGAACCAAAATTTGAACATTAGATTTGGTCTTATCAAAGTAGTCTTCATAAAAATTTTCAAAAGAATTATGATGATCATTCAGATCATCTTTATGCTCCGGTGACTTACAGAAGTCGTCTGTTTAGACTCGGGTCCTGAACTAGCATGTTAAGGAGCCATAACAATTCCTTCGTCAAATTTTACATTTACACTCTCGTTGACAGTCTTCGTGCGTTCCTTATAGAGCCGGAATTCCACCGATTCTTTCGAGTATCCAATGAATATGCCTTCATCAGCTTTATGATTAAATTTTCCCAAATTGTCATTTATCGTTCAATATGAAACACCTGCATCCAAAGACATGAAAAAATTTAATATTAGGTACTCATTTATTTATGAGTTCATATAGTGTTTTTCCGAATCTTTTATTAATTATGGATCTGTTCTGGGTGAAACACGCTGTTGCCATAGCTTCAGCCTATAGGCATAACGTCAGATTAGGATATGCAAGCATCGTCCTAGAAGATTCCACAAGTGTATGGTTTCGTCTTTCAACTACTCCGTTTTGTTATGGGGTACGAGCTACCGAAAATCGATGTGTTATCCCAACAGAAGTCAAAAATGTCTCGAGGGACTTGTTCTTGAACTATGTACCATTATCAGATCTAATGGTCTGAACCGAAAACTGCACTAAACTTGAATTTTGTGTATGAAGTCAATGATTATCTCTGTAGCTTCAAACTTGGATCTCAGGAAGAAAACCCATGTGTATCTTGAATAATCATCTACAATGACCAACACATATTTTTTTTCTTGTTGATGCTTTGTACCCGCATAGGCCCGCATAAATCCATATGAAGAAGCTCCAATGGCCTAGTTGAAAAATGTTCAACCTTTGATTTGTATGACACCCTCACCATCTTCCCTTTTTCACATGCAGCACACAACTGCTCCTTTTGAAATCGGAGAGTCGGTAGACCTTTAATTGAACCACCATTTGCAAGATTGGTCAGTTCTTTGAAGTTCAAGAGAGATAGACGGCGATGCCACAACCAGGATTCTTTTGATGTTGCCTTTGACAGTAGACAAACATCTTTCTTCAAATTGATGTTGGCTAAGTCTATGGAGTACATATTGGTTTTCCTATTTCCAGATAGGATTTCCTTCCCTTACCCAGATCTTATACTACACCTATTCGCCTTGAAATTGACTTCTAACCCTTTGTCGCACAATTGGCCGATGTTGAACAGATTGTGGCCAAGACCATCAATGTAGAATACTTTCTGAAACATAACCTTGTCGTACTCCAGACTTCCATAGCCTTTGATCAGACAAAATTGGTCGTTGCCAAATCTTACCGTCCCACAGAATTTGTCAACAAAATTCATTAGGGTTTCTCGTTGTCCGGTCATGTGCTTGGAACATCCGGCGTCAAGGTACCACACATGATTTACCTATAAAGTGAAGTAAAACGTGAGGTACCCACTTATAGTTGGGTACTTTGAATTTTGGTAAATCATGCGGTATTTCTTTAGGTATAGAAACATATAAATTCTTTGTCTTTGGAACCCATTTTTGAACAGTCTTTTTTGGTATCCATTTTTGAACAAATCTTTTGGAAACTGATATTGAAATGTGTTTCTTTGGATCCCTGTGCTGTTTAAAACTGAGAACCTTGTTCTTTGGAATCCATACAAACATATTATAATTATGCACAGATTTAATATTCAACATATGGCATTTGGCAGAATTTAATGAAAACAGTTTAGCACGTAAGTATTTAGAACATTGTTTATTAGAATATTTTTTACAGACAGAATTATCTACAGATCTAATCCTATCTGTAACACTCAAACCTTTCCCTCTCCATTCCTGTCTAAAACTCTTCTTTTTCTTTGCCACTTGCTTCTTTTTCAAAATTTGCTTCGATGTTCTTTTCACAGAATTATCTGACATAATAGAAGAACATGATATAGTCGATTTAGAATCAGTTTTAGTCTGTAAAACTATCTTACCTTCAGAAGCATTTCCTTTCTTTGTAGTTGAAACTTTTAATGAAGAGGATTCACCTTTTTCAAAATTTGGAGTAACAAAAGTAACTTTTGTTTTCTCCTTCTTGTGTAAAACAGGTGATGGTACTGATTTAACCTTAGAATATGTAGGTATTCTTTTCAAAAATCTTATTGGTTCTTTAGGTTTATCAGTTTGCTTGTCATGGAGTGGTTTAATAAACTCATCAATTTTGACAAACATATCATCCAATGAATTAAAATCAGAGTTCATGTACAGATAAAACTCTTTTTCAGAATTGATGAAATCAGATTAAATTAAAGATTTCTGATCTGGTTGAGTTGTGTAGTGATGCTGGTTTTTCAGTTTTATTTCCAAATCTTTAATATCAGCCTGAAGCTTTTCATTTTCAGTTTCAAAAGTTTTAAGATTCAATTCAAGATCAGAATTAATCTCTTCGAGAATTGAGTTCGGAATGTATGGCTTTTAAGTGGAAGACGTATTTTCAGACAAATCTTTATCAGAATATGTATGAATATACTCTTCTGAAATGCATGAATTTTGATAACTGTCATTAAGCTTGTTATAATCCAAAGTATTTTACATTTTATCTTTTCTCAACCTTTTCAGATCTTCAACTGGTTCTACCTCATCTAATGCTCTTAAAAAGATCATCTGTAATCCTAATTTCATGTATCTAGTATCATACAAAGTTGGGGAACATGAAATGGCTTTTTCTAGATGCTTAGGATTATCACAACCAATTCCTAATTTAGAATTATAAAAATCAGTGTCCTTTGGTTGATTCAAATGAATAGTCTAATCTGTTTGTCCTCTTTTAAGAAATTCATCTTTTAAGGATTTAATTTTCTCGTATAATTTTGTCCTTTCAGCAAATATGGAATTATATTTTACAGAATAATTTGCTGACTCTAATTCTACAAATTTGAGTTTTTCTGTTAAGTCAGAAATTGTGTTACTCAACTTTTCATTCTCCAGTTGAATGCCATTGTACTTTTCTTCTATGTTTGATATGGATTGCAATGCAAATGCCTTATCCTTGGAAAAATCTAATACTAAATCATGTTCGAGTCTTAATTTGTGTCCAAGGAATGAACATTCTTTTTCTCAGGTTTTAAGGATTTTCCAAAATGTTTTAGCATAAAAGCCATTTGAGCAAGTTTTTGCTCTAGCTCACAGGAGTTATCATCATCAGAATCAGGATTAGATTCTACCTCGGATGTTTCTGAATTGTCTGAGGCATCTGAATCAGATCCTTCATCTTCTTGGTCTTTGCTGCCTCTAGCTTCTCCTGTGGCCATCAATACCATTTCCTCTCTCAGTTCATTCTCAAATTAGAATCCTTAATCTCTTCAGCTTCATCATCAGTCATACCTACCCAGACTTCATCTTTAGCTAAAATTGCAGATTCACTCAACTCAGATTCATTAAAAACTTCTGAATTTAGGCAAATATGGGTATCTTCTGTTGGGAAATAGTTTAAGTATACTCAAGCTGTTAGTTAGACTTCTCATACTGTTAGTAGAATTTCTGTGTAAGTACAAAGTTCATGCTGCTAGTTGAAGAAACTCGAGCTGCCAGTATAAAAGTTCAAGCTGCCAGAGCAAAATAACTCAAGCTGCTCAGTTCATGCTGCCAAGTCATTCAAGCTGCTCAACAGTTTCATAAACAGAATGTGCTGATTTTCAGGGAAGATATCTACAAGAAGATTCCAGCATATCTACTATCAGAGAAGTCATAGTCCTTCAAGGAAACACGTCCATAAAGCAATATAAATAGACAGAAGATTGTATAGAAGATATACGCATAGAGAAAGAGTTTTCTGCATATTTTGAGTCTGTAATTGCTTTATTGTTCAAGTTTTCATAAGCCTCTAAGGTTGTAAAACCCTAAGAACAGTTTGTGTTCTTCGTCTAATCAAAACAGATTAGAGGTGATTGTAATCAGTGAATTCAGCAATACAAACAGTCTTGATTACTTCTTATGTTTTATGCTATTATTGATTCTGAAAGTTTTTGTCAAAATAATTAAGTGTTATTCCGCAAACTTCTTAATTAAACTTTGATTCAAAGCAAGATTATTGATTTATACTCTGATAAATTCAAATCAGTTAATCTTGGTTATTCATAATTTTCATAAGTTATAGATCCTGACAAGTGGTATCAGAGCCACAGGTCGTTCTTTGTTTTTCAAAGTCGAAAACTTTCTTTCAAATTTTTAATCTTTTTTCAATGGAATTTGAAAATAGCAGCAGTGGATCTGGGCAAGGACTCAAAGTGCCTATGCTCAAGCCCACTGAGTTTGAGATGTGGAAACTCAGGATTCAACAGCATATTCAATTCATTGATTATGCCATATGGGAAGCTGTTGAATTTCCTCCTGCAGTTGATCCAGAACTTGATGCTGAGGGAAAACCAGTAAAAACTCCTCCAAAAACTGAACTTGAAAGGAAGGCTAGAATGAATGAAGTGAAAGCACTCACATTATTACAAATAGCCATTCCTAATGCTTATCAACATCAGTTTAAAAAGTTTTATACTGCTCACTCTCTTTGGAATGCCTTAGAGAAGAGGTTTGCTGGTAATGCCAGTACCAAGAGAAATCAAAAGGACCTCTTGAAACAGCAGTATGAAAACTTTTCTGGTGGCAAGAATGAAAACCTCACTCAAATCTTTGACAGGTTCAACAAACTGATAAGTGAACTGGAAAGTGCAAGGGTCAATCTGGATCAAGATGAGGTCAACAGAAAGTTTCTCAGATCTCTTGGAGAAGAATGGACAGTCTATGCTGCACAGTGGAGAACAAAAGACACACTTGATGAGATAGAATTGGATGATCTATACAACAGTCTAAGAGTGTTTGAGACTGAAATTGATGCTAAAAAGAAATCCTTTTCTTATAATCACAACACTGCTCTTCTGTCCTCTGAAAAATCTAATAACTGTGATTCTTTTTCAGGTGGTGATGGCAATTCTGCTGAAACTCATTATGAAGCTTTTGTTGCCAATGATGGATTATTTGCTCTAAATGTTGAAGACTTGGAACAAATCAATCCTGATGATCTTGAAGAGATGGATTTAAAGTGGCAACATGCAATGCTGACCATGAGAGCCAAAAGATTCCTGAAAAGAACTGGAAGGACCAACTTTCAAGCCAAAACAGATGGCAAACCATCTTTTGATAAATCAAAAGTGGAATGCTATAAATGCCATAAGCTTGGTCACTTTGCCAGAGAATGTAGATCTCAAGGTCAACAACCATCAAGAACTTCACAGCCCATCCAAGCTTCCTCATCAACAGCACTTGTCTCTCAAGAAGACAATGTGTTTGACTGGAGTGATCAGACAGAGGAAGAATTCCAAAATCAAGCACTGATGGCAGAAACCTCAAATGTCTCCTCAACTGAACTACCATCTGAGGTAAATTCTAAACTCTGCTCTCAATCATGCAAAAATATGGTTAAAAAGTACAGAGATCATAATGAGAGCATGTGCAAAACTCTAGCTAAGATGGAAGAAAGGAGATATGAATATATGCAAGTCATAGAAGATCTGGAAAAACAGATCAATGACTATAAGGATAATGAGCTTCAAATGGGGTATGATAGAAACTATCATGAATGGGAGAAAAAGGAACTCAATAAGAAAATAGAATCTTCGAATAAAAAGGTAGAAGAAACTGAACAGAAGGTGTTAGAGGCTAATGAGAAACTGAAATCTGTTAACATAGATTTAGGTAACTTCAAGTTAGCAAATCAAAAGCTAGAACACCTAATGGAAGTTCAATTCAAAGATAGAGTCAAATCTCAGGTCAATCCCAAAGAAGGAATAGGATACAGAGCTACTCCACCTCCATATAATAACAAGTACATTCATCCAATGAGTGAAGTTGCTGATAGACTTGTCAATGAACCATTAGTTGAGTCTATGACTATTGTAGATCCTATCCTTGACAGCAGTCCTGAACCAAAGGAAGATAAGAGTCAAAATAGAGACTGTGACACAAAGAGTGCACCCATAGAAGTCAAAGTTTCCAGTAAGAAAGGAAAAGAGAAGATGAGTGTATGCAATGCTACTCCACAAGTTTCTGTACATTCTAACTGTAACACTGCATCTTCATCAAAAGGAACAAAAAAAGGTAAAACTGTTTCTATCTGCACATGCCAAAAGCATGGTGTTCAAAAGTTTCCTAAACAACAGCAGGTAAGAGGAAACCAGAGAAACAGGAACCAGAAATTGACAGAAAAGTCTGGTGTTCCAATTCAAACTGTCAAAAGATGCTATCACTGTGGAAGGAAGAATCACTTAGCTAAGGATTGTTTTTACAAACCAGCTGTTGCAAAACAGCCTGTGCATCACACAAAATCAAATCCTAAACAGGCAAAGCCCTCAAAAGTGAAACCTTCCACAGCAGCTCCAAAGAGAGCAGTTGATCACAGATTCTCAAAAGTTAATAAAAAAACAGTCCACACATCAAAAACAAGTTTCGGCAAAGCCTAAATCAAGTTTTAAACAAATATGGTGTGTCAAGGACAAATCTGTTGCTCAAACTGCTAATGCAAAAGATCAGACTGCTAAGTCAAAATCTGATGCTGGTAGTGCAAAAAGTGAAACTGTTAGCACTACTAACACAGCTCAAGCTGCTGGGCACCAAACTGGAGCTGCTAGTGAATCATCTGAGACTGTCAGAAGAAAAGATGATCAAAATAATTGGATACCTCATATCATCACTAAATACTCTCCAAAGACTCCATCAGTAGATCTCACCAAATACAAGAAGTCAAAAACAGTTTTTAGTTATGTCAATGTACAAGGCCAACCCAATACCAATTTGGTTTGGGTTTACTCCACTACTAACTAAGCTGTTATTTGTGCAGGGCAACCACAGGTTTCCTCATAGGACAAGATGGCATCTGGACAGTGGATGCTCTAGGCACATGACAGGCAATTCTGAATGCTTGTCAAATTTCAAAGGATTTGATGGAGGTTTTGTTGCATTTGGAGGCAACTCAAAAGGAGGTAAGGTTACAGGTAAAGGTACTGTAAATGCAGGCAACATGACATTCCATGATGTTTTGTATGTTGAACAGCTTAAGTACAATTTATTGAGTGTCTCTCAAATCTGTGACAAACAAAACATTGTTCTGTTCACAGATTCTGAGTGCATTGTTCTTTCAAAGGATTTCAAAATTCCTGAAAATCTTGTTTTACTTAGAACACCAAGAAAGGACAATGTTTACTGCCTAGACACAGCTCTTTTGACTAAATCAAATACTTTAAGCTGTTTAATATCCAAAGCATCATCAAATGAGTCTGCTCTTTGGCATAGAAGGATGTGTCACATGAACTTCAAGTCCATGAATGATTTGGTTAAAAAGAATCTGGTAAGAGGTTTACCACAAAAGGAGTTCATTTGTGATGATCATTGTGTAGCATGCCTTAAAGGTAAGCAACATAAAACTTCTCATAAGGCCAAAGAAGTAAATTCAATCTCATCTGTTCTTCAGCTGTTACATATGGATCTATTTGGTCCAACATCTGTTTTGAGTTTGAATAAAAGGGCATACTGTTTAGTCATTGTTGATGATTTCACCAGATTTACTTGGGTTTACTTTCTTAGGTCCAAAGATGAAACTGCTGAGCTTGTTAAGTCTTTTATCCTTAAGATAGAAAACCAATCCAATTCCAAAGTTAAGGTGATAAGATCAGACAATGGAACTGAATTTAAAAATCAAATTCTAAACAGTTTCTGTGAGTCCAAAGGTATTGCTAGACAATATAGTGCACCAAGAACACCACAGCAAAATGGTGTAGCTGAAAGAAAGAATAGAACATTAATTGAGGCTGCTAGAACAATGTTAGCTGATTCTAATCTGCCTATGACTTTCTGGGCAGAAGCTGTTAATACAGCCTGTTATGTTCTAAATAGGGTTCAAGTAGTTCAATCACAAGGAAAAACTCCCTATGAGCTATTCGACAACAGAAGTCCCCTAATAGCTTTCTTCAAGCCTTTTGGATGCCCATGTACTATTCTTCACACTAAGACTCACTTAGGGAAGTTTGAGAGTAAGGCTGAAGAAGGATTTTTTTGTAGGATACTCAATTCAAAGCAAAGCCTATAGAGTATACAACAGAGTGTCTAAAACAATTGAAGAAAGTGCCAATGTTGAATTTAATGAAAATACTGCTAACATCAAAGGCACTGGTCCTGATTGGTTATTTGATTTAGATTCTCTAACAAATTCTCTGAGCTTTGCTGAGTTTACTGCAGAAGCTGATGCATACAGGGTTGAAGCTGCTAACACACATTCTCATGCTGCCAATACAATTTCTCATGCTGTTGGCACAAAGTTTCAGACTGCTGCAGATTCAACAAGTTGGGATGACTTCACCACTCTACCACTTCTGTCATGTGATCCTCCAGGGGTCCTGAGCACTCAACATGATGCAAATCCAGACACTGAAGTGCCATTTCCAAGTCCTGACAGCACAGCTCAAACACAAAAGGAAACAGCTCCAGTTTCTAGGCTAGCAGTCCCAACAGCTTCTCAAGCTGTTAGCCTAGAAACTCAAACTGTTCCAGAAACTGAACCATTCACTGGTTCTGATGGAGATGACACAAACCTTGGAACATCCTTCCAAACAGAGAGAGAGCCCACACTAAGAGTTCATAAGTATCACCCTCTCAATCAAATACTGGGTGATCCAAGCACTCCTGTTCAAACAAGGAAGATGGTCCACAATGAGACTGCTGTTGCTGAACAAGCAGTTCCAGAATTCAGCCTAGCTGCTTTTGAACATGCCTGTTTCATGTAACTAGAACCCAAAAAGGCATCAGAAGCACTAAAAGATTCATCCTGGATTGAAGCTATGCAAGAAGAGCTTTTACAGTTTAAAATTCAGAATGTATGGACTCTGGTGGATCTTCCTAAAGGTAAGAGAGCAATAGGTACAAGGTGGGTGTTCATAAACAAGAAGGATGAGAGAGGGATAGTCATCAAGAACAAAGCAAGACTAGTAGCACAAGGGTACACTCAAGAAGAAGGAATAGATTATGATGATGTCTTTGCTCCAGTAGCAAGAATTGAAGCCATCAGACTATTTCTAGCATATGCAAGTTTCAAAGGCTTTAAAGTGTATCAAATGGATGTTAAGTCTGCTTTCTTGTATGGGACAATTGAAGAGGAAGTGTATGTGTGTCAACCTCCTGGTTTTGAAGACTACAAGTATCCAGACAGGGTGTACAAGCTAGACAAAGCTCTCTATGGTCTTCACCAAGCCCCCAGAGCATGGTATGACACACTGTCATCATATCTTCTACAGAATGGATTCAAGAGAGGCACTCTGGACAAAACACTTTTCACTAAATCCATCAAAGCTGAGATTCTTCTTGTCTAGATCTATGTTGATGACATCATTTTTGGCTCAACTAATGATAAGTTCTGCAAAGATTTTGAGGCCCTAATGCACAAAAAGTTTCAAAATGAGTTCAATGGGGGAACTCACATTCTTTCTAGGGCTGCAGGTCAAACAGAAGCCTACTGGTCTATTCATAAGTCAATCAAAGTATGTCAAAGACATACTGGAAAAGTTTGGCTATCAAGACACAAAGGTTGCAAGCACTCCAATGGATCCTCATAAACAGCTTCATACAGACAAAGACGGCATAGATGTGGACATTCATCTATACAGATCCCTTATAGGATCTCTCATGTATCTAACATCTTCTAGACCTGATATAATGTTTGCTGTCTGTGTGTGTGCCAGGTTTCAATGTTCACCAAAGGATTCTCACTTGGTTGCTGTTAAGAGAATTTTCAGATACCTTAAAGGCCAACCACATTTAGGCCTCTGGTATCCCAAAGACTCTCCTTTTGAACTAACTGCATATTCTGACAGTGACTATGGTGGTTGCAACATTGACAGAAAATCCACAACTGGTGGATGTCAATACTTAGGAGCAAGACTGGTCTCTTGGCAATGCAAGAAACAAACAACTGTCTCCACATCATCCACTGAAGCAGAATACGTAGCAGCTGCAAGCTGCTGCTCCCAGGTAATGTGGATTCAAAATCAGCTAAGAGACTATGGTATGAATTTCTTATCCACTCCTATTTATATTGACAATTCAAGTGCCATTAGCATTGTGCAAAACCCAGTGAAATTCCCAAAAACCAAGCATATAGAAATCAGATTTCACTTCATCAGAGATTGTAATGAAAAGAAGTTAATCCAAGTTACCAAAATACATACTGATGATCAGCTAGCTGATCTATTTACAAAACCTTTTGATGTAGGAAGGTTCACTTTCCTAATATCAAACATTGGTATGGTAAACATGGATTAATTGATTTTTATTATTATCAACTCAATATGCTAATTTAAGGGGGAGACACTGTTCCATTGAAAATCTGCACAAATTTACACTAACAGCATGAGTCTTTTCTCATGCTGCTAGTTCATTTTCTCGGACTGCTAGTTATTTTCACTTGATCTGTCAAAGTGTGCAGGGTATTTAGGTAATTTTCCAAATGTGTGCGCGGGACCTAACCTTTTCGAAACCTTTAAAGGTCCCAGTTTCGTTCAGTTGTAACTACCAGTTACATATTCTTCTTCCACGGCCTTCTGCTTTCTCTCTGAACGATACACACATTCTCTTCAAACCCTAAACCCCAAACCGTCGTTTCTTGATCAATGGAGTTCGTAAAAGAACACAACTGCCTCCCATACACCCTGAAACACACTGACCTTGAACCGTTCCATGAGATGATGGACTTCCTCAGGCACTCCCATATCCACTATGCCCTCAATATGACCCCACTATATACATATCTCATATTGAGCAATTCTGGAATCATGCCTATGTTCAAACCATCAATGGAGTGCCTACCCTGACTTCCAAAATCGATGGTACTACCATCAATATCACCGAGGAGTCCATCAGACATCATCTGCATCTTCAAGATGCCACAGGTATAAAAGACCTATCTCTTACTGCTTTACACTTTGGTCTTCAAAATATTGGATATAGGGGTCCTGCTGATTCTTTTACTTTCTTGAAAGCACATTTTTCTCCTAAATGGAAATACCTTGTGCATATTATTCAGCAATGTTTAAGCCCCAAAAGAACTGGTTGGTCCGAATTTTCTTCAAATATTGCCACTGCCTTAGTGTGCTTTTCTACTGGCCAACAGTTTAATTTTTCAAATATGATCTTTCAAGGAATGTTAAGGCATCATTCCTTGAAGCATGGGAAATTTTTGATGTATCCTCGATTTTTGGCAAAAATAATTGCACACACCTGCACTGCTTCAAATTTACATAAGAGGATATATGTTTCCCATAGGCACTCACTATCTTCAATCAAAAGGCTGATAAAGCCAAGTGCCAATTTTGTTAGCATTGATGCTCCATTGCCCTCTGCAATGATGAACATCATCACAAGAAACAGAGGAGAGGGGCCTGAGCAGACACAGCCTAACATTACTGCTTCAACCCCAGGACCCCAACCCACTCCTCATGATACAAACATTCCCTCTGATCCTTTTGTACAGCCCAATCGTCCACTACAATACTTATATAAAAGGAAAAGGGGATGAGGAGCTCCTTCCTCCTCCTCCCTTAGACAAGAGCCATATATCCCTGTGCAGGAGGATCCTTCTGCACAGAATATC
This sequence comes from Centrapalus pauciflorus, assembly GCA_020465985.1. NCBI lineage: Eukaryota > Viridiplantae > Streptophyta > Magnoliopsida > Asterales > Asteraceae > Centrapalus > Centrapalus pauciflorus. Next base: position 411,509 of record JAANYP010000451.1, on the reverse strand, counting down.
CAAAGGGAACCAATTGAGGACACTCCCAACCTCAATCAGGAGGTGAACATCTCTTCTGAGACTGTTCATATGGGTTTTGTGGCTGGCACTACTGATGTCTCTGCACAAGAGGCACAGGACAGGGCCAACATCTCTAAGACCACACCCATGGCAACAGCAAGTGTGCAAACACGAGCTGGAAGTCCCCAGTACCAAGAAAAGAGGGGCCCAGAGGTTTCTACTTCTGGTGTTAATGTCAGTGATAGACCACAAACACCCCTGGTGTTATCTGATCTTGAGACTAGTCTGCAACTGATGCTCTTAACGGATCCAAAGCTGAAACCTGTTGTAACAATGTTGGAATACCAAATGTCCATCATTGCTGCACAGGGGGCACAAATTCATGCACTCAAACAGGCAGAAGCTGCTCACAATCAGAAACTGGCTAATCTACACAAAGGGTTTACTCTTTGTGGAAATAAGCTCATCAAACTAGAGCAGTTGATTCAAACCCATGTGGCAAAGGTTGTAGGTCCTTCTGACCAAACCAATGCTTCCAAAAAGGGGGAGAATCAGGAAGTTCCTCAACCAGTCCAAGCAGCTCCAACTCCAACAGTCCAAGCAGCATCAACAGCTCCATCTTCTAGGCTAGCAGTCCCAACAGCTTCTCAAGCTGTTAGCCTAGAAACTCAAGCTGCTTCTACAAGAGCAACTGGAGTTGTTATAAGAGAAGGTATTCAAGCTCCATCCAGTTCAGTCCAAGCTACATCTTCTGCTACAAAAGATAAGGGCAAGGGTATTCTCATTGAGTCTCCAAAGCACAAATTTTCTTCCAGAGAAGCCCAGATTGCCTTTGATGCTGAGATTGCCAGAAAGTTAGCAGAAGAACAAGATCAGGCCTTAGACCAGCAAACCCATGCCCCAATGCAAGATGATGAAACCTTAGGAGATTACCTAAGAGGGTTTGTGGTCAAGCAAGGTGAAAGGAAGAGGAAGATGCCAACTGGGCATACCAAGGCTGAAAATAGAAGATTCTTGATCAATTTTGCAGTTGCAGCAGACATTCCAAAGAAAATTGCTCAGTCCATGAGTACTGAAAGGCTGCAGGAAATACATGATAAAGAAATGGAGAAAAGAAAGAAAACAAGAGTCTCTTCAGCAGTTCAGCCAGTACCAAAAGTTCAACCGTCCCAATCAGTCCAGCCATCAACATTACCAGTCCATCCTGAAGCTGCCAATGCACCTGCTCCCACTGATCAACCTACTGTTTCTGTTCCATCATCTGTTAAGAGGGTGATCTTTCAGCACCATTTGCAAAAAGCTATGGAAATAGAAAAGTTGATTGATCAACATGACTTCACAAAGCCAGAAATCAACTACTGGTTTGCCAGGTCTCTGGATGAAAGAAATATAAGGGTCAAGTTTGTGATAAGGAGAGAATCTGGACCAGAAGAGGAGTATGATACATTCTGGCAGATGGTCCATAAGCTGACCAGGGATGAACTAATAAAGATGTACCACATAGGGTCTGTTTCTCAAGTCAGATCTGATCTTCCACAAGTAAAACAACTCATCAGAGATCTAAGTTCAGTTGCTGATGCTGAATTTGCAAGAAAAGAAGTGGAAGATGCTGAGAAGAAAGGGAAGCAGATCAAGGAAGTACATATTTTTGTCAAATCCAGAACCTACAGAATTCAATTCAAAGATGGATTTGGTATTTTCTTCAATCTCGAGTTTTATAATTTTTCAAAAGATATGCTGCTTCAAATAAAATCAGTTAGGATATCTTGTGATAAAGAAGAGATGAAGAGAGAATTTTTGAAGGCTATAGATCAGAAGCTTGCACAATTGTAAGTTTTTGAAAGCCTTGGTTTGTAAATAACAGTTTACTTTTTCATTTCCTTATTTGTATAGAACTTAAAGTCTTGTATAAAGAATTTAAGTTAGGGGGAGATTGTTGGGAAATAGTTTAAGTATACTCAAGCTGTTAGTTAGACTTCTCATACTGTTAGTAGATTTTCTGTGTAAGTACAAAGTTCATGCTGCTAGTTGAAGAAACTCGAGCTGCCAGTGTAAAAGTTCAAGCTGCCAGAGCAAAACAACTCAAGCTGCTCAGTTCATGCTGCCAAGCCATTCAAAAAGAGAGAAACAGACATAAAACATGCAAAGCTTCAAAAGAGTGTTGACTCTTGGTGCCAATCTGCAAAAAAAATTCAGCCATTGTATAAGTCAACAGATCCCTGCTCAAATCCAAGCCTATCTTGGAAGGGATCTTGAAAAAGCAGCTTTAATTGTTGAGATAAATAATCTGAAAAAAGACTTATCCTCTCTTGGTGAGCTTCCAAGCACTTTCATCCAGAAAGTGAATGGTAAGCTAGTCTCAAGAAACAGATTCGTCAGGCCTCAAAATACTGACAACTTGTGTGAAAAAGCTCCAAAAGCTTATGATGGAATGTGTTCTCCATCAAATCAGTCTGCTAAGTGCTCAACTGGTTCACACAAACAAAAGAAAGGAAAACAAGCTCAAGCTGCAGCTGTGGACTCTAAACCTGTTGACAAGATAGTATCTGGGTCTAAAGCTGATGGTAAGAGACCTGTTAATCCTTTTGATGCTGACCATTTTGAGAAAAAGCTTTCAAAAGGTAAGCAGCCTGCTTTCAGTAGGGGTAAGTCTCATGTTGAAAGTAAATCTGCTGTGATTTCAAATAAGTTTTTAAATCATAGTGGAAAATTGGTTATAAATGAAGGTAAGTCTTTCAAAACCAAAGCAGTGATTATGTTGATAGGCAACATCCATCACATCTCAGTAAGGGCAAAGGCAAAGCCATTGTTCAACCAAAGAAATTTGGGAATAAGTTTCCCAAACCTGTGGAAGGTCAAAGGCCAATCAAACTTCCGGTATTTGACATCTGTCCTCCTAAAAAGAAAAAAGAAGATACAGGCAAAGTTGTTGCCATTGTGCCTTCCACCCAAACTTTTGATTCCTCTAAAACCAGTAATAAGTTTGGTAAACCTGCTGACAGGATCAACGAAAATAATCCAGAATATGTTTCTGGAGGTTCTTCTTCCAAAAAGGCTAAAAAGAGAAAATGTTATAAGTGTGGGAAGAAGACACATATGGCCAAAGACCGTCCTGAAACTGAGGACATGAGGCTTGTTGACGCTGCTAGTTCCATCATTGCAAAAACAAGCTGTAACACCCTCGAACTAGCCTCAATGCCACGTAAATAACACATCATCCGTGACATAATATAATAATCCCTACACTAATCCCAAAGCACATACGTGGAAACCCGATAATTTTAAAACATTATTTTACATAAGAGAGTCACGGATATCCCTGAATATATCACAACTATCCGAAGTACATATATACAAATAGTCCACAAAATATAACTACCTCTAACGGGTAGCTAACAACTCCTCAAGTAGAAGCAACAGCAAACCTACTTCGGTCCAGCAGGCCGACTAACGCTCCGGTCACCTGAGATACTCACAACAACACACACAGATCACCGAACGCTGGTGAGAATGCAAGGGTTAGTGTACGATTATGAAACTCAATAATCAATTACACTCGATAATAAAATGTTCAGTGTTCTCTACTGAACAAGCATATGAGATCCCACAAAGTAGCTCAGATAGGCACTTAGCTCGTGTGGGCGAATCCACGTACCTAAATCCCTAGACCGCACAAAGCAGTCGTCAGGACTCAAATGGAATCGGGAGCGACCCAACCCCTGCCCAGCCGTACGGTTTAGTATCTCGATAGCTCAAGTGTCTCAAATCTCACATTATAACATAAAGTTCACAATAGCCCAGTAATACATGCATGATAGTGTCTCAATAAAAGCTCGTAATAAAACTCATAACAATCTCATAAAAAGCTCGATAAAAGATGATGCAAGTATAAATAACTAATCGTACAAGCATCTCAAGAAAAACATGCAAACTCACCTGCCCTGAAGACACACTACTAAGTCTCGTTTCCCTGCCCTCTCCCTACCCTATCAACGCGAAACCCTGAAATCACAACATCACAACTCCATATCACAATCTTGACCCAACAAGTCTATACACAATTCCCAACAACTCACGAGACCCCAAAGACCCGAACACACGACTCACAGGACCAAAAAACCCAACCCAAAACCCCGCCGCATCGCGGCCGCACTGACCATCGCGGTCGCGGTCGCGACCGCGCTCAAGCCAAACCCCCTGCGATCACTCAAGAACATCGCGTGCCGCGATCAAGGGATTGCGGCCGCGGTCACGGACGAACAGCTGCAGGTTACTCTGTTTTTATTACAGCCTAGGGAATTAATCCCCAATCATCATTTCACCCGATTTTAGCCACAATTATATACAAGAATTTATTCAGTAACTTACTTTAACGTTGAGGAAGAAGGTGATGACAACTTAATTGCTTGAATCCTAATTCAATCTTTCTTTCTTACTTGCTGGAGTTGCTAGAATGGAAGAGCACACACACACACACACACTTAAATTTCTCTGAGTTGAAAATGAAGATTAGAAGCAAGGAATGAATAATATATATACGTTTTGGATTTAACTCAGTCCGATACCCAAAATCCGATCCCGATACCCCACAATACAAATTTATATCACTGGGTCCCAAATTAAATAATTAATCCAATGAAATAAATCCACTTACCTATCCCAAAATCGGGATGTTACAAGTCCTCCCTCCTTATGAAGATTATGTCCTTAGAATCTAGCTCGAAGCAAAGAGGTGAGAATATCGGCTACGCATCTCTGACTCTGGCTTCCATGTGGCGCTGGTACCCTTATGATGCTTCCACTGCACCAACACCAACGCCACCTCTTTATTACGTAGCATCTTCACCTTGCGATCTGTCACTGCCTTAGGCTGCTCAGCATACTGGAGTCTATCATCGACCTCAATCTCTGACAAAGGCACTCGCTGATCATCACGGGCCAAGCACTTACGAAGATGATTCAAGGGAATTCCCCATACATATAGAGGCGCCTATCAAAAAGATACTCCGAAGGCTTCGGGATCGAGGTCTTATTAGCCGAAGAAGACCCTGGCCAATCTCGTGGCCTGCTTGACGAACAGCATGAAAGGCATTATGAACTCCCGATAACTCTAGGGGAAAATTCAGGCGATACGCCTGACCTCCGATCCTCTCGATAACCTCAAATGGCCTAATATAACGCGGACTAAGCTTACCTTAACTCCGAAACCGAATAATCCCCTTCAGTGTGAGACTTTCAACATCACGGCGTCTGCGACCTGGAACTCTAACTCAGACATCATGCGATCTGCATAACTCTTCTGGCGACTCGGAGCTGTCCTAATCCGCTGCTGAATCATAGCGACCTTGTCACTAGTCTCCTGAAGAACCTCTGGCCCACTGATAGGACGCTCCCCGACCCCTCCCCAACATACCAGAGTCAAACACTTATGCCCATAAAGAGCCTCGAACGGAGGCATGCCGATAGACGCGTGGTAGCTGTTATTATACGCAAACTCAACAAGCGGCAAATGAAGATCCCAGCTACCCCCAAAATCGATAACACAAGCTCGCAGCATATCTTCCAATGTCTGATTGGTCCGCTCTGTCTGACCCCTTGTCTGTGGATGGTTGGCTGTACTCAGCTGAACTCGGGTGCCAAACTCTCTCTGAAAGCTCTTCCTGAATCGCGACACAAATCGACTATCTCGATCAGACGTAATAGATCTCGGAACTCCATGCCTCGCAATGATCTCACTGATGTAGAGGCACGCCAACTGATCCATCATAATGGTCCCACGAACGGAAAAGAAGTGAGCGCTCTTCGTAAGCCGATCAACAATAACCCAGATCATATTATTCCCACGAACAGTCCGCGGGAGTCTCACTATTAAGGCCATGGTGATGTCATATCATTTCCACTCTGGAATCTCTAACGGCTGAAGTCTGCCATGCGGCTTCTGATGCTCGCTCTTAATCCTCAGACATGTCATACATGCCTCCACATACTTCCCCACATCCCTCTTCATCCCTGGCCACCAGTAATAAACTCGCGAATCTCGGTACATCTTCGTGCTGCCCGGATGGATCGACAATCTAGACTTATGGGAATCATCTAGAATCAGCTGTCTCAAACTGCCTACTCTGGGGACCCACACTCTACCTCAAAGGGTCATGAACCCTCTGTCATCTCTACTTAACAACTGCAGTTGACCAGCTAATCTATCTCTCTCCCTCTCAGACCCTCCTCTTGAGCTAACCGCAGACTATCAATCAAGGTCGATGTCACCTCTAATCAAGAAGCTCTGGACGTAACTGTCTGCTAATAAGATCTCCTTCTCAAAGCGTCCGCCACCACGTTAGCTTTCCCTGGGTGGTACTGAATATCACAATCATAATCCTTCAGGAGCTCCATTGTACGCCTCTGCTTCATGTTCAGCTCCTTCTGACTGAACAGATACTGCAAACTCTTATTGTTGGTGTACACTGTAAAGCGCGTCCCATAAAGATAATGCTGCCACATCTTCAAGGCAAAGACTATGGCGTCCAGCTCTAAATCATGCACCGGCCGACTCAACTCATAACTCCAAAGCTGTCTCGAGGCGTAAGGAATCACCTTGCCTCTCTACATCAGTACACACCCTAATCCGGTAAAAGATGCATCGCAATACACAGCAAAATCCTCAGATGCCACTGGCAACACTAGAATCGGGGCTCTACACAACCGATCCTTCAACTCTAGGAAAGCACTCTCCTGCTACTCGGTCCACACGAATGACACTGACTGCCTGATCAACATCGTCAATGGCACTGCAATCCGCGAGAAATTCTCGATAAACCGCCGATAATACCCTGCCAAAACCAAGAAGCTGCGAACCTCGGACACAGATGTGGGTTGGCCCCAACTCATAATAGCCTCAATCTTCGTGGGATCTACCTTAATGCCCTCACTCGTCACCACGTGCCCTAAGAACTGCACCTCTCGAAGGCAAAACTCGCACTTTGAAAACTTGGCGTATAGCCTCTCCCTTTGTAAGGTACTCAGAACCTCTCTCAGATGTTGGCTATGCTCCTCGCTACTCCTCGAGTAGATCAGAATATCATCAATGAACACAATCACGAATCGATCGAGCATCGACCTGCAGACTCTATTAATCAAATCCATAAACGCTGCTGGGGCGTTATTTTGCCCAAACGGCGTGACTAAAAACTCATAATGACCATATCTGGTCCTGAACGCAGTCTTTGGCACGTCCTCATCTCTGACCCGCAACTGATGATAACTGGAACGCAGGTCAATCTTCGAAAAATAGCTCGCCCCCTGAAGCTAATCAAAGAGATCATCAATCCTCGGCAAGGGATAACGGTTCCTCATCGTTACCCTTTTAAGCTCTCTATAATCAATACACATGTGCATCATCCCGTCCTTCTTCTTCACGAATAGCACGGGGGCTTCCCACGGAGAAGAACTGAGGCGAATAAACCCACGATCTAAAAGATCCTGAAGCTGCGTCATCATCTCGCTCATCTTGGTATGAGCTAATGGATACGGCGTGCGCGCAATAGGAACGGCCTCGGGAACTAGGTCGATCCTAAACTGAACCTGCCGGTCAGGCGGCAGACTCGGCAACTCGTCTGGAAACACGTCAGGGAAATCTCTAACTATAGGCATATCACTGACCTCCCTCTTCTCCGTCTTCGCATCTACCACATTAGCTATATAGGTGGCACACCCCTTCGACACATACTTCTGCGCCTGCACCATCGACACTATACTCATCTCCCCTTTGCGTCTCTCTCCGTACACAATCGCTGACTCAGACTCAAAAATGGGAATACGAATCATCTTCTTGGAGCAGAAGATATCCGCCTGGCGCTCTGTCAGCCAATCCATGCCTATAATGGCATCGAAACTTCTAATCTCCATAGGCATCAACTCAATGGAAAATCGGTGACCGTCTATCTCTAACGCACAATCTCTATAAATACGACTCACTAATACAGTACTACCATCAACACGCTTAACAATAACAATCTCAGATAACTCAGATGAAGGCATAAAAAAATAGTCACAGAAGGAGGCAGATACATATGAACGATCAGATCTCGAATCAAACAAGATAATGGCACGTAGTACATTAAGGATGAACGTACCAGATACAACATCAGGCGACTCACGCGCCTCCTCGGCAGTAGCCTGAAAGACCCTGCCACGAGCCCTCAGTGCTCCGACTCCCCGAGGTGCTGACGATGATCCAGAAGCTCCGGCCCCACTCGAACTCGATCCTTGGAATCCCGCTCCAGGATTCGGGCAATCCCGAGACATATGGCTTGGCTTCCCACATCGGAAGCACAGGGACTCCTAAGAAGTACATGTAGCAGCAGTGTGACCAAACTGGCCACACCGAAAGCAACGAAGATGCTCCGGGGCAAACGACCCTGCATGGCGGTGGTGGCACCGCTGACAGTCTCTCTCCCCAGAACCCGAACTGTCCACTCTGCTCCCCGAATCTCTGGATCCCCTACCGACACTCCCCTGGCTCTGACTCTGTCTCTGGCCCTGACCCTGCTGTCTCTGCCCCTGCTGCCTCTGACCACCCCGACCCTGTCCCTGACTCTGACCAGCCCCCGACTGTCTATCGTCTCGGCCCTGATCCTGTCGAGCCCCTGAACTCTGTCCCTGTTGCTTAGAATACCCACCCTGACGGCTCAATGTGCTCTCTCTGGGGAACCGGCTGCTCCCGCTGTCTCTCAACCTCCCGCTCTCGACGGCGGGCATACTCCATGGCCGAAGCGAATGTGGGGTCACACAGCATCCCCACGAACTCTCTAATGTCCGGCCTGAGATCCTCGATAATCATATTGACCTTTCAGTCCTCTGTAGCTACCTGATGCGGCGCAAACTGTGCTCTATCATTAAAGATATCAATATACTCCTGAACAGATCTAGATCCCGGCTGTAGATGGATAAACTCCCGCTCCAGCTCTCTCCTCGTATCCAGCGGACAATATTGCAGCTCAAAAACGACTCCCAAGACATCAAGTAGGCCTCATCGACTCACTGAGCACTAACAACTGAACTCCACCATCTCAATGCTCCTCCCTTCAGAAGGTAGGTGGCAAAACTCGCCCTGTCAGCTCGATCTACATGCGCTATACGGAAAGCAGCCTCAACCTCTCTCAACCAATCAAGTGCCTTCGAGGCACCAACTCCTCGAAAGAACTCAGATGGGCGACCCGTCATAAAGTCCTTAAAAGACCCTCGCGATGGCTGGCTAGACGAAGCAGCAGCCCCTGAACTCTGGCATCCCTCGGGCGGAGGCATAGCACCATGACCCCTACCCGCACCCTGAACCGGACAACACTCATCTAAGATCTGGCATATCACAGCATACAAGTCAGACCTACGTACAGGCTCGTCATCCCTATGGTCATCACCCTGAGACCCGCTGCCCTGACGGTCTATAATAACCTGCACAATAAAATAATAACACGAATTAACTCTAAAATACTCCACACACTACTCGTTTATCACCTAATACTCTACGTCGGATTACAATCCAAGGATCTAGACTCCGTGGTTTAAGCTTAAGCATCCACTAGATTCTTAATCTCTTAAACCTAGGCTCTGATACCAAGCTTGTAACACCCTCGAACTAGCCTCAATGCCACGTAAATAACACATCATCTGTGACATAATATAATAATCCCTACACTTCCCAAAGCACATACGTGGAAACCCGATAATTTTAAAACATTATTTTGCATAAGAGAGTCACAGATATCCCTAAATATATCACAACTATCCGAAGTACATATATACAAACAGTCCACAAAATATAACTACCTCTACACGAGCTAACAACTCCTCAAGTAGAAACAACAGCAAACCTACTTCGGTACAGCAGGCCTACTAATGCTCCGGTCACCTGAGATACACACAACAACACACACAGGTCAGCTAAAGCTAGTGAGAATGCAAGGGTTAATGCACGATTATGAAACATAATAAACAATTAAACTCGATAACAAAATGTCCAGCATTCTCTACTGAACAAGCATATGAGATCCCACAAAGTAGCTCAGATAGGCACTCAGCTCGTGTGGACGAATCCACTCCCCCAAATCCCTAGACCGCACAAAGCAGTCGTCAGGACTCAAAGGGAATCGGGAGCGACCCAACCCCTGCCCAGCCGTACGGTTTAGCATCTCGATAGCTCAAGTGTCATAAATATCTTATTATAAAACAATGTTCACAATAGCCCAGTAATACATGCATGATAGTGTCTCAATAAAAGCTCGTAATAAAACTCATAACAATCGCGTAAAAAGCTCGATAAAAGATCATGCAAGTATAAATAAATAATCGTACAAGTATCTCAAGAAAAACATGCAAACTCAACTGCCCTGAAGACACACTACTAAGTCTCGGTTCCCTGCCCTCTCCCTACCCTATCAACGCGAGACCCTGAAATCACAAAATCACAACTCCACATCACAATCTCGACCCAACAACTCTATACACAATTCCCAACAACTCATGAGACCCCAAAGAACCGAACACACGACTCGCAGGACCCAAAAACCCAACCCCAAACCCCGCCGCATCACGGCCGCACTGACCATCGCGGTCGCAATCGCGCTGACCATCGCGTTCGCGACCGCGCTCAAGCCAAACCGCCTGCGACCACTCAAGTATAACGCGGCCCGCGATTAAGGGATCACGACCGTGCTCACGGACGAACAGCAACACGTTACTCTTTACAGCCCAGGGAAATAATCCCCCATCATCATTTCACCCGATTTTAGCCACATTTATATACTCGAATTTATTCAGTAACAATCAAAAGTTCAATTGAACCCTTTTCATCAAAACTAACGACATTAACCCACGAATTTAAGTTCAACACTTACTTTAAGCTTGAGGAAGAAGGTGATGACAACTTAATTGCTTGAATGCCAATTCAATCTTGCTTCCTTACTTGTTGGAGTTGCTGGAATGGAAGAGCACACACACACACACACACACTTAAATTATTCTGAATTGAAAATGAAGATGAGAAGCAAGGAATGAATAATATATACAAGCAGTGTTGGAAGTAACATAATTCCACGTACCTCTCCCAAAATTAATCCAATGAAATAATTCCACGTACCTCTCCCAAAATTGGGATGTTACACAAGCAGTGTTGGAAGTAACATAGTCAATGAGGATTGTATCCAAGCTGATACAATCCAAATAGGGAATATTAGTGTGGATATCGCTGGTCCATTAACAAATGTTGATGAAGTAGGAGAACTCATCCCTATGATGAGTTCCCATAAAAATAACTAGTATTTTCCCATGACACTCTGCAGGACAAACAACCATCCTAGGTTTGGTACTTGGACAGTAGCTGCTCAGGACATATGACAGGTTGTAAGGACCTGCTGAGTGATCTCAGGCTTGAAAAAAGGCCAAAAGTCACATTTGATGACAATGTATAGGGATTAATAGAAGGATATGGAACTCTTCAAGCTGGTGCTGCTGTATTCAAAAGGGTAGCCTATGTGTCTGGGCTAAAACATAATCTTGTAAGCATAAGTCAACTGTGTGATGTTGGCTACAAGGTTAACTTTGATGAGCACCTGGGTTACATATTGGATCCCCAAGGCAAAGTTGTCATGTGTGCACAACGGAAGAAAGGTGTATATGTTGTGGTCATGAAATCTGCTGATCCCACAACTGAAACCTGCTTTATATCAAGAAGCAATGCAGACCTAAACTGGTTATGGCACAAAAGGCTATCACACCTAAACTTCAAGAATATCAACAAACTCTGTAAGAAAGAGTTGGTAATAGGTTTGCCTTCTATAACCTTTGTTAAGGATAAACTCTGCACAGCTTGTGAGAAAGGCAAGCAGGAAAAACATCTTTTAAGTCTAAGCACAATTTCTGTATTGATACTCCTCTCTTCTAAATCCACACGGAGTTGTTTGGACCTGTCAGTGTCCCAAGTCTTGGAGGTAGAAGATACAATCTAGTAATGGTTGATGAGTTCTCCAGGTTTACATGGGTGATATTTTCGAAGAGCAAAGGAGAGGCTACTAGAGTAATCATTGGATTTATCAAAAAGATGGAAATGCTGAACTCTGCTCAAGTTAAGCAACATAGAAGTTATCATGGTACTGAATTCAGAAATAGTACTCTTGAGGACTTCTGTGAAGAGAGAGGGATCTCACAGAACATTTCAGCAGTAAGAACTCCACAACAAAATGGAGTTGCTGAAAGGAGAAACAGAACTCTCATTAAAGCTGCCAGAACTATGCTGTGTGCATCAGGTTTACCTTCATCATTCTGGGCTGAAGCTGTCAACACTGCCTGCTTCACTCAAAATAGATCCTTGGTGGTGAAAAGGTTCAACAAGACTCCCTATGAGTTAATCAAAGGGAGAAGGCCAAATATTAGCTATTTCCATGTGTTTGGATGTCCCTACTTCATTCTGAATCAAAGGGATCAGTTCGCAGAATTTGAACCCATAGCTGATGAAAGTGTATTTGTTGGATATTCTACTATCTTTATAGCCTGCAGAGTATACAAAAACAAAAGAAAGGTGATAGATGAATCTATCAATGTCACCTTTGAAGAGTCAAGGAGTGCTTCTACCAAAGTTGTTCCTGAATCAGTTTCAGGAGAGTTCACCTTTGATGATCTCATGCATTCCATTCATGAAGAAAAGGAATCAAAAGCTTCCACTACATCTAGAGTGGAACCTGTTAATCATGATGGACATGATGATGACTATGTTGATACACCCTATGTGAACAAGTGTACTGACATAATTACAACATCATGTCCTGAACCAATCAATGCTGATTTTCCTGGATCCTCTACTGATATGTTCAACAATGGAGAGTCATGCTCAACAAGTGAACAAACTCAAGATATCAGTGTGTCTGAAAATCTTGAAAGCTGCTCAACAGGACCTGTTGAAGATGCAAATAACTCAGGAGAATCTTCATTGAGGCAAGATCCTAAGTGGATCAGGTGTCACCCAAATGATCAAATAATTGGTGACACCAACAAAGGGGTGCAAACAAGGTGGGACAGGTTAGGAAACTTTTGTATGTTGTCTAGTTTTGTGTCCCTGATGGAGCCTAAGAAAGTGGAAGAAGCTCTGAAATATGCTAATTGGATCACTGCCATGCAAGAAGAGCTCAACCAGTTTGAGAGAAACAAAGTATGGAAGCTGGTCGCTGCTCCTAACGGAAAAAAAAATATTTGGCACCAAATGATTTTTCAGGAACAAAATGGATGAGCAAGGTCATGTTATTAGAAATAAAGAAAGACTGGTTACTCAGGGCTATAAACAGGAAGAAGGCATTGACTATGATGAAACATTTGCTCCAGTGGCCAGGTTAGAGGCAATTCGTTTGTTTCTAGCGTATGTTGCCCACAAGAGTATGAAGGTATTTCAAATGGATGTAAAGAGTGAATTTTTGAATGGAAAGCTGCAAGAAGAAGTGTATGTCAAGCAGCCTCCAGGTTTTGAAAATGAACATCATCCAGGTTTTGTTTATAAGTTTATGGTCTAAAATAAGCCCCTAGAGCCTGGTATGACACTCTAACTAATATCCTTATGAGCAATGGTTATTCCAGAGGTAAAGTGGATACCATACTGTTCATAAAGAAGGTGAAGTCTGATATTTTGCTTGTTCAAATTTATGTGGATGACATAATATTTGGTTCTACTAATGAGAAGTTATGCAAGAATTTTTCATTACTCAAGAATTTTTCATTACTCATGAAATAAAATATGAAATGAGTATGATGGGAGAACTTACTTCTTTTTAGGATTACAGGTTAAACAAACCTCAAATGGAATTTTCATAATTCGAAGAAAGTACACTTTAGATCTTTTGAGAAAGTTTAAATTTGATCAAAGTTCTCCTATCAAACCCAATGGCAACCAATGTAAAGTTCGATGCAGATGCCAGTGGCAAAGTTGTTTCAGTAACAGCTTACGGAGGCATAATTGGGAGCTTGCTATATTTAACTGCTAGTAGACCAGATATTATGTTGCCACCTGTTTATGTTCTAGGTTTCAAGCTGATCCTAAAGAATCACATCTAGCTGTTGTAAAAAGAATCTTCAGATACCTTAAGGGTACACCGGGTTTGGGTTTTTTGTATCCCAAAGACTCAAGTCTTGAGCTAACAGGTTATTCAGATTCTGATTTTGCAGGCTGCAGGCTAGACAGAAAAAGCACAACAGGTGGGTGTCAACTCCTTGGTGGTAAGTTGATAAGTTGGTGTAGCAAGAAGCAGAACTCAGTTTCTACTTCTACTATTGAAGCTGAGTATATTGCTGCTGGAAGCTGCTGTGAGCAGATTCTGTGGATGCAGCATCAGCTTGAAGACTATGGCCTTATATAGGAAGACTCCTATTCTGTGTGATATTACAAGTGCTATAGCCATCTCCAACAATCCAGTATTTCATTCCAGAACAAAGCTATAGAAGTCAGACATCACTTCATCAGGGATCACATCCAGAAAGGTAATGTGGAGGTAAGTTTTATTTCCACAGATGAACAGCTTGCAGACATTTTCACCAAGCCTCTTGATGAAAACAGGTTTAATTATCTTGTAAGCAAGCTGGACATGTTAAATAAAGGTGACTAAGTGTCCTAAATTTTCTAAGGCATTATATGTCTCACATTGCTTAAGTTTCTCAGAACAGCTTACACAGAACAGGCTATGCATGTTCTACACTTAACTAATTTCTGAAAACTTGAACAAGCTTGAGCGTATAACAGGTTTGACACCATCAGTTTTCACTTCAAACCTGGTCTGTTGATCAAACCTCCAACCTGCTCACTCTCTCAATCCGTCATACAATATATTGTCTTGTAACCTGGTCAGCTATCGAACACAACCTGTTCTTGCATAGCTGCACAGGTTGAATGAACAACTTGAGGAATGAACAGTCTGTGATGAAACCTGCTCATCACAGGTTTGACCGTCAGCTTAAAACAATAGTTTTAATTACCTTTCTCTATAATTAAGTTACTTAATTTCTATATTTATTTAACTTAATTATCCATGGGTAATGTGTGTTAATGTGTGTAAGTGAATATAAAGGTTCAAGTGGTCTGACAACCATTCTGACATGGAAAACCGTTCCGTTTTCCGTTAAAGAACTTTTCATATCAACCGCCCAAACCTTTCTCTCTCCTACCCACTCACATACGAATCCTATAAATACCTCCTCTACTGTTTCATCTTCTTCTTTCTCTACTGCTACCATAACTCCAAAAGAACCCTAAACGCTACTAAGTGTCCAGAACTCACATCTCCACTACTCCAAAATGGCTCATCAAAACAACCCTTTGCTCCCAGCATTCGTTGGTAAGGACGTTCAAAAACATCCTTATGTTACCGTGATGCTAACACTGAAACCCACAAACTACATAGCAAACCTAACCATTCCCAAAACTATGTGGGGAAAGGTTATGAAAATATGGTGGAGTTTCTGAAGGTTCACCCTTTACACTATGCCATGACTGCATCTCCTGGTGTCCTGTACCAGGAGATGGTGTATGAATTTTGGTACACCTGTGACTATGACCTAACAACCAGAATCATCAGGGGAACCATTCTCAATGGGATTTAGGCCATTGAGATCACTACTGGTCTTATCGGGGAAGTACTTCATCTCCCTGTGGCTGAAACGTATGACCAGCCACAGCCTGAAAATGACCAAATAGGAAACTTGCTACGCTTCTGTGGTGTAGCAGAACCCAAAATTGGAGCCACACCCCTATACTCCCAAATTAGCCTCCTCTGTCTACACCAATGAGGAGGTTGCTTGGTATGGTGGAAGGACCCTCTACTGTGAGGGTGGATCCAGTGATTGCTCCCTGACGAAAATCCAAGCCCAAAGTTCTCAAAAGGGTCCTGGAATCGACTCAAGCTGAACCTGTCCGCAAGAAGGCAAAAACAGCTAAGTCAAAGTCTACCCTATCAGCCTTTGTGGATGAGGGGGAGCAGGCTTTTCACCCTGTTTCATCTGTTGAACCTGAAACCTTTGTGGCTGGTGCCTCTATAGCACCTGAGACCACGAAACAAGCTAACCCCCCTGTTTCTGACCCAGTCTCACCACCAGTCTAAACACAATTCCCTGCTACTTCTCCTCAATCCCCCACACTGTCACAATATTCCAGGAGAAAATCACTAGCTAGGAAGAAACCACCTACCCAAACCAGCCCCTCTGACTCTTCTCAACAAGAGTCAGTTGACAAAGAAGCAACCTATGTTGCCTATCCTCTTTTGGGGGAAGGTCCAGCATCATTGGAGCAGGCATCACTCCAACAAGAGTCCACCCTGAGTTAGCCTAGGCCCTCTGGTTCCTCCCAACAGGAACAAGTTGTACATATGGAGACTACCACATCAACTATCCCAGCCTCCCAACAGACTGAGGATATTGAAAGACAGGAGTTCACTCCACTCCACACTGAGTCCAAAATGTCTCCACTCCATACTTCTCTTACACAACCTGAGTCTGCACGTGGTGCCAAACCTGCTGGACTAGACCATCCAGTAGATCAGCCTCCAACTTCTGCTCCTTGTGATACAGTTGTTGTACACTCAACAGCTGCTGAAGGACCATCCTCCCAAGTTGATGAACCACAGGGAACAAACCATCCCTCTGGTGAGGCTGCACCTCAAATGCAAATTCAATCAGCAGGTTTCACCATTGCTGATGTTGAAATGCATATCCCATCTTCCCATGATGAGGTACCTCTAAAACAAGGTGCTGCTGAGGGAACCTCCCCGGGCTTTGATGAGGGTGCTGCAAAACAAGGAGGATCTGAAAGGCCACCATCTTCTATCCCTTCCCCTGATGAAGCAGCTACAGCCACTACTGAAGGATCCATTGACCCTTCCAAGCTGGGCCATCTTACTTATGCCCAAGCTATGGAACTTCTTTCAAAAGTAACCATACCTTCTCCCTCACATCCTCAAACACTTGCCTCATCCTCATTCCATTCTCATTCCTCACCATCTACACAATCCAAACAGTCCACCCATACTCCTCCATCCCCCAAAGATCTTCCTTTGAAGGATCAACTTTCTTTGCTGACCAACAAAGTTGGCTCTTTGGAAAATTCCATGACCTCACTACCATCAATAATCTGGGAATCTGTGTCTGCACAGCTCAAAGGATTCTTTGATTTGTTCAAGAATTCCTTTCCAACCCCTCCTCAAGCTGATCATTCCTCACAGCTGCTTACACTCACTGCACATCTGCAAAATATATCCACTACTCTCTCCTCTATCCTTTCCACTCAACAGGACTCTGTGTCCTCCATGACAAGTATCTCCCAACAGCCGTTCACTCTCCTCACCACTTGCACTACTACCCTTCCCTCTACATTGGCCAGCTTAAACACTCTCATTGTCTATCTGTTCAATTCTGTGTCAGCAAACCTTGATGATGTGCAAGACTCTCT
This sequence comes from Centrapalus pauciflorus, assembly GCA_020465985.1. Classification (NCBI taxonomy): domain Eukaryota; kingdom Viridiplantae; phylum Streptophyta; class Magnoliopsida; order Asterales; family Asteraceae; genus Centrapalus; species Centrapalus pauciflorus. Next base: position 394,039 of record JAANYP010000451.1, on the reverse strand, counting down.
TGAGTTACATCTTGCACAGCTTCAAAGTTTGTTGTTCACAGCTTCTGACAGAGAAAACCTATCAAAGTTGTCCTCCATTGCTGATTGTCAATCTACCTTTCTTCAGACATGCCTTACCCGGCTTGCAGAGGTTAAGGACAATCTGGCTTTCTTAGTGCATAGCCTGTATGGCCGCAAGCCTGCTGCCAAAACTGCTGGTAAGCCTGCTGAATTTGTTTCTCCAGGAAGACCAATTGTTGAAGGCTCTGTGCCATCTCCTTCAAAGGGGGAGAAGTTATCTGCCTCAAAGACTAAGTCTAAGGGGGAGAAAACCTCTTCTCCTTCTAAGGAGAAATCATCATCTGTTGGTCAAGCAGTAGGTGCATCACAAACATGTCCAACTGAGGATGTCTCCCATCATGCTGAAGCTGCTAAGCCTACTCAGGCTGGATCTCCAAACCCTCCCCAAACTAAGGGGGAGGAATCTATTCCTGGGGACAGGCCAAGCAGAATGAGGCACTGATTCTGCAAGAAGAAGAAGAGGAAGAGATTCCTGAAGCAGTTCAAACTACAACAGCTAAAGGAAAGAAGAAAGCATCTGTAGACGCTGACCATCTAAGAGCTGCACAGCTAAAGTTTGACAAGGCAAGAGCTAAAGAAATGGGAGTCTCTATGGAAAAATACTATGAATACAGAGATGAACAGCTCCAAGCTCTTGAAATACTAAAGAAGGAAGAAGCCTCTGCCAAAGCTGCTAGATCCTTTGCATTCAAAGAGGCAAACAAAATTAAAATGCCTTCTTTGGATGTGCAAAGGAAATTGCTCGAGGCTGCTAAGGAGTCAGTGTCAGAAACGGAAGGTGAAAAGGAACAGGGTGCTTAGGTCTCAGTGACCAAGTCCAAGGAAGCATCCTCCTCTGCAAGAGCCCAGATTCACTATGACAACTTTGCAAGGAAAAAGTTCTTTGATGTTGCTGACTGAAGACTTGCCAGGGAATAAATTGTCAAAGTTGTTCCCATCTCAAGAAAAGGAAAACAGTGGAAGATACAGATCACAAGAATGGGTGCTACAGGCCCAGAACTGGAAGCATATGAATACGCTAACGTTGCACAAATGGGATATAAAGATTGGGTGGAATTGGCAGTTGCCCTAAGACAGTCTAAGTCTGAAACAGCTAAGACTATTAGGGAATACGTCAAAAAGCTGATGGAGAGAGTGAAGGATCTTAACCTCATCTCAGAAGAACAGATCAAGGGTATCTCAGTGGCTACACTCAAGATCAAGGCTAAGAGAAACAGAAAGGATACAGAGCTGGAGGAACTCATGATCATGATTGAACAAGGTGATGTAGCCATGGAAATCAAAGGAGTAGACCACAGCCAGCCTAAAGGAGTGGAACATGAGGAAGATAAGTTGATTGAAGAACCTGAACTGGGGGTATTTTTTGTAGATCCCCTTACAATGAAGAAGTGCTTCCAAAGAGCATCAGACTTGCACAAGGTTGGTCTCAAACAGCTTATTGCTTTCAGACTTGCTAATTCCTTTAGGCAGTCCATAAAGTGGAGAGCAACCATCTGGATCAGCTCAGAGGCTTTTATGAAAGAAGCGAGCTTCAACATCCCAGTTTCATGTTCCTAAGAATTGAAATGGAAGAAATGGATGAAACCAGGGAACAGCTTGAAAAGATGTTTAAAGAAGGAGTGCCACCACTGCCTTGAAGTACATCTACTATCTGAGTAGATAAGAATGGAAGCTGTCCATCAGTTGAACATGTTTGTCATTACTTGCTCCCATCATCAACAGTCCAACTTGTTGAATCTCTATGTACATTAGTTGTACTTTGTTACATTAGTTGTAACTTTTATTTTACATCAGTTGTACTTTTGTAAAAACATGTGTTGTTTATGTAATAAAAATCAGTATATATATAAACTGATCTTTTACTTTACCTTGATGTTGTAATTTCATTTCAGAAACATGTATTGTAAAAATATGTAGTGATTATTGATAAAATCAGCTTAGACGGATTATTGCAAATTGGGGGAGATTGTTAGGCACAAAAGGCCTCAGTCAAACCTGCTCTATATCTTAGGGGGAGATTCTTAATCAAACTTGTTTGATGCACTTGAAGGTATAATTTAAGGCATGTTAATGCCTTATTGAAACCTGACAAGTGATTTGCAATATAAGTCAAAGCTGCTTACCCTGTGCATTCGTTGCAACAAAGGCATATCGTCCAAGCTGTTCTATCTGCTGAACAGGCTGGACATAAACTGTCTACGCTGCTCTATTCTGCTGAGCAACTTGGACAGATTCCAAGTGTTCTATTCTTTGTGAACAGAACATGTTCTTTGTGAACAGGCTAAACACTTCATGGAATATGTTTCCAAGTCCTCATGAATTGTTTTGGACTACAAGATCAATTTACAAGTCGAAGACAAAGTGGAAAACAGAAGATGCTAAAGCTGCCTACGCTGTTCTGTTACATGAAGACAAAGAGGACATCTGAAATGGGTGACAGACCATTTCTTATATCAAAATGGCCTTGTCAAAAGAAGAAAGATGCAAAGTTGACATTCTTTTGGTTAAAGCCTTACGCAACAGAGAAAAAAAGAAAAAGATAAGGATTCTGCCACATGAAGACAAGTCTGCTTTATCAAAATGTGCAGAAAAGTTGTTTTGTCTTTTTGGAAAGACATCCCACTATCTCATTGTCCAATGCAGAAGCTTCACTGAGATTCTCAGTGAGAGTGTAAAAGGAAGCTTCTAAGGATTGTGAGATAACCAAGAGTGAGAAATTCATATCGTGCATTGAAGTGTGTTATTCCATGCATGCAAGTCTACTTGAATAAAACAGTAATGTGTGTCCAAGCTGTTCTTAGTCAAGCTGTCCATCTGTGTCTTGTAAAATCAGTGCGTTCATCTTAGTGAGTGTATCCATTGTATCTACTCTAGTTGAACATATGTTGTATCTGTCATCCCAGCTTGAACCTTTCTGCAATCAAGCTTGTTTTTAATTAACACTTGTTAATAATATACACAAACATTGAGAAAAGAGTGTTGAGTTTTAATTTGCTGTATTCACCCCCCCCCCCCCCCGCTACAACTTAGAACAATACACTAGGGAAACCTTTTGGGACCTACAGAAACCAAAGCAACATTTCTTCCAACATGAGACTTACTCTTGCTGGCTGCATGCTGTTTTCTTGTTAATAATTTCTTTTCAAAGAATTTAACATTGGATGGAGGTGTAGGTTTCTTTCCATTGGTCTTGGCCTCAGTCTAGACCTCAGAATCTGTCTTATTGACAACTTTAGCAACCATGACTATAGGTCCAACACCTTTTCAATTAAACTGTTCATGTGTGCCAGTTGAGCAACTAGCAGTGTAGTTTAAAGGAGAACACGTCTAATCACCAGACTTTACTACTTTCACACATGGACTGTCAGTATTTTGAGGCCTGGCAAACCTATTAGTTGAAATCAATTTTCCATTTACATTTTGAATAAAAGTATTTGGATGTTCACCAAGAGTAGACAAATCTGTTTCCTGATTCTTGATTTCAACTACTGAAGTTGTTGTATCAAGGTCTCCTCCAAGATATACTTGGATTTAAGCAGAAATTTTTTCATTAATACATTGATTAACTATTTTAGCAGAATAGCATCAATAGTCGTTAATCTTTTGGAGCTTTGAATGCTTTAAGCCTGTTTCTCTTTTCTCATCTAATAAAATAGTGTTGATGTGTTTTATTTCATTAAGCTCAGTTTTCAACTTATGAAAACTGTCAAGTTCATTAGTTTTGAGTTCAAGATCATGTTTCAATTTAGAAATTTCAGACTTTATAGCATCCTATTTCTCAACAGCAGCTTTTAGATCCACAAACAAGTAACCAAACATTTTATCTTTTTCTTCAGAACTGTAATCTTTAAAATTTTGTACCTTATACATCATTGTTGGATCCAGTTGTCCGAAGAGCTGAGAGCCTTAACTTCAGCTAGATCGTGTTTGAAGTTTCTTATAGAAGGAACATCAGTATTGGCCACCAGACAGTTGTTATCTTCCTCATTAGAGGATGAGCCAGAGTCTTCCCAATCACAGGTTTCAGCCATTAGTCCCTCTGTTTGTTAGAAGCCACAGAGTCTTCCAACTTTTTCAACTTAGCCATGGCTATAAGATACTTAACCCTATAGTCATCATCTTTGTTTGTCTTGTGAGGTTTGGATGATGAGCCAACAACTTTAGACCCACAGTCTGTAGCTATATGACTAGTTTTGCCACATTTAAAGCACTCAGCTTTAGATTTGTCAAATGCTTTCTTTTTTATGGCACTTGATTTTCTTCGTGACACTAGTTCCAAACTTTTTCTTGTTGAACTTTTTGACAAGCATATTATTTGCTCATCATCAATTTCACCAAGGTCTTCAAAGTCCTCTTCTACTTCTGAAAACGCCTGTAAGTTTTCATCAGCATCAGAATCAGTTTTTGGGAACACATCAAACATTTGATTCACAGGTTGCCTGACATTAGCCACTAAGTTGAACCTTTCTTAAACATTTCCAAGGCATTCCTTTTTTATGGCCTTGATTGCTCATAATTCAGCAAGGAGCCATAGAGGATTACTAGATCCATGCTTCTGATAGTACCTGACTTTTTAAGAATAGTTGAGAAATAGTTCCACTCCCCAGGATAGATGTCAAAGAACTTGTTTACCAAGGTTAAACTAACCTTAATGATCACAATAGCTTTGAGATCATTTATCAGTGCAATGAACCTAGTAGAGGTTTCAGTAAGGCTCTCCTTAGTCTTAGCAAAGAACAACTCATATTGTCTAACAAATTTTGTTAATCATGTTATCCAATGTGATAGTGGACCATCATAGACAGTGCATAAAGTATCCCAAATCTCTTTGGTTGTCTTCAACTTCTCAACCTGTTTGAACACATCATCAGGAAGAGATATTACAAGGTTGTTCCTAGCTTTTGCATCAAGGGCAACCAGTCTCTTGTCCTCATCAGTCCATTAAGCTTTAGCGTTCTCAATGGTTCTAACCTCAGGAACAACACCTTCTGTAAATGGAGTAATGGTAGTAACATAATTAGGTATATAAGGACCTTTCATCACTATTTCTGGAAGTTGAACATCCAGATTTTCATGATATAGCATCATCCTGCACTTCCAACATGAGAAGTTTGATGATTGAAATTTGGAGATTTGGTCATAGAGTCATTGTCATAGTAGGAAGATGGGTTTGAAGCATAGTTGTCTACAGTGGGAAATGGGATGAAATGAGAGATCTAGAGTTAACACACACTCTAACTGCTCTTGTACCAGTTGTAGGTCCCAAAAGGCTTCCCAAGTTTGTTTAGATAAGCTGTAGAAGGGGGGGGTGATTATAGTTTATCCTTTATCACACACTTTTTCTTAATGTTTGTATGTATATATTAACATTTGTTAAAGTTACAAACAAGTTTCGATTGTGGAATGATCTAAACAGAGATGACAGAATTGAAAACAGACTTTAAACTAATTTAAGACTCACTAAAATTAGTTACAATGAAATGACTCACTAAGATTCACTCACTGTTTACACAAGACTCAGATTGAACAGCCTTGAGAATGAACAACTTAGACACACTTAGCTATATCACTCAAGTTGAATTTGAACATGCATGCATGAAAAATACACTTTGCTTTGCTGCAGAATCTTTGTCTTTTCATTTTTGTCTCTGTTCATTTTAGCTTTACCTAGAAGAGGAATGTCAACTTGAGACCTTTACTCTTCCTTGTAAGGCTATTTTGATATAAGAAATGGTTTTTTACCCATTTCAGATATCCTTTTTGTCTTCATGGTTCAGGATAGCTTTGGCAGAACAAGCAGTTTCCTATTATTCCACATTGTCTTGAGTTGTAGATTGATCTTTACGTTCAACACTTTGCATAAAGACTTGGAAACATATTCCAGGTAGTGTTAGATCTGTTCACAAAGAACAGGTTCTGTTCACAAAGAACAGAACACACAACTAAGTCAAAACTGTTCAACAAACATGAACGTCTTAGACAGATTCTGTCAAATCTGTCCATCAGTTATGGATAGCTTTGATTGAGACCTTTTTGTGCCTAACAGAAGGAATGTCACTGAAGGACTATCTTGATAATTTAAAATCTATTCTTATGGATTTGAAGAATGTTGAGGTTAAGACTAAAGATGAAGATGTTGCCCTCATTTTGTTAGTTTCGTTGCCCCGTCGTTTGAGAACTTTGTTAACTCGTTCTATAGTAGGAAGAGATACGGTTACAATGGAAGAAGTTAGATCAAGTTTGCATTCACGAGAATTACAACATCAAGCTTTAGGAAATGGGAACGACAGTCAATCGGTTGGCTTATCGGTGGTAAGTAGAGAAAGAGACAGGGGCAGAAAAAAAGGACGAGAGAAAGGTAAAGGCAATTGGAAAGGAAGAGGTCGATCAAAATCGAGGGGTAGAGGATCGAGAGCAAACTTGAAAGACGTTTGTCACAAGTGTGGTGATACTGGACAATGGAGGAATGAATGCCCGAAACGCATCGAAAAGGAATCTGCTTCTGTTGTGAAAGATGATTCGGGTTCAAAGGCTCATTTAGTGCTTTCAATGACTGACTGTAAAAGTCAGCAAGAAGTGTGGATTCTTGACTCCGGGCGTTTTTCACATGACACTGAACAAGGCTAGGTTTGACACTTACAAAAAGGTTGAGATAGGAAGTGTTTTGATGGGAAACTATGTCCCATGTAAGTTTGCTGGAATTGGCTCAATAAGTGTAAAAATGGACGATGGAGTGGGGAGATATTTGGGTGATGTTCTTCACGTACCTGATTTGAAAAAGAACTTAGTGTCCTTGGGAGATTTGGATTCTAAAGGATTTAGATACAGTTGTAAAATGGGAGTTCTACGTGTTTCAAAGTGTGCTCTAGTAGTGATGAAAGGTGTCAAGAAGGGCACGTTATATGTTCTTGAAGGAAGAACATTTGTAGGGATAGCAACACTGGCCTTAGGCCCTTAGAAAACCAAGGCTGATTTGACACGATTTTGGCATATGTGATTGGGGCATGTCTGTGAGTAATGCATGGTAATGCTCAGCAAGAGGGGGCATCTTGGAGGCTGTTACACTTTAAATTTCAATCCTATGGATCCTATTTTGTAATAGTTAGTTGCATTTTTTTTCCATGTAATTTAATTTCTTTCATTTGTAAGTTATTTCTTTTATTTAGAAGTTGAAGGGTATAGTTTGTAAACCCTTCAAACTTGGTTTAGTATTTAAGGGAAACCTCCTAGGGTTTCCCCCAACTTTTGTCTTTATTCTCTTTGTGAAAGAAAAAGCGGCCGCCCATTTTGAATATTCTCTTCAACAAGTTCATACAAGATTGAGTGATAATTCTCTTTGTATGGTTCAATTATATTGTTGTTTATTCCTATGAGTGCAAGGATTATTGATCGGGACGAACTAACAGAGGCCATAAAGTTGCTGAACTTAACCTATGTGAACATTGTAGTTTTGGTAACAAAAGAGAGTTAGAATTTCAAAGGCGGTGCTTAAAACCAAATCCACTTTGGATTATTTGCATGCTGATTGTTAGGGCCCGTCGCAAGTTCCTTCGATTGGTGGTGCCCGATATTTTTCTCTCAATTATCGACGACTACTCTATGATGACATGGGTGTTTTTCATGAAACATAAGAGTGAGGCATTTCGTTAGTTCAAAGATTAGACGACTCTTATTGAGAATCAAGTTGGAAGAAAGTTGAAAAGGTTGCTAACCAACAATGCTTTAGAGTTTTTCTCTAAAGAAGCTCCAAAGAATTTGAGCAATTTCGCAAGGATGAATGGATTGTAAGGCACCGGACGGTTAGACACACTCCACAGCAATACGGAGTGGCCGAGAGGATGAATAGAACATTGCTAGAAAGGGTTAGATGTGTGTTGGTCGAATGCGGGGCTAACTAGAGGTTTTTGGGCAGAAGCATTAAACACGATTTTCTACTTGGTGAATAGAACTCCATCAATCACAATTGACTGCAAAACTCCCATTGAGTTGTGGGCCAATAAACTGGTAGATTACATCGAGCTACAGGTATTTGATTGTCCTTGCTACTATCATGTGAGTGAAGGAAAATTAGAGCCAAGGTCGAAAATGGTCATGTTTAAGGGTTACGGGACTGGAATTAAAGGTTATCAAATCTGGTTGGTTGATGACAGGAAGGTTCTTCTAAGATGTGATGCAATATTTGATGAGAAAAATATGATGGGCGACTCACCTCATTCGTTTACTCCAAAAGACAAAGAGGAGAGTGTCTTGGAAGATGTGGAGTATGATTTAGATAATGCTGATGAAGGTGGACCTGCTGCTAGACAAGCCGTACCTACTACTGGACAGCCTAGTAGTTTGACGCAAACATGCTCATTTGAACGGTCTCAATCTATGGAATTTCAATCCATATCATTTGATAAGCCCAGGAGACAAGTTAATAGACCTAATCGATATGGCTTTGATGATATGGTGGCATATGTTCTTCAAGTTGCTGAGGAAATGGTGGAGTTTAATGAGCCATCAAATTTAAAGAAGAAATAACATATAAGGAGGTGAATGATTGGCTAGGTGCCATGGGTGAAGAGATGGAGTCCCTTCACAAGAATAGGACATGGGAGTTGGTAAAACTTCCTATACGCAGAAGAGTGGTGACCTGCAAATGGATTTTTAAGCAAAAATTGGGGGTGCCTGAATCAGATGGTGAGATATAAAGCTCGGTTAGTGGCTAGACGCTATAGTCAAGAGCATACATCCATCAGAGTCTTCTCACCAGTGGTGCGTCATACATCTATTAGAGTATTGTTGCCTCTATTGGCTCAACAAAATGTAGAGCTGGAACAATTAGATGTTAAAATAGTGTTTTTGCATAGGGATCTTGAGGAAGAAATATATATGAATGAAGTGAAGGGGATTGTGGTTCATGGAAAAGAAGATCATGTTTGCAAGCTTAAGAAATCGTTGTATGGATTGAAGAAATTTTCCAAGGCAATGGTATAAGTGATTTGACAGCTTTATGGTGAGTCATGACTTCAATCAGAGTCCTTATGATTGCTACATATATCATAAGTAGGTAGCCAATGGATCGCACATATATTTGCTTCTTTATGTCGACGACATGCTGGTGACAGCTCGAGACAAGGGTGATATTGTTAAATTGATGCCATTACTAAATTCTGAGTTTGATATGAAAGACTTAGGAGCTGCCCAAAGATTCTTTGGATGGAAATTGTCCGAGACTGATCTAAGCATAAGCTTTTCTTGTCACAGACTAGTTATATTTTGAAGTTTTTCTCTTGGTTTGGTATGGCTTTAGCAAAGCCATTGAGTACTCCTTCGTCGACAAATTTCACACTTTTACTGAAGTTATACCCTCAAACGGAGGCTGAGGTGGAATACATGAGCAAAGTTTCGTATTTAAGTGTTGTGGGATGTCTTATGTACGTTATGGTGTGGACTAAGCCAGACATAGCTCATGCTATAAGTGTTGTTTCTCGCTAAATGGCATGTCCTGGAAAGGAGCATTGGGTTGCCATTAAGCGAATTTTTCGATACCTTACGGTTCGGTTGATGTGGGTCTCATTCACGGAGGAAATAGAGACTGTTTTGTAGTTGGATTTTTTGATTCAGATTATGCAGCTGATAAAGATACTCGAAAGTCGTTAGCAGGATATGTATACACTGTTGGAGAAGATATAGTGAGCTGGAATGCTACATTGCAGCCTTCGGTTGCGTTGTCCACTACAGAGGCGGAGTCTATGGCGTTCATAGAGGCTGCAAAGGAGGGTATTTGACAGAAAGGTTTGCTTAGAGATCTTGGTCTTCATCAAGATCAAGTTATGGTGTTTTGTCACAGCCTAAGTGTAATTTTTCTTGCGAAAGACCAAGTGCATCATGAGAGGATGAAACACATAGATGTGCATTATCACTTCATACGTTCTGAAAGAAGAATTAAAGTGAAGAAGGTGAAGACTAATGATAACCCAGCTGATGAACTTACAAACCAGTGACTTTGAATAAATTTAGACATTGTTTAGACCTTCTGAACGTTGATAGGTGGAAATACAGATTGTCGTTGAATTCAGTAGAATTAAAGTCAATCTAGAGATTGTTAGAGACGGATGACTTTAATTCATATTCAGAGTTCGTTGGTTAGCTAGCTAATGTATTCCCCAAAGTAGCTAGTCACATACATGTTCCTATAAATAAGGGGATATCATTCACTGGTAATGACTGATTCAATTCAATAATGTATTCAGGCAATTGCTTCCAAAATTTTCTCTCTCATGATTTCACCAAAATTCTTAACAAACAATTATTATGTCTAGTTTCTACACAACCAATGCAAGACAATGCAATGAAGCTAACAATTCATCAAAGTTTTCAACTGATAACATATCATATTTACTTTTATTATTACTACTAATATATACATTATTCAAGTATATTGTAACGTTTTTTTACATGCTTATTAATTAATTCAAACAAATGATGTATAACATAACATGTGTATATTTTATTATAATCCATTAATACATTTTTTGTTCTTTTCTTCTTTAGTCTAATTTGGTTCTTCATTGAACTCAACCATATATATATATATATATATATATATATATATATATATATATATGCAATTGGCATCCACTTTTAACTTAATTTTTCATTTTAGGTGTTCAAGTGTCATCAACATTTAATTGATTGGGCGCTGATAGTATCAAAATGTAATAGAAATCAAGATGAACACAATAATAACATATTTAATAATCACAACCGAATGATTAATATTGAGTAAATATGTTTCAATACAATGCAGCTCAATATTCTCGCATAAAACCCTTCCTTAAGCCTAAGCGCACTGTTACATTCATTTTACTATTTATATGTTAAACAACTATAAGAAAATTACAAATAGGCCCCTCCACTTTACATTCATAAAAAAAGATAAAATATACCCACCAATCTCCCCCTTTTTATGAAAGTAAATTGGATTCAGTCGAATCTCTATTTCGGATATGAAGTCCACTGTCATCATCCTTTCCATCTTTGTCATGGCGCTTGAGGTCTCTTCAACTTGTCTTCATCTAAAACACCTCTTAATGATGTCAGTATCATTTTGAGTGTTCCATCCGAATATTTGTTGAGCTCTGTCATTCGCATTACCTTTTTGACATTAATATTGTTCCTGTATACCACACAATGAATTATATCCAGCACCACTTAAAATTCGTTGTATTTTTCAATATCCTTATTCCGATTTGGTGCCGTCACATTTATTCTTCTCATCCATCTTTCCACTCTAATCTGCAAGTCTTGAATAGACATTAACACATCTTTGTTTACATGAATTGGAAAATCGCTTTCAGCAAAAATCCCACAGTTCTCTATACTCCTAATTCTACACAGTTCATTGAATAAGTCTTCAATATTTTCAATGAAGACGTGGAAGACGTCTGCTTCGCTGAACTATTTTGTCTTTTGATCAGTGCGGAGAACTTTGAATGTAGGATAAAAAAGTTTGACAAATATATCCTTTTCAATCTTCTTGAGCTCTACAATCATCTGCCAAACTCTAACATCTTTAATAGGTTGTGCTCGATTTTTCAGAAAACTTGCATAATTCACCAAGTGTGGCATGTTCGGCTTAATAACTATGAATAATTTCTAAAATGTGAGAGGTGCTTGTTTCATGCAAAAGATTTTTCTCTCTAAAAATGATAAGCGATTTCATTTCTTGATAAATTCTTTGTCAGCCTTTTTTCCTTATTCAACTTTTTAATCAGGTCTTCTTTGTCAAGCAGATTCAACATATCATTAATTTCCTTTCTTAGCTTTCCTTGAACAGCTATTCTCAAATCTTATTGTCTCTCTCATTCATCAGCCAAAATGAATTCAAACAAGAACTTATCCATAAGCTCATCTTCAGAAACATGTTGGACTGATTCGGGAACTCCCATAACCGTCAATGGAACATTCTCATCTTCTTCAGCTTTGACAGTGATAAACTTATTATTGACCACATCAAACTGAGTCACCGTCATCATTAACTTCTTCGTTTCAGGATTGTATTAGAGACAAAATAGTGGAGTCAGTGTACCATCATACTCGTTTACCGCAAGCTTTTCAACCATTCCTGTCTGTTAGAAACCATTACATCATCTTTTAAGATTTCTTTGACTAACTCATCTTCGTCCACCAACCTCTCTGCCCTTAACAAAGTTTCAGTAAATTCAAATGTTTTCAGTTCAGTTTCAGGCTAATTTCTTTCTTCTTTCGCTCCCTCTATCATCAATGCATCTTCTTCCTTATCTGATTTCATGAGGAGCATCATCGGAGTCAGGATGCTTATGTTTACGTTTTGATCTCGAAGCTTTTGATTTACAAGTCTCTTCTAGAATAGAAAATCATTCTGATAACGCACCGAGAGCATTTACGAATGTAGCTTCCAACCCAGACATCTTATCATTCATCAGCATAAACTGTTCTACACAGAAAGTTCTCAAATCAGCATTGGAATCTAACTTTCTTCTTCCATCTGAGCAGTATCCTTCCCTTTCAACAATGTTTAAATATTCAGCATTTGAGACATCATCATTTCACACTGCAAAGTCATTTGATGAGTAACTCCGTAAATGACACTATCCATTCGCTCTTGAGTAACAAAGGGTAATTGACTAACTCATGGATCGCTAAGATTTCAAGTTGTCACAGCAGTGGAACATGTGAAAAGAACCTCTGTGTGGCCTACGGTCAAAGATGGCAAAGTTGATGCTCTAGTAGGACTTCCGACTATATCAGGTGACGGTGCACCAGATGCATCCTAACCATAGTCAATTTGACAGGGACACGAAGTCCTTCTTTACTTGTCACAACGAATGTGACTGACGGAAGTGGCCTAGAAATGTATTCAGGCTCTAAGACATGTTCATCAAGAAATGTACACTTTGGAAGTTATGTACTAAATTCAGTATCTATAGGATCCAATTAATCCCTAGACAGTGTATGTGTTAAACCCCCGTGAAGAAATGAAACATCTTCTTGTTGAGAAGAAGATAAGTGGTTGGGAGGGTGTGCATGCACCACTAGGATACGGGTTGATTCAATATCAACTCTCAAAGGAAAGCTGATAGCATGTGTCTTTCCTAGCTTTCTACGGTTTGGATCTCCCTCCCACTCACAATCGCCACTACCTCTTCTCTTTGTTCACTTATTCGCACAGATTGATACATTTCAGCTCCAGCCCCAGTCTCATCATCATCAACATTATCATTATCATTATCATCTCCTTCCCCTTCTTGAATGTCTATCAAGCTACGTTCAAAGTCCTCTCCTTCCTCACAACCCCTCACATTCTCCAGCTCCCTCAGCACAATATGTCCTTGTTCAGCAACCCCTTGTTGATGGACCTCGTTAGGTACTACTTCTTGGATAGGGGGCCTCGGTTCCGGAGGCTCCACTGGAGTGTGATCTATCCTATATAGCCTAACACTCTCCACTCGTTCATCAACATATCTCAGAAGTGATTCTGGGATTGGTAAAATATTAGCGTTTGGATCATCCCTATTGTTGTAGAGGCTCATCATCACATGATCTGGGCACTTCTGTGAGTGTGCCGTCTTCGGGATTTTATAATTGGCCCTCAAAATTCCACGAATAAGAATTTGTAGAAACCTTTACAGAGGCACGAATCTTCTTTGCTCTATCGATGGTCTTTGCGAGCACCACTTCCTTCAAATCTTCCCATATACATTGTGCGAAGTCATGATGTTTATTGAATGTCAAACCACGAAATATCCTTAAGGCATGTATACTCCCACGATCCACTCTGGTAAGTTTGGAGGTTATACACCTATTCAAGATGTAGAATAGGGTATACCATTCGTCGTTCAAACCATTCCTGTGAAATAATGAACTCTTCGGCAGTGGTTTGGTGTATCCCACTCTGATTATATCTTTGCACATTTGTTCGTCTGAAACGAAATCTTCATAATCCGCAAGATCAGGAAAGTTAACCCTGTCTATCTTCCTCAAGAGAAAAAGGTTGTGCCGAAGTCTGGCTAACGTTATCTTGGCCATAAATTGATCAATGGGGACCTTAAAGTAATGGTCACCTACATCGGGTATGAACTTGATTGTATGCCAGAATTGCAACAGATATCCCAGTGGGTGCGCGTTCAGAATATCAACAATTACTTGGTGACTGACTTTAATTATTGAAGGGTCAAGACGGTGATTGTTATCAGACAAATGCAGATTGTGTTTGGGTTTGAGCAGATGGGTTTCCGGAATTGGGGTAGAGGGTTTTGGACCAGCAATGGAGGTGGATTTAACTAGTTTGGAGATAATGGTGTAATTGGATAAGGATTCGGAATTCAAGGAGTCGGAATCATGTGTTGGTGTATGGGAAGCCATTTGTAACCTGTGAAAATAACAAATATGTTAGTCACATCAGGTAAATACAAATGTTTCCTATAGATAAAGACAAATAACATTTTACAAGAAATAAGAAAAATCTGTGTCACATTATTTACAACATCGTAATTCTAGACAATAATAATAAAATATTATTGTGAGGACTCCCAAGTCAACCATTAAGCGACCAATGTTAATGAAATACATATTTTAAAATTGAACTTGAAAATTGTGAATTTTCTTTGAAAAATTAAATTTCCATACTTATAAATTTTTTGGAAATGAATCTCGAATGATGAATGATGAATTTCGAAGTATATGGTTGAATTTTGAAATGATAAGTATGTATCTCGAGTGACAATGGTTAAATCTCGAAGGATGAAGTGCCAATCTCGAAGCATTATGGATCAATCTCGAATGATTTATGATCAAATTCGAATGACATTGGATGAAATTCGAATGGTTCATTGTCAAATCCGAATATGTCATTGTAAAATTCGAATGAATGATGATACATTTCGGATCATATAGCCAATAATTCAAGTACTTAGTCCTGAATCTCGAAGGATAAGAATTAAAACTCGAATTAAATGCCAGCAATTTCGGAAAGGGTTTTGTAAAATTCGAAAGAAGAAATATCAATTTCGAATCAAATTAAGTAAAATTCAAAAATAACTAAGTTAAACTCGAATAGTACTTAATAAAATTCTGGAAATACTAAATTAAACTCGAACATTAAAGTATAAATTTTGAATAACATTTGGTAAAACTCGGATAACACTTCATTCGAGTTTTAACAGTATACACAACATTCGAAGTCCCTTTCACACTGAGAAAACCTATAAACATATAAACACACTTAAATCCAGAAAATTTGACATTGCTAAGCTCGAAAAACTAGGTTAAACACAAACTCTTTACTGAACATGAGCTAAAAACAAAAAAAAAAAAAATAAAACACAAATCCCACATTCACAGTCAAATAAAAACTCGAAAAAAACAGTCAATAAAACTCGAATTAAAACATGTATGTAGCACCATATGAATTGAAATTTGAAATCCATGAATATATCACCATTACGCACAGATTCATACAATCAATTTAACCTCTTAAACATACATGGAATATTTCAGAAATGGCACATATCAAGTTCTTGAAGAACACACAAACACGGACGCATAGTGGAAAGGAAATGAAAGAAACACATATCAGATGTTAAAAAGTAAAAAGAAACACGAAAAACTTATAGATTTTCAAGAAAAACTTTGATTAATCTAGAGTTTTTTATTGTTGAAGATCGATTGAACCGAGAGAATGAAAGGAAGAAGACGGTGTGTAGTCGAGGTTTTTTGAAAAAGTAAATTTGAAATTCAAATTTGAAATTTAAACTCTCAAAATTTCGGTACCCGGACCTTCTATTCTCCCCCCCCCCCCCCTTTTTTTTTTCTTTCAAGCCCATGAAGCCCAATAAAAATAAAAAAATAACACACATAAAAAAAATAAAAGGCACATAACTAAAAAAAATTCATACAATCAAAAAAAAATATTTGACACGAAAAAAAATAAAGAACAAAATAATAATAAAATAACAATAAACAAAAAGAAGTTGCTCCCCCTTGAAGTATGCAGATGTATTACCCCTCAAATTGATGTCACTTTTAAAAAGCTCTCCCCGCAATTAAGAACATTAAAAGTATTAGATAATCAAATAAAATCAAATATGCTTATAAACTTTGCAGTTAGCTCCCCCTGCACAAGACAATCCATCCTAAGTTAAACCTTGTAAAAATCATTATATTCAAAGAATAATAGATTAACTTGAAATAAATCAAGTCAAAAATTGAAATTTGTTAAATTATATTTTGTATCAACTGAATGTTCATATCTAACGATTCATCATACCTAATTTGTATACCGAAAAATTGAAATGTTTTTCATCTAATGCTTTGATAAACAAATCATCTAACTGATATTCAGTAGGTACGAAATACAATTCAACATTACCGTTTTCTACATGATCCTTAATAAAATGATTAGATTGTTGCACAGGATTTGATGTTATAGTTATTGCACTCTGAGAATCACAGTATATTGGAATCTTGTGTGGTGTAAACTCATAGTCTCTTAATTTACTCTTCATCCGCAGCACTTGAGAGCAGCACGAAGATACAACTACATAATTCCGCTTCTACTGTTGACAATGAGACGCAATGTTGTTTCTTGGATGACCAGCAGAGGGGTTTATCACCAAGAAATTGAACTGCTCCTGATGTGCTCTTTCTGTCCATTTATCACCTGAATGATCAGTGTTAGGAACAATATTCGTAGAGTTGAAATGAAAATTACTTTTAATAATTGTGTTCATCTCTAAGGGGGAGAATGTTGGGAATAAATAATAGAGATGAAACAATTATATTGTATATGTTTGTAAATACTCAATAGTTTAGGGGTTGTTTGTGTAAATACTTAATACTTGTGTATTAAGTATAAATAGGAATGGTATGTGCACTGTTGAAAAACGAATCTTATATTACACATACGCACATACGATTGCATGTTGAACAGTAGAGAGAGAGAGAGAAGAATTGCTTAGCAAGTCAAGAACCCCAATGTAATATTTCTTCTCTTATTATTCAAGCATTCGATATTCTGTAATTGTTATAATTGTTCATATATGATTGTTTGTTTATGAATGAATTGCATGAAAGTGAATTACCAATTGTTATCAGAGCCAAATATGGCTAAATTTGAGTGAATTTGAATCTGAATTTGAAAAATAGTTGAACACTGTTACATTCGAAATTTTAAAATTTCAGAAAATCATTTGTGGATTTTGTGGATGAAATGGAATGAATTTTGGATCGAAGGTGTGAAATTTAAAGGCGAATCTGATGATATAAGCATCAAATATTATCTCTAAACACAAAGAATTTAATTGAGAAATTTCAGATTTTTTGAAAAAGTGTGTGTTATTGAGGTATTTTGATCGATTTTTGGTTTTTAATCAAAAATTGGATAAAGTTGTTTCTGCTATCATAACGAGCCTTCGTTGTGATTTGTAGATCAATTTGTGAAGTTTTTCAAAACTTTTATGGATTTTGTCTTGAATCTGTCAAAAACGGTTGTATCTCGGGCAAAAGTGCATTCTTAGTGTTATTCGAGTTTTATGAAGGCTTTATTCGAGTTTTATGAAAGCTTTATTCGAGTTTTATGAAGCTTTAACCGAGTTTTATCACGCTACAACCGAGTTTCAACAAAGTCCATTCAAGTTTTTTCGAGTTTGCTTAGTGCTTTGATCGAGTTTTATCAATGCTTTGATCGAGTTTGACCCCTTGTTATTCAAGTTTCATACTTTATCATTCGAGTTTTATAAAGATTCATTCGAGTTTCATTCATAACCATTCGAGTTTCAACCTTCTTCAATTGAGTTTTATTAAGCATCAATCGAGTTTCATTATGATTTATTTGAGATTGATTATTAAGCATTCGAGTTTTGACAATTTGACCTTTGCTGCTTAAATTGACCATAACTTTTAACTGGAACATCCTTAGAAGGCCAACCATACGCCAAAACGAAGCTTAATCCGAGATCTACTCGAGGCCCAATTCCACTCCAGAAAAAAGATTCGGGCAATTTTCTGCAGAATATCTAAAATTTCAACGTCAAAAAGTCATTTCAGAGATGATTTTTCACAAGTTATCATTTTCTGAAATAGGTTATCAAAGTTTTATCAGAATTCACTTAGTTTTTCCATAAAAGATCTTGGAAGTTCATTTTTCTGCAATTCATAATGGAATATGAAAAATTTTCAAAGTCTGAGCTAATTGCAAAACTTACTAAATCTGAAAAGATTCGTAAGAACAATTACGACATTCTCGTTCAGTTAAATACTAATAAACATTTGGTGTTACGTGACGTATAAATATTGAACAAAGAAATTTAGAGCTTAAAAGAAAAACAAAACTCTGAGAGTTGTGCTCATCAATTGAAAATATCTGAACTACTTAATGAACTTGATGAGCCGAAACAAGAAATTTTCAGAATGCAACTCAACTGAAACATCTTTTGCCTGAAAGATCTGATCTTTACAAGAAAGTTAAAGATCTTGAAGAATTACTTTCTAAGACAAATCATACTGATCAAAATTGTGTTTTAAACAAATCGGAAGAATTTTTTGCTCTTGAAAAAGAGTTGTCTTTAACTAAAGATTTTCTTGAGAAAGAAAGACATGCGTTCTTACTGAAAAAACAAGATTTTTAACACAAAATATAAGTTGTTTGAAGATGAAAGAAAGATCTTTTTAATAAAAGAACAATCTTTTAAAACTGATTTCCAATCATTTGATAATGACAGAAATTCTTATCTGGTCATTATCAAAGGATTAGAAAATCAGATATTTCATCTTTCTAAACAATTTAATGAATTTCCTTCTTCAAAAGAATTAGAGGTTAAAGATCCTTCAGTTTGTTCAAAATCTAAAGTTGATCAATCTGATTTATCTACAGAAAGTGAAAAGAATCCAACTGAATTTTCTAAATTTGATTCTTCTTCAGATCTTAAACTTAAGTATCTGTTAAAGATACATAGATGTGACGACCTCATATTTTGATAGTATAATTGAATCACCAGGATCAACACACAACCCATTGATAAACATGATAATTAAAATTGAATACTTAAATCAGATTTAAGTTGTTCCACACTAAAGCAATAAAAGTATATGTCTACAGTGATATAGTCTAACTATTACATCAACATAATTGTTTTAAAGTCATGAAATCACAGCCCCAAAGCTATATCGTCCATGTACCAAAGTAGCTTCTAGGACACTGAGATGTGAAATGAATTGCTTAAGTGGATGGTCCAGCTACACCTTTGCCTTTGCCTGAAAACATTGGGAGTCAACAATAAGCTAATTTTCTTAGTGAGATAACAGATTATGCAAACAACAAATATTTTTTACAAGCATTGTGTAACCATGGGCAGTGTAAGTCCCAATGTATGTGTTAAAAGGCAGTGTAAGCCTCATAGTGTGTGAAAACCATGCAGTGCAAGCATGGGGTTGGAAGTTCAAATGCTGATCGGGGATGTGCCGAACCTGACAAGGATAACGAGTGGGATGATCAGTCCCCGACAGTGGCCTGCTGTCAGCACCAGTCCAGGTCGCATCAGATTGTGAAGTAATGATCATGCAGTGCAAGCATGATGTAAATAGATGCACTTTCAAATGAACGCTGGCTACATGTGTGTTACATGTCAAGTACGAGTGGGCATCATAACAACAAATTAATCATGAGTGCTAATCGATGTAATGAACAATGTGAACATGCCATTGAATATGTAAACGTGTGAATGCAAAGACAATAAATGTTAGAATGATAATCTATTACTTACAGTGATTGGTATAATGTCTCGTGTCTCTGAATCAATGTGTGTTAGACAACACCACAATGATCTGTAAAGTAAGTGTAATAGTGAATTTATGTCAGTAATTGCTTAAAACTTAAATTCTACAAATTAAGTGAAATTGGAACTGATTTCGGACCAAATCCGAATTCGGATGGTCCGAAGTCCGGACGGTCCCTTAGGTCCGAATTGGGGGTAGGTCCGAAATGGCAGGGTCCGAAGCCACTGTTGGTCCGGATTGGGTCTTTGGTCCGAACTTGGATGAACAGGGCCTCGGATGGGCCGAATTCGGTCCATTCAGATCTGAGTTCATACTTGGATAAATTCCAATATTTTCCAGATTTGCATTTTTCACCATTTTTGCATGTTTTTGTATCTAAAATTGCAGATATGAACTTAAATACAGTATTCCAACTTATAACATGTCATAATGTACCAAAAATTCCACGTTTGTGTCCATTTTTCTACAAGTCTCGAAGAACACACACACTAAAACACACACTAACTTTCAAAATCATACTTAGACTTTAAATTTGAATCTGAAACTTGGTACACTACATTATCAACCTTCGATTTTGACATTGCAACAAAAATATGCCACATGCATCAACATTTCGAATCAAATTCCTATGATTCGGTTTCTATAAAAACTGAACCAAAACCATCAAAATTGCAAGTTTTGAGTGAATCTTACCTCAACTCGTTTGTTGTGTTGCTTATAGTTCCTTCCAAATCACTTGAATCCCGATTTTTAGCACTTGAATCCAATAATTTCGGATTTGATGATGAATTGGTGGGTTTTTCTTAGAGAGAGAGAGTGAGAGATCGAGAGAGTTAGAGAGAGTGTGAGATATTGAAAATGAAAGGAGTTTTCCATCTTATATTTGACTCTTTGACCCATTTGCATAATACACCCCTCAACTTCGTATTTTTCTTATTTAACCGATTTTATGATCAAAATTAATTTAAATTGATATAATCATCCATTAATATAATAATTAATTCCTTAAAACTTTTAAATTACATATACTTAAAACTTGGGATGTTACAACAGAGGCAAAGATACAATTGTTAAACAACTTCCGGTCAAGATTTACACTGGTGAATCTTCGAAGTCAAATTTTCCTAAAGTTTCGGAAAATACTAGTCCTTCTAATCAGAAAACATTATCACAGAAAAATACCAAGTATGATCAGAAACAGGCAAGAACCGAACAGTTTTTCAAAAAGAAGAATTCGCAAAAGTCTGATCATTCAAATTCAAGTTTCTTTGGAATTTCAGATATTCAATTTTCTCATACTCAAAGAAATTTGTTTTCTGCTAGTTGATAGTTATAACTTGAAATGGGTACCTAAACCCAAGTACAAGTGGGTACCAAAACCCATTTTGAAATGGGTACCCAAGAGCGCTAACAAGTCTGGATCCAAATCTGTTTGGATACCAAAGACATCTTAAATTTTGCAGCTTATAAGTTTCTTATCATTTCAGATAAGGACCCGTTCTACATTTCAATAGGCTCTTGATTACATCAGATCAAGACGCGTGTTTCAACTCTAGATGGTTTTTAGTCATATCAAACTAGAGACTTCATCTCAAGATACTCACAACAGAACTGAAACCCAAGCTTCTGCGACAAATGGCTTCTAATCACTTCAGATTAGAACCCGAGTCTGAAAGACAAATATTTCTTGATTCAACTCTGAAACTGCATGATTTAGAAGGAGTTTTATTTTTATAATTTTTTGCTCTTGATTTAATTTCTCTGAGTTGACTAACTTTGTGTGCTTATTTCAAGGGGGAGTTTCAGACGCACTTTGATGATGACATTTTTCAAAACTGTGTGTGATTTTTCACGAAAATATTTGATACACAATAAAAATAATTTTTGAGCTGAAAAGAAATTTCTTTTCTGATTCTCTGAATCTATCATTGAGATGAATTGATCTAATCTCTTTGATTTTCATAATCTCATTTCTTCTGAGATTTTCTTCATTTGTCTCCCATGTATTCTGAATTCTTCCAATCATTTTCATATTCTCCCAAATGCTAATTTTTCATGAAAATCTGATTCATTTCAAATCATATATCAGATTTTCCATTTCATTCTGATATCTACCAACTCATCATTCCCCATGAGCTGAAATGCTTAAGATTATTTCTACTGACTCCGATTATGCACCTAACTATGTGATAGGCATAAATATCGCTTCTATGGTTTAACCAGAACCGGACGACGTACCCAAGAAGCAAACCAACTGTAGTTTGTGTGGGTGAGGGTTTTTTAGGTCTATTAGTTGAGAAGTGTCAGTTATCACGGGATACTGACAGGGTCGAGCAGAGATAAAATGAAAATGAGAGGGATATATTGACAGGAGATGGTGGTGCATCAGATTATGCTTTCTCTAACAAGCTGACTGATTTTAATTCTGAAAAAGTGTGACGGAGGGAGCGTAGTTGAAAAATGCTGAGAGCTGGGAGTTGAGAAAGGATTTGAAGAAAAGATATTCCTACCTACACTGTGTCGGCTGGGTAATCCACATAATCTATCAAGCCCTAGGCGACTTGATA
Source organism: Centrapalus pauciflorus (assembly GCA_020465985.1). Taxonomy (NCBI): domain Eukaryota; kingdom Viridiplantae; phylum Streptophyta; class Magnoliopsida; order Asterales; family Asteraceae; genus Centrapalus; species Centrapalus pauciflorus. The sequence continues at coordinate 371,612 of JAANYP010000451.1, read as the reverse complement.
TTGAAAAAGACGTCATGGACCCAGTGACGCATGCACTTAACCCCACCAACTACTCAGTTATCTCTCAAAATATTTCTGTTTCAATAATCACGGAGATATAACACATTTCTATCAATATATCATTTGGATATTATTGATATTGAAACAAGGAAGACATTTGCTCCGGTCTCCCACTTCATTTGATGCACATTGTGTCTAGAGCTGATGATATACACTTTTAGGACACATCGAGTCTAACAGTCTGCGTGACTATGAACTGATAGTCCAAAGTGACTAAGCCGGAACAAATAAGAGTAATTCTTTAATGATAAAGGATTTCACAATGACTATTTGGAAATCCTACCAGTGTTAACATCACGCCAACGCTGAGAGTAGGTCACATAGATTATGTCTATTGTGCAAACAGGAATCCTATGTGGACCTGCACTCGTTATTTCACAAAATGAATGTGTTTCATTTTCCCCAAAGTTGAAAAGCTTTGTTTTTTTTGTTCTGAAAAGAAATAGTATCAATTCGAGGGGGAGTGAAATTTTTTAGGGGGAGTGAGATAGATTTGTTTAGTATAGGGAAAGAGGATATCAGTTTGAGGGGGGAGAAAATCAATTTATAATATTTCTGAATTGTAATTGTTGTTGTATTTCATCTACTGTAAACTTCAATGAATCAATGTCTCTGAAGATTTTGCATTATGTTCCTATTTCTTATGATCATCATGAGGGGGAGAAAAGCTAAAGTTCAGAGACAACTGTTGAATAGTTTGAAGTCAACTGAAGACAATTGCTACATCATATCAAGACAATTGATAAAGGGAGAGAATCGAAAGCTATTCATGATTCAAGGGGGAGTGTACTTACAAGAAAATACAAGAAAAGAGAACATCAGAGAAGAAGAGATGTGAAGATCTGAGAGAGACAAATAAAGAAAAGAATAAGATTCACGAAAATTCCCTGAAATTATCTTTCATCGAAAACTGATTTCATCTCTAAGGGAGAGATTGTTAGGGGCAATATTTGTAGAGTTGAAATGAATTTTACTTTTTAATAATTGTGTTCATCTCTAAGGGGGAGAATGTTGGGAATAAATAATAGAGATGAAACAATTATATTGTATATGTTTGTAATTACTCAATAGTTTAGGGGTTGTTTGTGTAAATACTTAATACTTGTGTATTAAGTATAAATAGGAATGGTACGTGCACTGTTGAAAAACGAATCTCATATTACACATACTAACATACAATTGCATGTTGAACAGTAGAGAGTGAAGAATTGCTTAGCAAGTCAAGAACCCCAATGTAATATTTCTTCTCTTATTATTCAAGCATTCGATATTCTGTAATTGTTATAATTGTTCATATATGATTGTTTGTTTATGAATGAATTGCATGAAAGTGAATTATCAATCAGCATCAAAGAAGGCAGTCAATGTAAATGTTGATTCTTTAGGATACCACAAACCCAGATTCGGGGTACCCTTCAGATATTCAAGAATCCTTTTGGCAGCAGCGAAATGAGATTCTTTAGGATTTGTCTAATATCGTACACAAACACATGTAGCAAGCATAATATCTGGACTACCCGCAGTTAAGTACATTAATGAACCAATTATGCCTCGATAATAAGTAACATCTACAGGTTACCCCGAAATGTTCTCATTGTGTTTCGATTTCGCATTAGGAGCCATGGGTGAATTGTTCGGGGTAGTATTATTCATGTTGAACTTTTTCAATAAGTCATTAATTTACTTTTTGATGAAAATTCCATCAGTCAGTTTTCGTACTTGTAACCCCAGGAAAAAGTTTATTTCACCCATCATGCTCATTTCAAATTTTTGGGACATAAAAAATGCGAACTTTTTACAAAAATCTGAATTTGTAGACCCGAATATTATGTCATCTACATATATTTGTATTACAATAATATCAGGACCTTAACGTTTTATGAACAGGGTTGTGTCTACTGCACCTTTTTTGAAACCACATTTTATTAAATAAAGTGATAGCGCATCAAACCATGGTCGTTGTGCTTGTTTAAGTCTGTATAGACTCTTATCTAAAATATATACATGATTAGGCTTTGATGGATCTACGTATCCTTCTGGCTAAATGTATATTGTTAGATCCAAAGTTGTGATAGTTTTAGTGTTCAAATTATAAAGAATGAAACTTAGTTTTATGTCTATTTTGTAAGGATTCAAACTTATTGTAAATGGGTTAAAAGACGAAAAGGTCAACCCATGGGTATGGATAGTATCTGGATCCGTTTAGTTGTTTATAAATAGTAAGCTTTTCTAGCTTTTCAATGTAATCATTCAGCTCATTGTACGTACATGATTGAAGTGCAATTAAGGTTTCTCTAATCTTGAATGTTCTTATTGTTCTTGATATGATTCATATATTGTTCATATTGTTCTTCATGTTCATTATATTATTGATAATCTTATTGAATGTTGAATCAATGCTTCTAATATGGGAATTACAATTGGTATCAGAGCCAAAAGATTGGTTTTAAAGTATTCATAAATTAAGTTATTTCGAAATTTTTGCTTAAAAATTCTGGATTTTTTCTTAAAATTGATAAATTCTTGAAAGTTCTTCGTTCCACGAAGAACACCTCTGTTTGATCTTTGAAATTGAAATTTCTGAACTATTTGTGATTAAATCTCGTTTGATACTATATTCCTTCAGTTGAACATCAAACTATTTAATCACAAATTCGTGAAAGAAAGTATATTTGATTCCAAAAAAAAAATCATTCAGAATTGTGATTAATTTCTGGTAAAATTCGTTGAATTTGAGAACTGTTTTTCATCCGAGAGTTACAACTCTCGGATATAATTGAGTGTTGTGTTATCTGCTTAAATTTTTCTAAGTTCTCTTTCTAGTTCATGCTTCATCCGAGAGTTATAACTCGCAGATAATACTACATGTGACTTGTTAGTGTTAAATTGCTAAGTCATCACCACTTCATCCGCAAGTTATCACTTGCGGATCACAAGGCACACATACATCACTCCCAAAGATTTTCTAAGTTAAATCAAGCCTATTGTTCTTCCGCGAGTCACAACTTGCGGACACAGCTTCATCCGCAAGTTCCTACCTACGGATCACAAGGCACACACAACACAGGAACAAAATATTCTAAGTCCTACATCCACAACTCCATCCGAGAGTTACAACTCGCGGATACACCTTTATCCGCAAGTTATAACTCCATCCTCAAGTTCACTTATCATCACACTTAGAATATTCTTGAACGTCACTAAGTGTTTTTTGCAATTAAGTTATAATCACTTACCAATCTCGGTCCAAAGAGGCTTTCAACATGAACCGTGACACTCTCACTATGGGATCAGACGTCAGGGCTCCAACCTTGTATCGGGGACACTACACTTTGTGGAAATCCCAATTCCTATATTTCATAGAACGACAAGAGTGGCTAATGACATTCTAGACTCAATCTACAATGGTCCAGCCAAAGCTAACCACGAAGTAGATGGACTTCCCAAGAGAGTTCACACGCCTGCTCAACTGAATCGGATTAAGGTTGATAGGATAGCTCGATCATTCATCATCCAGGCTGTCCCAGATATAATTAATATCATTATAGATAGTTTTAAGACTGCCCGATTGATGTGGTATGAGTGGCAAATGCAAGGAAATGATCGGAATGCCAAGCAACGTGAAGCAAATGCCCTAAACAACTACGATATGTTTTCAGCAAAAGATGGCGAATTTCTGGAGACTACGTATCATCGGTTGTGCATGCTGATGAATGAACTCCGAAAGAATGGAGTCAACAAATCTCAAGTAGAGCTGAATAGGAAGTTTGTAAATTCTCTGAAACTAGAATGGAAACTATTCGTCTGGTTGATTCGAGAGATAAATGACATCAACATACATGATCTACTTGATAGTCTCGTATTCTATCAATCAGAAGTCTCTGGTAAGCTTGAACCTAAGAAGATAGATGAACCAACCGCATCATACCCTTGCCCTTCTCATAGATAAGAAACTTAAGTCCTCTAAGGCTGCTTAAACTCCTCAATATTATTTCTGAGTCCTCTGAATCTGATACTGATGATGTCGACAATGATCCTCAGGCTACTGAACTTCAATAGCAGATCACATTACTCACTCATGCATTTCATAAGAAGTTTCCCAAATCGTCCAAGAAGCTTCGACGAGAAGCCAAGAGTAAAAAGTATGACGACAAGAGGGAAGTAGCTGAGAAGCCAAAAGAGGAGGAACGTAAAACTGATGACAAAGAGAAAGGGTGTTTCAACTGTGGTAAACCGGGACACTTTGCTCGAGAATGTCGTCTTTCGAAGCAGAAGAATGAGAACTACTACAAGATAAAGTACAATCTCTCTAAGCAAAGAAATGTTGGTCGGGCATTGTTCGCTGAAGAGGAACATTGGTTAGAAGACACTGATAATGAAGAGGATGTTGCAGGTCCTATGTACTTCATTGTTGACACTCAGCCATTAGAAGATACGAGTACAGCAACTGAAGTCTCGTGATGGCTCAAGACGCTAGTTCAAGCAAGGAATCATCCACAGATCAAAAGGTAAGTTTTCTGCCTGAAGAATTTCTTGCTGAATTAAAAGTTTTATGTAAAGAGTCCAAAAGGCTAAAAATTTGTCAAACGGCTCCTCTGGATGCTCGAAATGAACAGTTTGATTTGAAAACAAGCATTTTAGTGTTAGAAGAAGTGTCTAACGCTAGTAACGAGAAAAAGGATTTGTTTGCTAAATTGTCTCAGCTAGAATACAACCATCAAGTGCTTAAGTCTGATAAATCTGACAGTGATTACAAATTTGAGTATGTCCTGACTGAGAGAACTAAACTAAAAGAAAAACTCAAAGACATGGAAGAAAGGTTTTACAAATGTGGTCAAACTGATCAAAACATAAACATGTATAAACCTAGAGACTTAAATTCTAAAGATGGTTTGGGATTTAACGGTCATAGAGTCATGGAAAAAATGATCAACAAACTACATGATCCTTTATATGATTATGAGACTCTGGGTTGCGGGTACACTATGTCATATCACAAAACATGGCCAGAAGTGCTAGCCGAAGAAAAAGAAAACCGAGCAAGACTTGATATAAAACATATTAAATTTATTATGACTGGTTAAATTACGATTCTCTTCAAGGAAAATTAGATAAAACTTTCAGAGAAGATGAGTTCGTTGAGCCAAAACATTTTACACCTGATCCAAACATGCCAAAACCTCGTGAATATGTACCATACTTTGTTCTAGAACAACGGGCTTCTGATCTAAAATAGACATTGGAAATACAACACAACATTTTGAGCAAGAAAGGATAGATTTTACAAAGAAAATATCAGATCTAGAATCCGAAATTGCTCGACTTAATTCTTCTATAGCTGACAGTTCATTGCATAATGATAAATTCCATGACCTTGAGTTAACCTTAAAAGAAACCAAAGAGTTGTTTGATTCAGACAGATTCAAATTTTTAAGAAAAGAAAATGAGTTTAATGAGGCAAAAACGACAATTTTCAGTCCGAGAACAGAATTTCAAAATCGATGCTACCTCATTTGACAAAGAACGAGATCAGCTTCTAGCCACTATTAAGGGGCTAGAATCTCAACTTGTATCTAATCAACATAGTTTAGAAAAACTAGTTTCTGTCACTCACAACTCTAAGTTTATAACTTCAACTCCAGCCAGCGAGACAAACTCAAATCAAAGAAAACAACATCTCTTAGACATAAAGAAAGGAAAAGCCCCGATGATCGTACCTATCTCAGAACATGTTGGCAACACTTCTAAAACTGTTCCCGAAAATTCTACTGCTTCTAGTAATAAAGGCAAATAGAATTATCAGAAACAGAAATCGCACACACAATTTAGTAACTCAAAATCGGTGAACGCTAACAAACATGTTCGTTTCATTTCAGAAACTCGAGTAAAACCAAAGGGGACATCTCAAAAGACGGCATCTAAAGTCAAGAGTCGAGGAGCAGTTTTTGTTACTTCAAAGTCTTTATTTTCCAATGTAATAAAAGACAAACGTGTGGTTGATTAACATTCCAGTACTGTTTTGAATGATTGTAATGTTTCGAACGCTACTCCGATTAATGCATATTCTTTTGTCCAAAACACCACAAAGTTTGTCTAGACCTACATTATTAAATCATGCTCCTATACTCAAAACATAGACGCCGCCGCAAACCTAAACAGAAGGTTAAAAGTGACTCTGACAGACCTATCAGATATAAGTCTATCTGGATCCCTAAAAATTGCATCTCTGCAAACAAAGATATTAATAGCACTATCTCTGAAACTGATTGGTGGTTCTCACATTAAGAACCCTACCATAAACGCTAATCCAACTGGACCCAAATTTCGTACAATTTGGGTACCAAAAGTCACTTAACTGACTTGTAGATATTGGTTTCTAATCACCTCGGATTAGGACCCGTTCCTCATTTTCAATGGCTTTTGAACACCCAGTTCCAAACCCGCTCTTCAATCTTCACACACTAATCTGACCTTTGCTTTCAGGCAAACAGTGTGTGGATCTTAGACTCTGGATGCTCACGGCATATGACTGGCCGATAAGATATTTTGTCCAACTTCACGTCAGCTGATGGTGGTTCGGTGAAATTCGGCAATAACGGTGTTGCTCGAATCTATGGCTTTGGAGATCTTGAAATGGACAATCTAAAGATTACACAAGTCTCCTATGTCCAAGGTCTTGGCCATAATCTCTTTAGTATTGGCCAACTTTGCGATAAAGGACTTGAGGTATCTTTCAAAGCTACAAGATGCAGTATTCGCTCTCCAACGGGTAAGGAGATTCTCGCTGGTACTCGACGTTCCAACCTATACACCATCGACCTTTCAAAAGTCAAGGCCAACAAGACAATCTGTCTATTTTCTAAGGCCTCATCTCAACAGTCTTGGTTATGGCACAAGAAATTCTTTCATCTGAATTTCAAAAACATAACCAACCTCGCATCAAACAAACTTGTAAGAGGTCTACCGGAGCTGAAGATCGACAAAGATCAACTATGTGCAGCCTGTGAAAAGAGCAAGATTATGAAAGGCTCACACAAACCGAAGCCAGTACCCAACACTACACAACCCCTGGAGCTTATCCACATGGACTTGTGTGGTCCGATGCGCATTCAGAGCATCAATGCCAAGAAGTACATTCTTGTAATGGTTGATGATTACTCACGCTACACATGGGTGAAGTTCCTACGCACAAAGGATGAAACGTTAGAATTGATCATCTCCTTTCTGAAACTAACCCAAGTCAACCTCCAACTTCAAGCCCAAACCATCCGTACGGACAACGAAATTGAGTTCAAAAACAAGGAGTTAACCATATTCCTAGATTCCGTTGGTATAACCCACCAATATTCTGCTGTCAGAACAACTCAACAGAACGGAGTTATTGAACGACGGAATCGAACTCTGGTTGAAGCAGCTCGTTCCATGATCACATACTCGAAGCTGCCTCTACACTTCTGGGCCGAAGCTGTGAACACTGCGTGCTACACTCAAAACTGCTCAATCATCAACAAACGGTTTGGCAAAACAGCCTATGAGATTATTAATAAACGTGCACCTAATGTCAAACACTTTCGTGTTTTTGGTTGTAGGTGTTTCATTCTGAATGATAAAGATAATCTCAGTAAGTTCGACGCTAAAGGAGATGAAGCAGTATTCATTGGATACTCCAAGATTTTAGCATCCTACCGGGTGTACAACAAACGCACTAGGACAGTTAATGAGAGTGTGAACATCACATTCGATGATTTAGCTGAGTCCGAAAACATTTCTAATCACATCAGTTCAGAACCGGCTCCTGAACAACAGTCTGAACCAATTCAGACGTCATCTGCATCCACCTCTGCCACGCCAACAAGAGAAGATAATCTAGACCTAGACTCTTTATTTGAACTATTATATCCACTATCTAAGTCTAGTACTAACTCTCTATCAAAATCTGATGCATATACCAATGAAGTTAGTACAGGCTCACTAACCCTTGACTTATCTGAGCCAACACCCACTAACTCAACACCTCAATCTCCAAAATCCCCAACCGGTTGTTCTGTTCCTAACCTAAACCCAGATATAGCCCCAGAACGTTCTACACTTGTAAATGTTCCTCAAACCGATTCAACCCCGTCTGATTCACCCCAATCCGTAGACGATCTCGTACCTCTTCTCCGCAAATGGACCTTATCCTATCCCGAATCTCATATCATTGGGGATAAGTCCGCTCCGGTTCGAACCAGATTAGCAACCAACGCAGAGTGCATGTTCGATGCATTCCTCAGCAAGGTCGAACCTACAACCATAACCAAAGCTTTACGAAATCCAGACTGGGTGAACGCTATGCATGACGAACTACATCAGTTCAAACGCCTATGCGTCTGGAGGTTAGTTCCACGACCATCGGATCGGTCCATCATCGGCACAAAGTGGATCTTCGAGAATAAACGAGGACAGAACGGGATTGTTGTCTGCAACAAAGCCAGACTTGTGGCTAATGGTTATTCACAATAAGAAGGAATCGACTATGATGAGACGTTCGCTCCAGTAGCCAGACTTGAAGCTTTTCGCCTCTTCCTGGCGTACGCAGCTCACAAAGACTTCACTGTCTATCAGATGGACGTGAAGAACGGAATTCTGAATAAGGAGGTGTATGTTTCTCAACCTCAAGTTTTTGTCGATGAGTCTAGACCATCATATGTATATGCTCTCGACAAAGCTCTATACGGTTTGAAAGAAGCACCTCGACATTGTACGATAGCTTAACTGAATTCCTACTAGATTCCAGTTTCTCTAAAGGTACGGTCGACACAACCTTGTTCATACGGCATAAAGGTAATGACATCTTACTTGTTCAGACTTAAGTAGATGACATTATATTCGGTTCTACAAAACCTTCACTATGTGAAGAATTTTCAAAATTAATGGAATCAAGGTTCGAGATGAGTATGATGGGGGAAATGAAATTTTTCCTTGGATTACAAGTCAAACATCTTCTTGGCGTGATTCTCATAAACCAGTCAAAGTATGTCCATGATCTCCTAAAGAGATTTAAGATGGAAAACTTTACGTCTATGAAAACTCTCATGTCCATTTTCTCAAAGCCTGATGCCGATCCAATGGGTAAATCCACTGACATCACGACTTATCAAGGAATGATCGGTTCATTACTGTATTTAACTGCTAGTAGACCGGATATAATGTTTGATAGTTGTCTTTGTGCTCGATTTCAAGTTGATCCTAAAGAGTCACATTTAGCTGCCGTAAAATGAATATTCCGTTATTTAAAAGGCACGCCTGACCATGGTTCTAGTATCCGAAAGGAACCAGTTTCGAACTAACTGCCTACTCAGATGTAGATCATGCAGGTTGCAAACATGACAGAAAGAGTACATTGGTTCACATCCAGTTCCTCGGAGACAAACTGGTAACTTGGGCATCGAGGAAACAATACAGTGTTTCTCTGTCCACCGCCGAAGCAGAATTTGATGCTGCAAGCTGATGCTCACAACTGCTATAGATGCGCACTCAACTCCGAGACTATGGTTTCAGACTTAGTCGGATTCTCATCTATTGCGACTCCATGAGCGCAATAGCCATTACTGGTAACCCTATACGACACTCTCGTGCTAAACACATAGATATTCGGTACCATTTTAATAAAAGATCATGTTGAAGAAGGTACCGTAGAATTACATTTCATAAATACTGAAAATCAGATAGCTAACTTGTTCACAAAACCTTCGGATGAAAAACGTTTTAATTTTATGGTGAAAAAGTTAGGTATGCTGAATTTGCTAACATAATTTAATTTAAATTGCAACATTTTTGCAAAGTTTTTATAGCCTTCTCAAAAGACAGATTTACTTTTCGATAATGTTACATTTTCTACTAAATTATGTTCCGTATTTACGTTATTTAATTCTAGTCTTTGTGTTAATTTTTTATGTCGTATTTAATCGGGAGGCATCCAGGTAAGTCTCCGAGTGTTTTGAATATCCATTTATGCACACTCGGAGGGGGAGAAAGTAATTTAATTAACTTGATGTCTTTAATTTTAAGTTTATTTTTAAGTGTGTTATTTATAAGAAAATACAAAAAGATTTTATTTTTTATGTGTTTAATTTTCAAGTTAGTTATTTTATTTGTAAAGAAAATCCAAAAAGATTTTACTTTTATTTTTTCTTTCTTTAGTTAATTTTTAAGTTTGGTATTTTATTAATAAGAAAATCCAAAAATATTTTTTATTAACTATTTTAGTTTTTATTTTTTCTAAAAAGTCTTTTTTATTTATTTAGACATTTTTTCTTTATGGGGATGGGTCGGGTTCCCCCTACCGATTTTGGGGGGAACCGATTTTCAAATGTTACAAATACTGTCCCTTTTCATTCCATTTTTTATTACTCTTCTTCTTCCTCAAGAACACTTCAAAAAAACCCCTACAAAACCTTCACCGTTTCATCTCAAATCCCAAGTTCTTGAAGTGTTTAAAGTGTTTCGTGCACAAAAGTGAGTATAAATTCTGAATTTACGAAATTACATACTATTCCTTTGGAATATTTGCATCTAAATCGATATTAAGATGGGTTTATGGTCTGAAACTGCTTTTTCTTCGTCATTAAGGAACCTAAAAGGTTTTTCGAAAAACACCTTTTTGATCGAAAAAGTTTAAAGCTGAAAGTTGTTTGTGGGAGTTAAAAAATGCCTAAGTTAAAACATGCGACTAATGCCTTGTCCACGAGTTGCAACTCACAGACACCCTGTCATCCGCATAACTGGGTTATCATTCTCATTAAGTTAACATGCGCTTCATGCTTTATCCGCGAGTTGCAACTCGCGGATACACTGTCATTCGCACAAACAATCCATCAAAGGTGATTTAATGTCTAAGTAAAACTTGCGGTTAGAGCTTCATCCTCAAGTCACAACTCGCGGATAACATACCACCCGCAAGACATCTTCAAAATTGGATGTGTCTAAATGGGTCTAAGTTAAACCTGCAATGAAAGGTTCATCCGCAACATCGGTTCTTCAGATGGACTTCTCTCTCCGAGAAGTCTTCTGTAGAAGCCCTTGAACAAATCAAATTAAGTTTATCAAACACCTAAAACAAGAAACATCTCTAAACAAGTCAAACTCTCACTACAAATGCATATCTGACTTTCAATTGTTTTGACAGGTACAATGCATCTCATTCCCATTTCAAGGAATATGTACCACCCCCAAGCCCCTAACACTAAGACCCGAACCAACAGTCCGACGAGGAAATAACCTCGAGATCGGTAGCCCTACCCCCCAGAGCCTCAGAGCAAATCTTCCCAAGACGTATGTGGCTAGAAATTAAACCAAACAACTTCCTCCTTGACCCAGCCTTCCTAAATAAAACTGAGGAAGACCCAGTCATCCACCTGTCTAATCGAGTTGTCGAAGAGATCCTTATGGGCCACCGAATATCATATGCCCTAATCAGCCGTCCTCGCCATCGCCCACCTCAAGTCTATGTCCAACAATTCTGGCACTCCCTCACCTATCACCTCGACCCGAACAACGATCACATACTGGTGACAATACCATCGATATTCCTTTCCAAAAATTTTGCCACATCCTTCGCCTCCCTCACCGCCGTGATTTCCCATGCCATCCTGAATAGGAAGAAAAGTTGCCTGAGGAACAGATCTGCAGAGAAATTCAACAACTAGGCTACGATGGCAACTTCCGCAAAGCGTCAGAATTTTTCCGCCAAAAGCTCCTAGGCCACTAGTACTACATGTACTTGATTCTTGACCACTACTTTACCGTCAAGGCCTCCAGAACTGACCGAGCTAGTCTTAGAATCCTCCGGATCTTTCACAGTCTAGCATACAACTGCCACCATAATTACGCTTGGACTCTGTCTACCGAGTTGATAGAGGTCATTCAGGCCAAAGTGACACGCCGAGCAAGAAAGTATGTCCCAACCCAGCGATTTCTTCAACTCATCATATCTCACTGCATGACACAGATTCCGGATATCCGTCGCAGAGATCATGAAGTCAGGGTGAGAGACTATCAGATTAAGTACTTTCACGATCATATCTCTCCCCACGGGATCCAAGTCAGACCAATTCCAGAAGAGCTACTTGCTTATGCAGATCATGAATCTCAGGCTGTTAGGAATTATAGAGAGATAGCTGCTTTGATGGCTCAGCCAGGACCAGCTGAGCCTGCCCAAGGAGACAACCCCGAGAGGTTAGGTTTAGGGGAAGAGCAGAAAGAAAATGTTGATGAGAGGGGCGAAGAGGGTAGAGGGCCTAAGATAGAAGAAACAGAAGAGCTAGAAAGTGATGAAACACATACTGCTCACCTTTCTCCTCTAAGAATTCCGTCTCCACAAAATGATGATCAAAATGACGATGATGATGATGATATCACTCCCCCGGCCCAAGTTCCAACTTGCTCTCTCGCAATTTTGCGAGAGATAATGAGGAGTCGAGGGGGAGTTAGGACTATAGAAGAGAGAACCGAGCCTCAAATAAGTTAGGCTGCCACATCTGCTACCGACGCTCATGTGTTGTGTTCTGGTATTGAAGAAGCCACCACTAGCCCAGTGGTGCATGCACACACCCCATCAAGCCACTCACCGGTTTCTCGACAAGACGGTGTTTCATATTTCCACGGGGAATAAGCACATGAACAATCTGCAACTCATTTGGAGTCCGCTGATATTTTACAAGGCAGACAACAGCCTCATTCACCATCTTCAATTCAAGCACAATCGAGTCTAGAGCCCTTCGTTAATTAAAAATCTTTGGCTAGGACACTCGAGTCGCTTCACAAGCAACGTCTGAGTGACCTTGCCGGAACACTCGGAGCCATGCACACTGAAAGTGTGCCGGTGATGATGAGTGAATGTCCTTTCATGGCCACATCACAGCCAACCATGAGCACAGGCGATCAAGGTACGTCCACGGAGTCTCCCGAGATGCAAACGGAGAGCCTCAGTTGCCCCGGGTTACACCTGGACTCAGTGCCCAAAATCGAGTTCGCTGAGTTTAAGGTGCTCATGTCACAACAATTAAGTGACACGTTCACATTTATGACTAAGTAGTTGGTCATTCTACAAGCTCCTACTCTAGACGAAGCTAAGCGCACCTTCGACTCACTTGTCAAGGCTTCACCAAACCTATCTTCTACAAATGCACTGCTTCTGGAAATATTGAACAATGAAGCTTATAGATCCTCATCTGCTCAATCAACAAATCCCTTAGTACACCAAATGGGTGAGCATCTAAAGGTAAGTGTCGAATCATGTCAAGCCGCTGCTCAGGGTACGAAAAGGAAGCATGATGATCATGATGATCCTGATCACCATGAGGAGAGAAAAGAGACAGAGCTGCCGGCAAAGCTCCCATGATATTCGAAGAGTCAGCTTCGCCAAGTCCAAATTAATCTGTTCCATCTCACCAAGAAGCGCCCCAGGAAGCAGAAGCAAAAGCAGAATTTCCAGCTAAGTCTCTTGAGGAATCAGTCTCAGGAGCTCAGCTAACTCTCGCTGTCTGGGAAGAACCCGAGAATTTCACAGCCTTCTTTGAAGAAGAAGAAATATTGACCGTTATTCCTCTGAGGGTGTTTGATCCTACAGAAGTTATTATAATATAATCCTATGAAGAGGAACAGGAAGCGAGAGAAGATCAACTGAAAGAGTAGCTACGAATCGAATATGTTGCTGAAGAAGGTGTAGATCCACAAGAATTTGAATTTGAGTTCCCTTCAAATGATCCAGTATTATCTTCACCATCTCCATCTCCAGTGCAAGTGCCAACGCCAGTTCCATCTCCAGCTCCAGTTTAACCAGCTTAACAAGGGTCCACCAGCCCGTTAATAATTCCATTGGTTCCCGACCAATCTTTTGAGCATGCTGAGTCTACACGAAGATATCCTATCTTTCAAGACCGATCATAAGTTCCAACTACTTCCTCTACTGCCCTAAATGTACTTAAAGAAATCACTAGGCTGCAAGCGGGGACGTCCGGAGATGCTAGTTCTTCTCAAAAATGAGAAGAACGACACACTGAAAGGCTAACTACCCAAGCCACTGACTGGGTAAAGCATGGGTAAGGAGCCCATATATGGAAGAAAAGTTCAAGAGAATGTTTATTCGGCAATTAAATATGTCAGAGCTGACTTAATCTGGTCCGCAGAAGGCATGGAGCAAAGTGACAGATCTGTATATGTTGTTATGATCAGAAACTTGAGAAAGAGCAAAGAGTCGGTAAGGAACAGGTCGCCGATCGTTAAAGTAATAAAGATTAAGTTCGACAAGTTCCTTAGCATCTTCTATCCCATCTTCCAAGTAGAACGAGAAGACAAAACTTTCTCTAAGTTTACAGAAGTAGATGTCCCTAACCTTTTCTTGCAGGATCTTTAGTTTCTATATCTACATCAGCTACATAACAAGAGCAAAGATCCGATACATCAAAACGCTCAACGATGCATTATCAAGTTTCATCACCGCAATCTTACATTGTCACTAATCTTTGATTTCCAAATGCCGTTAGAAGCTAGACAAAGAAAAATTAATCTGCTTGCGCCAAATCAAGATACTACGGGCCTGGAACATTTGTCTGTTTCGAAAGTATGCACATTGCCAACGGTCGGAGTAGTCTACCTGCACACACAAAGAAAGAAGGCACTCATGAGAATAGATGAACTGGAGAAGTACTGTGACGGGACTCTATACATGATTAGGAAAATGCTGATGATCAATTTTGATAATTTAAAAGAAGCTTTAAAGGTTGGAACAAGGATATGGGAACTTAAAGCCATACTGAAACTCGTTAGAGAATTCCAACAAGATGTCCGAGACAAGCTAGAGTACAGGATGACTATCAGACACCTTGACAAATATTTTGATCAGAGGAAGCTAATCACGAACCTGAAACCGCAATCTGAAAGCTAATCACAAAGGGGGAGGATGTTAGATCCAATGTTATGATAGTTTCAGTGTTCAAATTATAAAGAATGAAACTTTGTTTTGTGTCTATTTTGTAAGGATTCAAACTTATTGTAAATGGGTTAAAAGACTAAAAGGTCAACCCATGGGTATGGATAGTATTTGGATCCGTTTAGTTGTTTATAATTAGTTAGCTTTTCTAGCTTTTCAATGTAATCATTCAGCTCATTGTATGTACGTGATTGAAGTGCAATTAAGGTTTCTCTAATCTTGAATGTTCTTATTGTTATTGTTATTATTCATATATTGTTCTTCATGTTCATTATATTATTGATAATCTTATTGAATGTTGAATGAATGCTTCTAATATGGGAATTACATATATACTTCATCTTTGACTTACCCATTCAAGAACATCGTCTTTACGTCCATCTGATAAACTGTGAAATTCTTGTGAGCCAGAAAAGCTAGAAACATCCATATAGCCTCAATTCTTGCAACTGTAGCGAACATTTCGTCATAGTCAATCCCTTCCTGTTTAGTGTATCCCTTGGTTACAAGTCTTGTTTTGTAACGGATGACCACTCCTCGTTCATCCTTCTTGTTCTTGAAGATCCACTTTGTGATAATGACAGTTTTATCCTTTGGTTTCTCCACCAATCTCCAAACTCTCAACCTTTCAAACTGATTCAACTCCTCTTGCATGGCGACAATCCAGTCAGCATCTTGAAGAGCTTCTTTAAAAGTCTTTGGTTCGATCTTACTCAAAAAATTTGAGAAGAGACACTCGTTGTTTGTAGCTCTTCTGGTTTTAACTCACGCAGAGGGATCTCCAATGACGTTTTTCTGGAGGGTGATCCCTTGTCCATTTATGTGTATGAGGGTAATGTTGAAGTTGGTCTGGATTGGGGTCTGGATCAAGATAGGGTTGATGGGGAGTATATTCCGAAGTTGTTGGAAGCTCAACTGGAATAGAGATTTCAGGGATCTGATTAGTCAA
Organism: Centrapalus pauciflorus; assembly: GCA_020465985.1. Lineage (NCBI taxonomy): Eukaryota > Viridiplantae > Streptophyta > Magnoliopsida > Asterales > Asteraceae > Centrapalus > Centrapalus pauciflorus. Next base: position 355,632 of record JAANYP010000451.1, on the reverse strand, counting down.
GCGTAAAGCTTGAGTTTCTAGAGCTATAGACTGTTGAGCATTTTCAGAAGAAACAACTACAAGTGTAGATATATTCTCTGAATTTGTTGATACTTCTACAAAATCTCCAAAAATTGCTGGTGGCAAATGATCAGAGACGACAACAGGATCTTTAGTAACCCTGTCAGGAACCAAATTAGATTTATCAGTATTGGCCTTATCAAAATAGTCGTAATAAAAATTCTTAAACAATGTATTTAGATCATTCGCTTCATCGTTATGTGCAGTTGACTCATGTCCAAGAGCAATCACGATGCCTTCATTGACAGTCTTTGTGTGCTTATTGTACACTCGGAAAGCCACCAATTCTTTAGATTATCCGATAAAGATTCCTTCATATGCTATCTAGCTAAATTTTCCCAAATTGTCTTTATCATTAAGAATGACACATCTGCAACCAAAGACATGAAAAAATTTAACGTTAGGAATTCTTTTATTTATTAATTCATACGGAGTCTTTCAAAAGCGTTTGTTGGCAATAGATGTGTTTTTTGTAAAACAAGCGGTCGCTACAGCTTCATCCCATAGGAATAACGGCAGATTTGAATAGGCTAGCATCGTCCTTGTAGATTCAACAAGTGTGCGGTTTCGACGTTCAACTACACCATTTTGTTGAGGGGTACGAGCAGCTGAGAATTGATGGTTTATTCCTAATGAACTAAGAAAGGTCTCCAAAGACTTGTTCTTAAACTCAGTACCATTATCAGATCTAATGGTCTGAACAGTCAGCTGTAACTTCGCTAGAATTCTGCGCAGGAACCCTATTATGATGTCTGTAGCTTCAGATTGGATCGCATAAAGAAAACCCACTTGTATCTCGAGTAATCATCGACGATTACAAGAACATACTTTTTCTTATTGATACTTTGTACTCTCATCGGCCCGCAAGATCCATGTGTAGCAGCTCTAAAGATCCATGTGTAGCAAATCTCTCACCATCTTTCCTTTCTCACACAACTGCTCTTTTTGAAACTTGAGAGTTGGAAGGCCTTTGACTAAACCTTCTTTGGCAAGGTTTTTTCAGATTTTTGAAGTTCAAGTGGGAAAGATGACGGTGCCACAACCACGACTCTTTTGTGGATGCCTTAAACAGTAAACAAACATCTTTTTGCACTTTTAAGTTGGCCAAATCGATAAAATACAGATTTGTCTTCGTAGCTCTAGCAAGAATTTACTTTCCTTCCCCATATCTTATAATACATTTTTTTGCCTTCAAATTGACTTCTAACCCTTTATCGCACAACTGTACTTTACTGGACAGCTTATTATTTTTACTTTTATACATTTTATATAACTAAATTTAATTTTAAAAATATCCACGTAATACGTGGGTCATAAATTAATAAATAAATAAGGTAATAATGATTATGTTTTGTAGAGAGTGGTTTACCTAGTAAACAGGAAGGTTTGTTCAGCCAAAGCCTTCCTAAACATTCAAATAGAATTAACGAATTTATGTAAAACTTAAAGTAAATTTGCTCAACTAAATACAACCTTGATTTTTAGTTTTTCAAAACTGTTTAGTTTAGGTATGTAGTTCGGTTTCTTTGTTTGTTTCTTTGTCAAAATCAAAGGCAAATCAAAAAATTGTTTTTGCCAAAAAGCCGAATTCAATAAGACTGTTTCTACTGGTTCTGGCTAGTTGGTTTGTTTTCATCCAAGATAAAGGTTTTTGGAAATCACGTTTAAATTAATTTTTTTTATGTTTTTATTTTTTAGTTTTTAGCTTTGAAAACACATTTTTGAGGTTTTATCTTTTGTTTTTAATCAAGCCACCCAAATCTATATTATAAAGGAGAGTGAAAAATGAAAACGCAAAAATTTATAACATATTCTCATTTCTAAAATGTGTTCTCTTAAAAACCATCATATTTTCAATTTTAAATAAAAACATCAAACCGAAAAATTTCACTTACTAAACGCACTAGCTTCTAGTTTTCAATATTTTTTGTTCACAGTTTGTGTTTTCTGAACTCTATTAAGTGACTGAAAGTGAACATATTGACATCGTTTTCAGTATTTGGGATTTAGGGCAAAAGACCAAAAATAGCAACAATTTTTTTTATTTTTATCATTAATAGTAATAAAATTCTTCAACATTTATTGGTCATTCACAACAATTATTTGATCATTCATAATAATTATTTGACCATTCACAGTATTTATTAGATCATTCACAACACTTATTTGATTATTCAAAACACTTATTTGATCATTCACATGGATTATATGACTATTTTGTAGGTCCCAAAAGGTTTCCCAAGTGTATAGTTCTAAGCTGTAGAGGGGGGTGAATACAGCTATTTAAAAACTTAACAATCTTTTTCTCAATGTTTGTGTATATTATTAACAAGTGTTAATTACAAACAAGCTTGAATGCGGAAAGGTTCAAGCTGAGATGACAGATACAACAGTTGTTCAGCTAATCTAAGACACATTCAGACTCGTTACAATGACTACACTCACTTAGATGCACTCACTATTTTTACAAGACTCAGATGGACAGCTTATACAAGGACAGCTTAGACACACTCTACTGTTTTATATAAGCAGACTTACATGCATGGAATAACACACTTCAATGCACGTTCTGATTTCACACTCTTGATCTCTCACAATCCTTAGAAGCTTCCTTTTATACTCAAAAGGAGAATCTCAGCGAGACTTCTTCATTGGACAGATGAGATAGTGGAAACTCTTTCCAAAGAGACAAGTCACCTTTCTGCATGTTCTGATTAAGCATATTTGTCTTCACATGGCAGAATCTTTGTCTTTTCCATTTTGTCACTGTTGCATAAGGCTTTAACCAAAAGAGGAATGTCAACTTTGCATCTTTCTTCTTTTGCTAATGCCATTTTGATATAAGAAAAGGTCTGTCACCCTTTTCAGATATCCGTTTGTCTTCGTGTTACAGAATAGTGTGGGCAGGCCGTGCAGTTCTGTTTTCCACTTTGTCTTCGACTTGTAAACTGATCTTGTAGCAAAAAACAATACATGAGGACTTGGAAACATATTCCAATAAACTGTTTAACCTGTTCACAAAGAACGGAACACTTGTAAACTGTCCAAGCTGCTAAACAGAATAGAGCAGCGTACACAGTTTATTGCAAATCACTTTTCAGGTTTTAATAAGGCATAAAGAGGCCTTAAATTATACCTTCAAGTGCATCAACAGGTTTGATTAAAAATCTCCCCCTCAGATGTAGAGCAGGTTTGACTGAGGACTTTTTGTGCCTAACAATCTCCCCCTATTTGCAATAATCCGTCTGAGCTGATTTAATCAATAATCACTATGTATATTTACAGTACATTTGCTAAAATAAAATTACAACATCAGGGTAAAGTAAAAGATCAGTTTATATACATACTGATTTTGATTACAGAAAACAACACATGTTTTTACAAGAGTACAACTAATGTACTAATGCATATTACAACTAATGTAAATAAGAAAAGTTACAACATATGTAACAAAGTATAACAGATGTACAAAAGAGTTCAACAACTTGGACTGTTGATGTTGGGAGCAGATAATGGCAAGCCTGTCCAACAGATGGACAACTTCCATTCTTCACCTACTCAGATAATAGGTGGACTTCACTCCTGTTGTGGTGGTCCTTCAAACATATTTTCAAGTTCATCCCTTGTTTCCTCCAGATCTTGAATTTCAACTCTGAGGATCATAAACTTGGGATCTTGAAGTTCACCTCTCTCATAAAAGCCTCTGAGCTGGTCCCAGACGACTGCTCTTCACCTGCTGGATTGCCTGAATGAAGCTGCAAGTCTGAAGGCTGCAAGCTGTCTCAGATCCACCTTGTATAGATATGATGCTCTCTGAAAACACTTCTTCTGTGTTAAGGGATCTACAAAAAATGCCCCCAATTCAGGTTCTTCAATTATTTTGACTTCTTCAAACTCTATTCCACTGGGCAGGCTGTAGTCAACTCCTTTGATTTCAACAGCATAATCACCTTGTTCAATCAAGATGAGGAGTTCCTCCAGCTCAGAATCCTTTCTATTTCTCCTGGCCTTTATCTTGGAGTATGTCATAGAGACACCCTCACTTACTTCTTTTGAGATCAGGCCAAGATCTTTCACTCTCTCCATCAGCTTCTTAACATATGCCCTGATAGTCTTAGTGTCACACCCCGTTACCCCGGTTGGCAATGAAGCGTGACGTCGCGGAAGCGTAACCATAATCATAACGAACGACTACTATATGGACGTTTTTCAAAAATACATTGATTTAACTTCAAATATAAATATTGTTTTACATAACCAAAATACAGCGTAAGTAGTTCTTAAAATACCAAGATTTAAATACACAATTTAGTTTATCAGGAAAGATGCAAATAAATCTCCGAGTTTGAAAATGATGCGACTACAAAATGAACGGAATCCTTGGAATGCTTCCGATAAATGCGCATGCCTTAATCACCTAAAAATACATGCTAAAATACGTCAACAAATTGTTGGTGAGCTCAAAGGTTTACGCGAAAAGACAAGTTGTATGGACATTATAGATGAGTTGAATATATAAAGCATAAATTCCGTGTATGTATTACATAAACCATCATGCAACCGAAGCTTAATTAAATGAGTTTGCCCTGTGCAGTATTCCCATATGTAATACCGTGTGTTAAATATATTTGCACCCGCTGTTAGCCGATCCGAACTAACCCGAATGGGGGACATGACTCCCGATAGATCTATCCACAATATATTCGCGCTTGCAAATAAATGCAATTAACGGTTCATGATTTGAGGGCTGATGGATCCACATGTGTAATACAAATAAGAAATAAACAGTTTTGATGTCCATATGAAAACAGTGCATGTATTTCCACCCCAATAGATAGTGAAATAAGGGCTATGAAGACTCACCGCATGTTGATGGCAAAAAGATCGTAAAAACGACAATTTTCGTTGTTGATGAGTGATGACACCGGAGGTGTTTAACCGAGTCCTAAATGATATAAGGGATTTAATAACTCCCATATATGATAATATGTATGTATTAATGTTGTTATGTTTTAAATTACCCAACATTACAAGTTTATAAATAAAACCTACTTAAAACGTCAAGTTTATATATATATATATATATATATATATATATATATATATATATATATATATATATATAATTTTCTAGGTTTTTCAAAGGTTTTTCGGCCTACTTTGAGGCTGTTTTTAACCAAGCTCCAAAACGTTTTAGAATTTCTTGAAGAACACTTGAAAGCAAATGTTTGTAGTGTGTGTGTTTGTGTGCTTGGCCGGATCCAAGAGGGAGAGAAAGAAGAGTTTTTGGTGTTTAGATGGTGTGAATAAAATGAAAGAGTTGGTCTCTATTTATAGAGAATGAAAGGGTCTTGTAATTATGAAAGGCATGGGAGACAAAGGTTGTGTGCACTTTTAAACAAAATGATGGTGTTTAAAGTGAGTACGATTTTTGTAATAAAATATTAAAGTCAACCTCTAAAAAGAACCCCTATAGGGCCGGCCATATACATGTATTTTCATTTTTTTGTATAAAAGTATTTAGAAATGTATTCTTCTATTTCCCTTTTCTTGTAGTTTCATAAATACTTAAGGATGCATTGTTTTAATGAATTGTTTTAGTCTTGCATAATTAATGTTAAGTAAGTGTATTAGTGTATGATTAGTGTCACTAATCACAATTTAATTATGTACTTAGTTGAATTAATCCATCTTATCGTAAATTGATCGGATTAATTGATTTGCCGATTCATCGCACCGATGAAATTGATTCCAATTGAGTTGAATTTCTTCATGAGCCTTGTTAATCACTTTGATTAATTTCTAATGACCACTGATTAGGTTATAATTGGCTATTAAATACAGATTAGGTCATAGTTGCTAACCTGGTTTAATGCTGGATGTTACACTTAGCCATTTCAGACTTAGACTGGCTTAGGGCAACTGCCAGCTCAACCCATTCCCTGTACCCCATCTGTGCAACATCAGTGTAATCATAAGATTCCAGTTCAGGGCCTGTAGCACCCATTCTGGTTATTTGCAGCTTCCACTATTTGCCTTTTCTTGAGATAGGGACAGCTTTGATAATAGATTCCTTGGCAAGTCTTCTATCAGCAACATCATGGAACTTCTTCCTTGCCAAGTTGTTAAAGTCGAACTGGGCACTTGCAGAGGATGCTTGCTTTGGTTTGGTCACAGAGACCAGAGCACCCTTTTCCTTTACACTTTCCTTCTCACCAGCAGATTCTCTAGCAGCTTCAAGCAGTTTTCTCTGTACATCCAAAGAAGGCATTTTGTTTTTGCTTACCTCTTTGAATGCAAGAGATATGGCAGCTTTGGCAGAAGCTTCTTCTTTTCTCAGTATTTCCAGGGCTTTGAGCTGCTCATCTCTGAGCTCATAGTATTTTTCAATAAGAACACCCATTTCTTTAGCACTGGCTTTTTCGAATTTTAGCTCTGGTGCTTTCTGGCGATCAGGATCAACCACTGCCTTTTCTTTTCCTTTAGCTGTTCTAGTAGTAACAGCTTCATAAATGTCCTCCTCTTCTTCTTCTTCTTCTTTTTTTCTCCAGAATGAGATGCCTCCTTATGGCTGCTTGGCCTGTCCTCAGGAATGAATTCATTCCCCTTAGACTGTGCAGGGTTTGGAGATTCAGCCTGAGTAGGCTGAGCAGCTTCAAGTTGATGAGAGGCACCCTCAGCTGGACCAGTACCTGTTCCAGATGCAACTGCTATTTGACCAGTAGATGCTGATTTCTCCTTAGGAGAAGAAGTTTTGTCCCCCTTAGACTTAGTCTTAGAAGCAGACAACTTCTCCCCCTTTGAAGGAGATGGACCAGCACCTTCAACAACTGGTCTGTCGAAAGAAACAAATTTAGCAGGCTTTGGAGAAATTTTGGTAGCAGGCTTGGAACCAACCAGGCTATGCACTAAGAAAGCCAGGTTGTCCTTCACCTCTGCAATTTGGGAAAGACAGGTTTGAAGGGAAGAGGATTGGGAATCAGCAAGAGAGGTAAGCTTAAGAATATTTTCTCTATCAGAAGCTGTGAATATCAAACTTTGAAGTCGTGCAAGATGTAACTCAAGAGAGTCCTGCACATCAGCAAGGTTTGCTGACACAGAATTTAAGAGAGAAACGATTAGAGTGTTTAGGCTGGCCAGTGTATCAGGAAGGGTAGAACTGCAAGTAATGAGGAGAGTGGACAGCTGTTGAGATATGGTTGTCATAGAGGACACAGAGTCCTGTTGGTGTGAAAGAATTGAGGAGAGGGAAGTGGAGACGTTTTGCAGCTGTGCAGTGAGTGCAAGCAGCTGTGAGGAGGTTCCGTTTGAGGAGTGGAGGGGAAGGAATTCTTGAACACATCAAAGAATCCTTTAAGCTGTTCAGACACAGAGTCTGAAATGAGAGAGGGTAGAGAAGACATTGAAGTTTCTAAAGAGCCGACTTTGTTGGTCAACAAAGAAAGCTGATCCTTCAAAGGTAAATCTTTAGGGGATGGAAGAGTATGGGTAGACTGTTTGGATTGAGTAGATGGTGATGATGAGGATGAGGCTGTTGTATGGGGATGTGATGGAGAAGGAGAAGGTACTCTTGAGAGAAGCTCCATAGCCTGGGCAAAAGTAATGTGGCCCAGCTTGGAGGAGTCGATAGGTCCTTCAGCAGTGGCTGTAACTGCATCATCAGGAGAGGGGGTAAACGTTGGTAGCCTTTCAGATGTTGCTTGTGTTGCAGCACCCTCATTAAGGCCAGGGGTGGTTCCCTCTACAGCACCTTGGTTTAAAGGTACCTCATCATTGGGAGATGGAATTCGCATTTCAACATCAGCAGTGGTGAAACCTGCTGATGGAGTTTGCATGACAGGAGCAGCTATTTGGTGTAGAACAGCTGCATCATGAGGAACAAAAATTTGAGGCTGAGCTGCTGGTTGGTCTAAGCCAGCAGTGTGGGCACATCGTGCAGACTCAGGGTGTAAAGAAGTCTGACGTGGGGACTGTGTGGACTCAATATGGAGTGGAGAGAACTCCTGTCTTTCAATATTCTCAGCCTGTTGGGAGGCTGGAATAGTTGATGTGGTTGTCTCCTTATGTACAACTGGCTCCTGTTGGGAGGAACCAGAGGGTCTAGGCTGACTTGGGGTTGACACAGGGTGGAGTGAAACAGGCTCCAATTGTGCTGATCCTTCTCCCAAAATAAGAGAGGCAGCAGGGGTTGCTTCTTTTTCAACTGAACCCTGTTGAGAGGGAACAAAGGGGCTGGTTTGGGCTGTTTTGGCTGCTGGTTTCTTTTTGGCAAGGGATTTTCGTTATTATGATCTGAGAGATAAGGTGGGTGATTATGGAGAGGCGAGAGGTTCAGATTGGACAGGTTTGGAGACTGGGTTAGAAATAGGTGGGATGGCATGTTCCATAGTCTCAAGTGTCATAGAGGCTTCAGGTTCAACAAATGAACCAGGGTGAGAAGCCTGCTCCCCCTCAGCCACAGAGGCTGAGGGTGCAGACATAGACTTAGCTATTTTGGCCTTCTTGTGAAGAGGCCCAGCTTCAGTCGTTTCCAGGGTCCTATTAATAAACTTGACCCTGGATTTGGATTTTCCAGCAGGAGCAGCTTCTGGATCCACCCTCACAGCAGATGGTCCTTCCACCAATCCTAGCAGCCTCCTCATTGGAGTAGATAGAGGAGGCTCATTTGGGAGAACCGAAGTGTAGAAAACTCGATTTCCTAGAAGAGGAAAAACAGCAGTACGAAGTAATGGCTGGGAGTTATACAGATGCTCACCACAAACGTGCTTGAAAATGAGGCTCAGAAATCTGGGATAACGAACATCAAATGGACGTGTCTCCTGCTGCACCAGATTCCTCAAGTTCATGAAAATCCATCTGGCCATGTTGATTGTAGTCCCATCCACAAACTGTAGGACTATAGGAATCTCATCACGGCTTAGTTGGTCAAAGGAACCAACCTTACTGCTGAAGCACATGACCACTGAGGCAAACAGAAAACTGTGGGAAGGAGACAAATCCTTCCTGAAGAGTGTAGCTCCAACTTTTGGTTCTGCTACACCACAGAAGTGTAGTAGATTCTTCATCTGTTCATCTTCAGGCTATGGCTGATCATATGTTTCAGTCACAGGGAGTTGAAGAGCTTCCCTGATCAGACGAGTGGTGATTGCAATGGTGTGAGTCCCATTGAGTATGGTGCCCTTGATGACTTTGGTATCTGGGTTGTAGGCACAGGTGTACCAGAACTCATATACCATCTCCTGGTACAGGACACCAGGAGAGGCAGTCATGGCATAGTTCAATGGATGAACTTTCAGAAACTCCACCATTTCATCGTAGCCTTTCCCCACATAGTTTTTGGATATGGTTAGGTTTGCAAGGTAGTTGGTAGGTTTCAGGGTTAGCATTGTGGTGACTGATGCATGTTTTTGAACATCAGCACAAACAAACACTGGCAGAAAGGGGTTGTTACAGTTTGCCATTTGGGAAGTAGTGAGAGTGGTAGAAGCACATGACACTTATTAGAAGTTTTAGGGTTCTTAGGAAGTTATGGAAGTAGTGATGAAGACGAAGATGAAACAGTAGGGGGTATTTATAGGATTTGAATGTGAGTGGGTATGAGAGAGAAACATTTGGGCGGTTGATTTGAAATGGTCGTTAATGGAATACGGAACGGTTGTCCATGTTAGACCGTTTGTCAGACCACTTGAGCCCTTTTTATTCACTAACACACGTAAACACACATTATCCGCTGTAATTAAGTTAAATGAAAACAAAAATTAAGTAACTTAATTGTGAAGAAATGTAATTAAAACTGATGGTCTAAGCTAATGGTCAAACCTGTGATGAGCAGGGCCATCACAAACTGTTCACTCTTCAGGCTGTTCCTTCAACCTATTCAGCTATGTAACAACAGGTTGTGTTCAATAGCTGATCAGGTTACAAGACAATGCCTTGTATGACAGATTGAACGAGTGAGCAGGGTGAAGGTTTGATCATCAGATCAGGCTTGACATATGCTGTTATTGTTAAACCTGTTATATGCTCAAGCTGTTCATGTTTTGCAGAAAACAGCTAAGTATAGAACATGCATAGCATGTTCTGTCTAAGCTGTTATGCGAAACCTGAGCAGTGTGAGACATATAATGACTTAGAACATTTTGGACACTATGTTATTTTTTTTAACATGCCTAGCTTGCTTACCAGATAATTAAATCTGTTTTCATCAAGAGGTTTGGTGAAAATGTCTGCAAGCTGTTTATCTATGGAAATAAAACTTACCTCCACATTACCTTTCTGAATGTGATCCCTGATGAAGTGATGTCTGACCTCTATATGCTTTGTTCTGGAGTGAAACACTGGATTGTTGGAGATAGCTATGGCACTTGTATTATCACACAGAATAGGAGTTTTCCTATATACAAGTCCATAGTCTTCAAGCTGATGCTGCATCCACAGAATCTGCCCGCAGCAGTATCCAGCAGCAATGTACTCAGCTTCAGCAGTAGAAGTAGAAACTGAGTTCTGCTTCTTTCTACACCAACTTATCAACTTACCACCAAGAAGTTGACATCCACCTGTTGTGCTTTTCCTGTCTAACATGCAACCTGCGAAATCAGAACCTGAATAACCTGTTAGTTCAAGGCTTGAGTCTTTGGGATACCAAAGACCCAAACCTGGTGTACCCTTAAGGTATCTGAAGATTCTTTTTACAGCAGCTAGATGTGATTCTTTTAGATCAGCTTGGAACCTAGCACATAAACAAGTAGCAAACATAATATCAGGTCTACTAGCAGTTAAATACAGCAAGCTCCCAATCATGCCTCTGTAAGCTGTTACTGAAACAACTTTTCCACTGGCATCTGCATCCAATTTTACATTGGTTGCCATTGGGGTTTTAATAGGAGAACTTTGATCAACTTTAAACTTTTTCAATAGATCTAAAGTATAATTTCTTTGATTTATGAAAATTCCATTAGAGGTTTGTTTAACCTGTAATCCTAAAAAGAAAGTAAGTTCTCCCATCATACTCATTTCATATTTGGATTTCATGAGTAATGAAAAATTCTTGCATAACTTCTCATTAGTAGAACCAAATGTTATGTCATCCACGTTAATTTGAATAAGCATAATATCAGACTTCACCTTCTTTATGAACAGTGTGGTATCCACTTTACCTCTGGATTACCCATTGCTCATAAGAAAATCAGTAAGAGCGTCATACCAGGCTCTAGGGGCTTGTTTTAGACCATAGAGGGCTTTGTCCAACTTATAGACAAAACCTGGATGATGTTCATTTTCAAAACCTGGAGGCTGGTTTACATAGACTTCCTCTTTTAGCTTCCCATTCAAAAATGAGCTCTTCACATCCATTTGAAATACCTTCATGCTCTTATGAGTAGCGTAGGCTAGAAACAAACGAATTGCGTCTAGCCTGGCCACAAGAGCAAATGTTTCATCGTAGACAATGCCTCCTCCTGTCTGTAGCCCTAAGCAACTAGTCTTGCCTTATTTCTAATGACATGACCTTTCTCATCCATCTTGTTCCTGTAAACCCATTTGGTGCCAATTATAGTTTTACCTTTAGGAGCAGGGACCAACTTGCATACCTTGTTTCTCTCAAACTGACTGAGTTCCTCTTGCATGGCAGTGATCCAATTGGCATCTTTAAGTGCTTCATCCACTTTCTTTGGCTTCATTAGGGACACAAAGCTAGAGAACATACAAAATTTCCCTAAGCTGTCCCATCTTGTTTGTACCCCTTTGTTGATGTCACCAATTATTTGATCATTGGGGTGACACCTGATCCACTTAGGATCATTTCTCAATGAGGATTCTCCTGAGTTGTTTGCATCTTCAACAGGTCCTGTTGAACAACTCTCAAGATTTACAGACACACTGATATCTTGAGCCTGTTCACTTGTTGAGCATGACTCTCCATTGTTGAACATATCAGCAGAGGATCCAGGAAAATCAGCATTGATTGGTTCAGGACATGAAGTTGTAGTTAAGTCAGTAAACTTATTCACACAGGGTGTATCAACACAATCATCATCATGTCCATCATGGTTAGCAGGTTCCACTCTGGGTGTAGTGGAAGCTTTTGAGTCCTCTTCGCTGTTTGAATGCATGAGATCATCAAAGTTGAATTCTCCTGAAACTGATTCAGGAATAGCTTTGGTGGAGGCATTCCAGGACTCTTCAAAGGTGACATTGATATATTCATCTATCACCTGTTACCAACTCTTTCTTACATAGTTTGTTGATATTCTTTAAGTTCAGGTGTGACAGCCTTTTGTGCCATAACCAGTTCAGGTCTGCATTGGTTCTTGTGTGAAAACAGGTTTCAGTTGTGGGATCAGCAGATTTCATGTCCACAACATATACACCTTTCTTTCGTTGAGCACACAACACAACTTTGCCTTGGGGATCTAATATGTAACCCAGGTGCTCATCAAAGTTAACCTTGTAGCCAACATCACACAGCTGACTTATGCTAACAAGATTATGTTTTAGCCCAACCACATAGGCTACTCTTTTGAACACTGCAGCACCACCTTTAAGAGTTCCATATCCCTCAGTGGATCCCTGTACGTTGTCACCAAAGGTGACTTTTGGCCCTTTTTCAGGCCTGAGATCACTCAGCAGGTCCTTGCAACCTGTCATGTGTCCTGAGCAGCCACTGTTCAAGTACCAAACCTGGGATGGTTGTTTGTCCTACAGAGTGTCATAGGAAAACATTAGTTACTTTTAGGGGAATTCATCATTGTGATGAGTTCTCCTACTTCATCAACATTTGTTGATGGGCTAGTAATATCCACACTGATATTTTCTATTTGAATGGTATCAGTTTGGATACCACTCTCATTGACTAAGTTACTTCCAACACTGCTTGTTTTAGCAATGATGGAACTAGCAGAGTCAACAGGACTCATGTCCTCTGTTTCAAGACAGTCTTTGGCCATGTGTGTCTTCTTCCCACATTTATAGCATTTTCTCTTTTTAGCCTTTTTGGAAGAAGAGCTTTCAGAAACACATTCCGAATTATTTCTGTTGATTTTATCAGCAGGTTTAGCAAACTTATTACTATTTTTCGATGAATCAACAGCTTGGGTGGAAGGCACAATAGCAACAGCTTTGCCTGTTTCTTCTTTCCTATTTTTGGGAGGACAGATGTCAAAAACAGGATGCTTGATTGGTTGTTGACCTTCCACAGGTTTGGGAAACTTATTCCCAGATTTCTCAGGCTGAGCAATGGCTTTGCCTTTGCCCTTACTGAGATGTGATTGATGCTGCCCATCAACATAACCACCGTTTCTGGTTTTGAAAGACTTATTTTCATTTATAACCAGTTTTCCACAATGATTTGAAAACTTATTTGAAACCACAGCAGATTTGCTTTCAACATGAGACTTACCCTTGTTGAAAGCAGGCTGCTTACCTTTTGAAAACTTATTTTCAAAATGGTTAGCATCAAAAGGATTAACATGTCTCTTACCATCAGCTTTGGACCCAGATCCTGTTTTGTCAACAGGTTTAGTGTCCACTGCTGTAGCTTGCGCATGTTTTCCTTTCTTTTTCTTGTGTGAATCAGCAGAGCACTTAGCAGACTGATTTGATGGAGAACACATTCCATCATCAGCTTTTGGGCCTTTTTCACACAAGCTGTCAGTATTTTTAGGCCTGACAAACTTCTTTGTTGAGACCAGCTTTCCATTAACTATCTGGATGAAAGTGCTGGGAAGCTCACCAAGAGTGGATAAGTCATCTTTTAGATTATTAATCTCAACAATAGAAGCTGCTTTGTCAAGATCCCCTCCAAGATAGGCTTGGATTTGTGTAAGTATCTGCTAACTAATGCAATGGCTGACTTTTTGTGCAAATTGGAACTAAGAGTTAACTATCTTTTGAAGCTTTGCATGTTTTACATCTGTTTCTCTCTTTTCTTCCAGTAAAATAGAGTTGATGTGTTTTAACTCATCAAGCTCAGTTTCCAACTTATGGAAACTGTCCAGTTTACTGGATTTTATTTCAAGATCAGTTTTAAGCTTAGAGATTTCAGATAGTAAAACATTATGCTTCTCAACAGCAGCTTTTAAATCAACCAGCATATATTCAAACATTTTTACTTTTTCATCAGAACTGTAAGCCATAAAATTTTGTACCTTGTACATCATTGTAGGGTTCAAGTTATCTAAGCTGCTGAAGGCTTCAGCTTCAGCCAAGTCCTGTTTGAAGTTGCTAGTTGATGGGACGTCAGTGTTGGCCATCAGACAATTGTTGTCTTCTTCATCTGAGGATGAATCAGACTCCTCCCAGTCACATGTCTCTGCCATCAGTCCCTTTTGCTTGTTGGAAGCCACTGAGTTTTCCAACTTTTTCAGCTTAGCCATGGCCATAAGGTACTTAACCCTATAGCCATCATCCCTGTTAGTCTTGTATGGTTTGGAAGACTGTCCAACAGCTTTTGACACACAGTCAGCAGCTATATGGCCAGTTTTGCCACATTTGAAGCACTCAGCCTTAGATTTATTAAATGCCTTCTTTTAGACAGCATTTGAGTTCCCCTGCAGCATATTTCTTCCAGACCTTTTCTTGTTGAACCTTTTGACAAGCATTGCAGTCATTTGCTCATCATAAATTTCAACAAGATCTGCACTGTCTTCCTCATCAAACATTTCCTCTCTTTCATCATCAGCCTGTTGATCAGGTTGTGTGAACACATCACATATCTGCCCAACAGGTTGTCTCACGCTGGCCACTAAGGCAGCACCTCTCTTGGACATTTCCAAGGCATTTCTCTTCTGTTGCCTTGGCTGCTCATCATTTAGTAAGGATCCATATAAGTTTACAAGATCCATACCTTTGATGGTACCTGAATTTCTCAAGATGGAAAGATGTCCAAGAACTTGTTGACCAGAGTCAGGCTGTCCTTCGTGATCCCAACAGCTTTGAGATCATTAACAAGAGCAGTAAACCTGGTGTAGGTTTCTGTGAGTGTCTCCTTTGGTTTTGCAAAGAAGAGTTCATATTGTCTATCAAGATTGTTAATCCTGTTGTCCAGTGTGATTGTGGGTCCATCATAGACGGTACACAAAGTATCCCACATCTCCTTTGCAGTTTTCATCTTCTCAACCTGTTGGAACACATCATCAGGCAGAGAGATAACCAGGTTATTCCTGGCTTTTGCATCCAGAGCAACCAGTCTTTTGTCTTCATCAGACCATTGAGCTTTGGCCTTCTCAAAGGTTCTGATTTCAGGGGCAGCTCCTTCAATAGCATGAGTTATGGTAGTAACAGAGGTTGGCACATAGGGACCTTCCATTACCATCTCTGGTAGTTGTACATCCAGATTCTCTAAATAGAGCATCATTCTGCACTTCCAGCCAGAGAAGTTCTGATGATTGAACTTTAAGGGTTTGGCCATTGACCCATTGTCATAGTAGGAGGAGGAATTTACAGCACTGTTGTCCATGGTAAAGTAGGGAGAATAAGAGATCTAGAGTTGACACGCACTCAACGTGGCTCTGATACCAGTTGTAGGTCCCAAAAGGTTTCCCAAGTGTATATTCTAAGCTGTAGAGGGGGGTGAATACAGCTATTTAAAAACTTAACAATCTTTTTCTCAATGTTGGTGTATATTATTAACAAGTGTTAATTACAAACAAGCTTGAATGCGGAAAGGTTCATGCTGAGATGACAGATATAACAGTTGTTCAGCAAATCAAAGACACACTCAAACTAGTTACAATGACTACACTCACTTAGATGCACTCACTGTTTTTACAAGACTCAGATGGACAGCTTAGACACACCCTACTATTTAATATAAGCAGACTTACATGCATGGAATAACACACTTCAATGCACGTTCTGATTTCACACTCTTGATCTCTCACAATCCTTAGAAGCTTCCTTTTATACTCAAAAGGAGAATCTCAGTGAAGCTTCTTCATTGGACAGATGAGATAGTGGAAAGTCTTTCCAAAAAGACAAGACACCTTTCTGCACGTTCTGATAAAGCATATTTGTTTTCACATGGTAGAATCTTTGTCTTTTCCTTTTTGTCACTGTTGCATAAGGCTTTAACCAAAAGAGGAATGTCAACTTTGCATCTTTCATCTTTTGCTAATGCCATTTTGATATAAGAAAAGGTCTGTCACCCTTATCAGATATCCGTTTGTCTTCATGTTACAGATTAGCGTGGGCAGGCTGTGCAAATCTGTTTTCCACTTTGTCTTCGACTTGTAAACTGATCTTGTAGCCAAAAACAATACATGAGGACTTGGAAACATATTCCAATAAAGTGTTTAACCTGTTCACAAAGAACGGAACACTTATAAACTGTCAAAGCTGCTCAACATAATAGAGCAGCGTATACAGTTTATGTCCAGCCTGTTCAGCAGACAGAACAGCTTGGACAAACTACCTTTGTTGCAACGAATACAACATTGTAAACAGCTTTGGGCTGATACTGCAAATCACTTTTCAGGTTTCAATAAGGCATAAATAGACCTTAAATTATACCTTCAAGTGCATCAACAGGTTTGATTAAAAATCTCCCCCTCAGATGTAGAGCAGGTTTGACTGAGGTCTTTTTGTGCCATACATATTTACAGTATTTATTTGAGCATTCACATTACTTTTTTTTATCATTCACAACACTTATTAAATGAACATTCACAACACTTAATCAATCATTCACAATAGTTATTTGATCAATTAAGTGTTGTGAATGATCATTTTATATATTGTGAATGATCATTTAATAAGTGTTGTGAATGATCAAATAAGTGTTGTGAATTATCATATAGCATCAGGGTGAATGGTCAAATTATCCATATACTATGATAAATTGTCAAATAAATGGTCAAATAGTAGTTGAATTAGTCTGATGAATGATCAAATAAGTATTAGATGGTCAAATAATTGTTGTGAATGATCAAATAAGTGTTGTGAATGATCAAATAAGTGTTGAAAAATTGAAAATAGTGAAATAATTCTTGGGAATGATCAAATATGTGTTGTGAATGATCAAATAAGTGTTGTGAATGATCAAACAAGTGCTGAAGAATTATAAATGGTCAAATAATTCTTGTGAATGATCAATTAAGTGTTGTGAATGATCATTTTATAAGTGTTGTGAATGATCGTTGTTATTACGAAAATACCCTTGTAGCTCAAAAAAAAAAAGGAGGTGCGCCTCATTTCTTTTACTTTTGATCACATCCCTTATTTTTTTTTTAATCTTGTGGCTTTGAAAGGTACCCTTAGTACACTCAATTCTCATGGACTCCTTTTTGAACCCATATCATATTATTATTATCTTTATTGACTAATTTACTAATTACATTAAATTTATTCAATTACTTTTTCTTAACCTTATAATTTTTTAATATTTATTATGATTATTTATTTATGATCATATTGTAACACCCTCTAAAACCAGCTAAAAGCCACATCATTTACAATACACAGGTGGCATAAACGCATATAATATCCATATCACAATGTCAAGGTTTACACAAACACGGATTAATTAAAACATTTCACAAACATTAGCCACAATGTTTAGAAGTCAACCCGACATACAAAACCCGACTCGGATCCCAATATTCACAGACAACCCGGTACAACTGACCCAAGTTTTCTAACAGTTTAACAAACACATACAGATAACAAAACAAGATCCCTCGGCAACAGCAAGGTCACGCTCCTACTTTCGCTCAGGAGTTGGCGTCCTATCTTCGGCTCCCCTGACAAACATATCAGACTCGAATATGTAAGCTTCCCTGTTTGTGAGTACACAAGGGTTAAACGCTGCACTAATCACATAAGCACATAACGCTGTCACATGGTAACTCTATACTACGCGGCATAACACATGCCAACATGCCTCTAATCAGAAACATAAGAGATCCAATACAGAAAGAGATTCTCATCTCAATCGGGGAATCCCTCCCCCCTAGAGCCAAACCACGCCCGTGGAGGCTAACAGGAATAACGACCGCATATATATGGGAACCCTACACAGGATTAAATAGAGCTACACAGCTCTCACGATAACTCATCGCAATACACTATAATGGATCTCATACGTATAACACATATAAAGAGAAAAGGACCATACTTGAGGGGCAGCTCGCAGTGCCCAACACAATCACAATAGTAATAATTGCACATATTATG
This sequence comes from Centrapalus pauciflorus, assembly GCA_020465985.1. NCBI lineage: Eukaryota > Viridiplantae > Streptophyta > Magnoliopsida > Asterales > Asteraceae > Centrapalus > Centrapalus pauciflorus. Next base: position 337,404 of record JAANYP010000451.1, on the reverse strand, counting down.
ACTCGATAAAAGTAGGCCCTTTGAAAAGAACTCGTGTACTCACCTGAAACACCCCGCACAATATCTCTAATTCACTGATCCGAACCCGGCCCGAAACGATCTCTGACAATCTCTGTACACACAGCGAACCTTCCCAGGTTAATCCCGGCTCAACAGATAAGCCCAAAATGCCCAATAGTCGTTAATTCGATGGATAAAACCCTCAAAAAGCAACCCAAATAGGTTCCCGGGGTCCAAAACCCTAATCTGGCCAAAAAAGCCCTAATCACGGTCGCGCTCATCTGATCACGGCCGCGCTCCTGATCATGGGCACGCTCATCTGATCTCGCCCGCGCTCATGATCATGGCCGCGCTCATCTAATTCCGGTCGCGCTCATATTATCACGGCCACGCTCTTGATCACGGTCGCGCTCATCTGATCACGGCCGTGCTCGCGGTCTAGACTCATCTTCTTCCTTTTTCAGCTTCTATCCATGGATATTTCGACCCCAAAATTGATTTTAGCAGATAAAACTCATATAACTGGTACCAAAACATTACCAAAACACACCCAAACCAATTCCCATCATCTCACATGATTAACACACCCAAAATCAGATTTAATTTGGAGGATTCCTTACCTTAAACTCAAGAACACCCCTATGGAAGCTTTCAATTTGATTTGTAGCACCTTTAATCACTTGGATTGAGGTTGAATTCAGTCCAGCAGCACAAGGAAACACACACACACTTATCTCTGTGATTTGCATCAAAAGGAAAGAAGAAGGAACGTCACACACACATATACGTACACGTATGGATCCGGTTATAATGTGGGTTCGACACCGATACCCGACCCCAATATTAAAATCCACTATATGGTACGCAATTGGACCAATGCATTACTCAATAAAATAATTAGTCAATAGGATAATTACACATACCTGTTCTGGAGTCGGGGTGTTACAAATCCTCCCCCTTACAAAGATTCCGTCACGGAATCTAACTCTGGCTGTGGAACATGAAGGGATAGCGACTCCGCATGTCAGACTCAGGTTCCCAAGTTGCGCTGGTACCCTTATGGTGACTCCACTGAACGAGTACCAATGATTCTCTTTATTGCGCAACCTCTTCACCTTGCGATCTGTAATCATCTCTGGCTGCTCAGCATACCTCAACTGGTCATCCACTAATATCTCAGACAATGGCACATATTGATCCTCTTTCGCTAAACATTTTCTCAAATGACTCACGTGGAACGTATCATGAACACCGGCTAACTCTGACGGCAATCTCAATCGGTAGGCCTGAAATCTGACCCTAGCAATTATCTCGAACGGTGATATATACCTCGGACTCAGCTTGCCCCGGTGCCTGAATCGGATCACACCCTTCCACGGAGATACTTTCAGCAACACTTGATCCCCGACACTGAATTCGAGCTCCGAAGTACGACGGTCAGCGTAACACTTCTGACGGCTCTGTGCAACACGCATATGCTCACGGATCACGGCTAGTTTGTCGCTCATCTCCTGAAGTAGCTCGGGCCCACTGATCGGTCGCTCACCGACCTCACCCCAACACACTGGGGTTAGACACTTTCGGCCATATAATGCTTCAAACGGTCCCATCTTAATCAAGGCGTGGTAGCTATTGTTGTATGCGAACTCTACTAACGGGAGATGCACATCCCAGCTACCACTGAAGTCTATGGCGCATGCTCTCAGCATATCCTCGAGTGTCTGGTTTGTGCGCTCGGTCTGCCCATCTGTCTGAGGTCTGTAAGATGTACTCATCTGAACCCGGGTACCCAGCTCTCTCTAGAAGCTCTGGCAAAACCGCGAGGTAAAACGAGTTTCGCGATAAGAAGTAATTGACTTCGGAATCCCATGCTGCGATACCACCTCATCAATATACAGTCGTGCTAGCTTATCCATCGTGATCGTACCCCGAACCGCAAGAAAGTGTGCACTTTTTGTCAACCAGTCCACTATGACCTAAATCATGTCGTTCCCACGCACAGTACGAGGAAGTTGGATGATGAAATCCATCGTGATGTGGTACCACTTCCACTCGGGAATCTCCGGTGGCTGTAGACGGCCGTTCGGTTTCTGGTGCTCACCTTTAACCCACAAACATGTCATTCACTGCTCGACATAACGACCCACGTCCCTTTTCATGCCCGACCACCAGTAGAACTCTCGGAGAGCTCGATACATCTTGGTGCTCCCAGGATGAATGGACAACCTCGACTTATGCGACTCATCAAGGATCAACTGTCGCAAGTCCCCAACTCTAGGAACCCAAAAGCTGCCTCTCAACACATATAAACCCCGGTCATCCCTGACCAACGCCTCCGTCTGCCCCACTAGCCTCTCTCTTTTCACATTCTGGCCCCGCAGACCCTCTATCTATGACAATCTCAGACTGTCAATCAGGGTAGAGGTAATCTCGAGTCTCACAGCTCGAGAGGTAACCGTCTGAACACACGCCTTACGGCTCAAGGCGTCAGCTACCACGTTCGCCTTCCCAGGATGATACTGTATCTCACAGTCATAGTCTTTCAAGAGCTCCAAACTGCGTCTCTGTCGCATGTTCAAATCCTTCTGACTGAAAAGATACTGAAGGCTCTTGTGATCAGTATATACGACAAACTGCGACCCATACAAATAATGTCGCCATATCTTTAGCGCAAAGACGATGGCATCCAACTCAAGATCATGGACAGTATGATTCTCTTCATATGTCTTCAGCTGTCTCGAAGCATAGGCAATCACCTTGCCTCGTTGGTTCAATACATAGCCCAACCCTGTCCCTGATGCATCACAGTACACAGCGAAATCATCCGTGCTCTCGGCTAAGGCCAACACTGGCGCCTGACATAATCGATGTCTCAATTCAGCAAAGGCAGCCTCCTACTCGTCACTCCACTCGAATAGTACGCCCTGCCATGTCAGTCTCCACTATGAATCTCTAGCACGGTCTTAGGCTACTCCCAACTCTTCACAGCCTCGATCTTCGCGGGTTCCACTTTGATGCCCTCACTGCTCAAAACAAGGCCCAAGAACTGCACTTCTCGGAGCCAGAACTCGCGCTTAGAAAACATTGCATATAGTCTCTCTCTCTGCAGCACGCTCAAGACCTCCCTTAAGTGTTGCTCATGCTCCTCGAATAGATAAATATGTCGTCTATGAACACGATCACAAATCGATCCAACATGGCTCTACACACCCTGTTCATTAAATCCATGAAGGCTGCGGGTGCGTTAGTCAGTCCGAATTGCATGACTAGAAACTCATAGTGTCCATAGCGCGTCCTGAAGGCTGTCTTGCGCACATCCTCTTCCCTGACCTTTAGCTGGTGATATCCAGATCGTAAATCAATCTTCGAAAGAAGCTAGATCGTTGTAGCTGATCGAATAAATCGTCTATTCGCGGAAGTGGATATCTATTCTTCACCGTCACTTTAATTAACTCTCGATAATCAATACACATTCGCATGGTACCGTCTTTCTACTTCACAAACAACATCGGTGCTACCCACGGTGATGAACTCGGATGGATAAATCCCCTATCCAGCAACTCCTGAAGCTGAGTCATCATCTCTCGCATCTCAGTGGGTGCCAGCCTATAAGGCTCTTCGCAATCGGCACCGCTCCAGGGATAAGGTCGATCCGGAACTCTACCTGGCGATCTGGCGGTAGCCCAGGTAACTCATCTGGGAATACCTCAGGGTAGTCTAACACTACAGGTACATCCCCTACCTTCGTCTTCTCCTTTTGGGCGTCAATCACATAAGCCAGGAAGGTCTCGCAACCCTTAGTCACATATCTCTGGGCTCTAACCATCGAGATAATCCCAATCTCGCCCTTTCGCCTATCCCCATAAACTGTCACGGCCTCGGTCTCAGAAATCGGTATCCTGATCATCTTCTTAGCACAAAGAATATCTGCCTGACAGGCTGTCATCCAGTCCATGCCGATGATCACAGCTCACTAACGCGGTACTCCCGATATACACGACTCACTAACGCGGTAGTCTCGTCTACCCTCTGAACAATCAATGGCACAGATAACACGGTAGGAGCAACAGTAAAATAAGCACAGAATGACACTGACAATTATAAGCGGTCCTGCTCGGGCTGCTGCTCCCTTGGCTCACGCCAGTAACTGGACTGCTTAGAGACCCCCGTACGCTGTCTCTGGGTGGGCGACTTCTCCCGCTGCCTCTCGATCTCTCGCTCTCGCATGCGAGCTAACTCTAAGGCTCTGGCGAAAGACGTCATCTCCTGCAACCCCACAAACTCCCTGATATCCGATCTCATGCCGTCAACAAAATAGCATCGGCCTTACGCCTCTCTGTATCCACATGCTGCGGTGCAAACTGGGAATACTCGTTAAAGCGGTCCACGTACTGCTGCACAGATAGGTCCCTCTGCTATAGATGGAGGAATCGCCGCTCCATCTCCCTCTGCTCGTCACGGGGCGCATACTGTATCTCAACCATAGCCTTAAACTGCTCCCACCACAACGCGTATGCACGAGAATCAGACATGGACGACTCTATCGACCTCCACCATTGTGAGGCCCCACCCCTCAACTGATATGTGGCATACCCAACCATATCTTTCGGGTCTACATGAGAAACTCGAAAAGCCGACTCGATAACGCGCTCCCATGTGAGAGCCATCCCTGGCTCGCCCTCGCCTTGGAACTCTGGCGGATGCCCAGTCATGAAATCCTTAAACGAACCCTCTCACTGTGATGTAGATGACGAGGCCCCTGCACCCGTATCTGTCCCAGTAACTGGAGTACCCGTATCCTGACCACTCCTGACACCTGGTCCCACGCCCTGGGATCCATAAAACTGAGTCAGAATCTATATCATCTCGGATTTGCGGACATAATCATCGCCCGCCGGTCTCTCTTTCCCTGCCCCGTTCCCTTCTGAACTCATACTGAAAATAGCCTGCACAGGTTAAACAATAGCATGAAATCACACAGAAATTACCTAGCGTCATACACTAAGCTAGGTTAATTAAATCCTATTGTATCCGTCACCGGAATACTCTCCAAGAATCAGAACACAGTCTAAGCTCAAGCATCCACAGATACTCAATACTAGAACCACAAGCTCTGATACCATACATGTAACACCCTCTAAACGCATATAATATCCATATCACAATGTCAAGGTTTACACAAACACGGATTAATTAAAACATTTCACACACATTAGCCACAATGTCTAGAAGTCAACCCGACATACAAAACCCGACTCGGATCCCAATATTCACAAACAACCCAGTACAATTGACCCAAGTTTTCTAACAGTTTAACAAACGCATACAGATAACAAAACAAGATCCCTCGGCAACAGCAAGGTCACGCTCCTACTTTCGCTCAAGAGTTGGCGGTCCTATCTTCGGCTCCCTTGACAAAAATATCATACTCAAATACGTAAGCTTCGCAGCTCGTAAGTACACAAGGGTTAAACGTTGCATTAATCACATAAGCACATAACGCATGTCACATGGTAACTCTATACTACGCGGCATAACACATTGCAACATGCCTCTAATCAGAAACATAAGAGATCCAATACAGAAAGAGATTCTCATCTCAATTGGGGAATCCCTCCCCCTGGAGCCAAACCACGCCCGTCGAGGCTAACAGGAATAACGACCGCATATATATATATGGGAACCCTACACATGATTAAATAAAGCTACACAGCTCTCGCGATAACTCACCGCAATACACTATAATGGATCTCTTACATATAACACATATAAAGAGAAAAGGACCGTACCTGAGGGGCAGCTCGCAGTGCCCAACACAATCACAATAGTAATAATTGCACGTATTATGACTCGATAAAAGTAGGCCCTTTGAAAATAACTCGTGTACTCACCTGGAACACCCCGCACAATATCTCTAATTCACTGATCCGAACCCGGCCCGGAACGATCTATGACAATCCCTATACACACGGCAAACCTTCCCAGGTTAATCCCGGCTCAACAGATCACGGCCGCGCTCACCTGATCACGGCCGCGCTCCTGATCACGGCCGCACTCATCTGATTCCGGCCGCACTCCTGATCACGACCACGCTCATCAGATCACGGCCGCGCTCGCGATCCAGACTCATCTTCTTCCTTTTTCAGCTTCTATCCATGGAGATTTCGACCCCAAAACCGATTTTAGCATATAAAACTCATATTACTGGTACCAAAACACTACCAAAACACACCCAAACCAATTCCCATCATCTCACATGATTAACACACCCAAAAATCAGATTTAATTTGGAGGATTCCTTACCTTAAACTCAAGAACACACCTATGGAAGCTTTTAATTTGATTTGCAGCACCTTTAATCACTTGGATTGAGCTTGAATTCAGTCCAGCAGCACAAGGAAACACACACACACTTATCTCTGTGATTTGCACCAAAAGTAAAGAAGAAGGAACGTCACAGCGAACCTTCCCAGGTTAATCCCGGCTCAACAGATAAGCACAAAATGCCCAATAGTCATTAATTCAATGGGTAGATACCTCAAAAAGCAACCCAAATAGGTTCCCGGGGTCTCAAAACCTAATCTGGCCAAAACAGCCCTGATCACGACCGCGCTCATCTGATCACGGCCACGCTCCTGATCACGGCCGCGCTCATCTAATCCCGGTCGCGCTCTTGATCACGACCGCGCTTATCTTATCACCGCTGCGCTCCTGATCACGGCCGCGCTCATCTGATCATGGTCGCGCTCGCGATCCAGACTCATCTTCTTCCTTTTTCAGCTTCTATCCATGGAGATTTCTACCCCAAAACCGATTTTAGCAGATAAAAACTCATATAACTGGTACCAAAACACACCCAAACCAATTCCCATCATCTCACATGATTAACACACCCAAAAATCAGATTTAGTTTTGAGGATTCCTTACCTTAAACTCAAGAACACACCTATGGAAGCTTTCAATTTGATTTGCAGCACCTTTAATCACTTAGCTTGAGCTTGAATTCAGTCGAGCAGCACAAGGAAACACACACACACTTATCTCTGTGATTTGCACCAAAAGGAAAGAAGAAGGAACGTCACACACACATATACGTACACGTACGGATCCGGTTATAATGCGGGTTCGACACCGATACCCGACCCCAATAAAATCCACTATACGGGACGCAATTGACCAACGCATTACTCAATAAAATAATTAGTCAATAGGATAATTACACGTACCTGTTCGGGAATCGGGGTGTTACACATATAGTATACAATTATTTATTTATGATTATATGTAAATGAACAAAAAAAACTACAATTAATCCCAATTTTAAGGGTTTCCAAACGAAAAAAACTACAAACCATATTTTTTTAGTTTTTCCAAACATACAAAATATGAATCTTCCCAGTTATTTAGTTTCATCAATCTAGAAGGATCGTAGTTTTTTATTTAAAAAACTAATAATCAAAATGGGTTGTAATATTTTTTATTTTTAAAACTCTAAATTAAGTTTATTTTATTATAAAAAGTTATTCAAAGGATCATAGTTTATTTGAAAATCTAAATGGCTTGTAGTTTGTGTTATTCAAAGTGGGTTAAATAAATAAATAATAATAATAATAAAATTTATTATAAAATTTCATAACAAAATGTGAAACATAAAATGAGTTTATTTTCGTGGTTATGAAATCTTAGACCAACTTAAAAAATAAATAAATTGTGCTTTAATGAGATATGTTATTGCTATTGATAAAAATATGAAAATATGTTTTTATTTTTGATAACTGAAAAGTTATTGTTAACATGCTAAACAGGTTTGCATGTCACTAGTTACTATTATTGATAGAAAAATAAAAAGTTGTTACTGTTATATCTATAAGTTGTCATAGTTTCAGGTTCAATTTGTAATAAATAATACTTAGTTTGTGGTTAAAATGTAATTATCCAAAGTTATGTGTAAATGGGTTAAAGACCTAAAAGGTCAACCCATGGGCTATTTGGTTTTCTGTTTTGATCCATGTCTAGTTGTTTGCTTATAAATAGAAGATTTTAGGGGTTTGTATTTCAATCTTTTCAGCATCTATAAGCGTACGTGAGTTTGCAACTATTGTGGTTTTATCTTTGTATTCATTATTCTTAGGTAGCATCTGGATTATAGGTTTTTGATATACCAGGATAAAAATATGACAGGATTCAAAAGTGACAGGATTTGAATCACGTCATGTGTTTGGTTTGCAAGATTTCAAGTTCAATTATTGTAAAATCTTGTTTATTAGTAAAGGTGTCAAAATGATATGGGTAAAACAAGTGGGTATACAAGAAGTAAGGTATGGTATGTTAAAAGGTGGGCAATGTATAGATAGGTAGGGAAGGGTAGGCATGGTAGGTAGGGGTGGGTGGGGTAGGTAGGGTGTGTTGGGATGAGATGAGATGTGAAAGGGTAGTGTGGGATGGGTGTGTATAGGTAGATGTGGGTAAGGTAGGATGGATGCGGGTAACATACGATGTGTACTTGGTGTGTGATGGGTGGCGGTAAGGTAGGTGGGTATGTATGGTAGGTAAGGGTGGGGCGGGTAGGGTTACGTGAGAAGGGGTAGTATGAGGTGGGTATGTATATGTAGATATAGGTTAGGTAGGATGAGCGAAAGTACGATACAATGTTTAGTTAGGTTGGGAGGGGTGGGATTGGGTAGGTCTGGTAGGTAGGGGTAGTTAGGTACGGTAGAGTATGATACGATGGATTGGTCTAGATAGGTAGTGTTTGATAGTTATCATTGTTGGGTGTATGTAGTTACGATAGGGTATGGTGGGATGTGACGGGGTGGGGTGCGGATGGGGTGGGATGGGGTCGGTGTTGGTAGGGTATGGTAAGGTAGCGTCAATAGGTATAGGTAGGTGGTGGTTAGGTTAGAGATAAGGGTAATATTGTAATTTGGTTAGAATTTGAAATGTAAAGATGTGAGATTTTGAAATAATAGGCAGTAGGAAAGAATTGTAAAATCTTAAAAAAGAAGATTGTAAAATGTTAAAGTAAAATGAAATCCCTCTTTTTTTATTTGCCAAACATGATAAGAGTAGCCACTTTTCCTGAAATCCCGCTAACCAAACGCTACCTTGAGGTATTCATCTTGTTCATATTGTTCTTGGTATTATGCTTAATATTCTTGATGAAAAGTTGATTATTGTTGAATGCTTATTGTAAACTGGGAATTACAATTGGTTGAGCCATAAGGTTGGTTTTAAAGTGATATTTTCTTTTTTGATTTTTGAACATAAACTTGCAAATCTGAACGTTTTTGCTAAAATATTGTTCAATTTCAAGATTGTTCTTCGTGTTCTTCGAAGAACATACCTGTTTGATTTTTTAAATCGATAATTCTGAACTGTTTGTGATTAAATATCGTTTGTACCTATATTTTTTGGGTGAACATCATACTGTTTAATCACAAATTTATGAAAGAAAGTATATTTGATCTTAAAAATCATTAAGATTTGTGCTTTATTCTTGTTAATTTTTGAAATTGAAAGAACTGTTCATATTTCTTAGCTATACCCAAGAGTTACAACTCACGGATATAACTATCCAATTTTTTAAACTTGCAAATTTTTCTAAGTGTCATAATTCTTCATGCTTTATCCGAGAGTTACAACTCTCTAATCACACTTATTGCTAATTGTCAGTCAATTTTTGTCCAAGTCTCCATAAGCACATCTGAGAGTTACAACTCTCGGATCACAAGGGAATCTCAACACAACACTAAAATTTTCTAAGGACTTAAGAATTTTAGTTTCAACGAGAGTTACAACTCTCGGGTACCAAAGGCACAAAACTTAAAATATTTTCTAAGTAATAATCGAAAGTTACAACTTTCGGGTATAACATCATCCGATAGTTGCAACATTTTTCACAATTCGAATATTTTCAGTCTCACTTTACTGTTGTGTGTTCTTAAGTTATAAGCACTTACCAATTCGTAAGTAGAGCTGAATAGGAAATTCGTAAACTCGTTAAAACCATAATGGAAACAATTCGTTTGGTTGATATGAGAAATAAATGATATCAGCATTCACGATCTGTTTCATAGCCTAATTGTTTATCAATCAAAAGTTTCTCGTAAGTCTGAAACCAAAAAGGTAGATGAACCCACTTCATCCGACTCACTTGCTCTGTTAACTGATAAAAGACTTAAGTCATCAAAAGTTGGAAAACTTCTTAAACTTCTTTATGAGTCCTCTGAGTCTGATACTGATGAAGTTGATACTGATCCCGAGGCGACTGAACTTTAGAGACAAATCACGTTGCTTACAACCGCCTTTCGTAAGAAGTTTCCTAAGACATTAAACAAATTTCGAAGAACAGAAAAGAGTAAGAAGTATGATGACAATAACAAGATAGCTGAGAAACCGAAGGTTGAAGAACGCAAGACCGATGACAAGGAGAAAGGATGTTTCCATTGTGGAAAGTCATGCCACTTTGCTTTGGAATGTCGTATTCCGAAGTAGAAGAATGAAAATTACTACAAGACGAAGTATAATCTCCTAAGGAAACAAATGCCGGGCGCGCTCTGTTTGCTGAAGAAGAACACTGGTTGGAAGACACTGATGATGATGAAAAGGATGCTGCAGAGCCCATGTGTTTCATTGCTGATGTTCAGCCAATAGAAGATACAAATGAAGCATCTGATGTTTCTCTAAAGGTTCAGGATGCTGGCACAAGCAAGGAATCTTCCACAACCGATACAGAGGTAAGTATTCATCCTGAAGAACTTCTTGCTGAATTAAATTTTTTAAGAAAAGAGGCCAAAAGTCTAAGTATTTTTCAAACTGCCCTTAGAAATGCTCAAAACGAAAAGTCTGATTTGAAATCCAACATCTTAGTTTTACAAGCAGAAGTGTCAAAGGCTAATAACGAGAAAAATGATTTGTCTGCCAAAATGTCTGATCTAGAATACGATCATCGAATGCTTAATGTAGATAAATCTGATGCATTCAAAAATATGAGTTTGTCCGACCGAAAAAACGTAATTGAGAGAAAAACTCAAAGACACGGAAGATAGATTTTATAACGATGTCAAACTGATCAAACCATTAACATGTATAAGCCTAGAGAATTAAAATCTAGAGATGGTTTAGGGCTTACCGGTCCCAGAGTCATGGAAGAAATGATCAACAAAAAGAAAAGTCCATTATATCATGTTGGTAGCATGGGTCAGGGATTTGTAATGCCCTACAACAAAACTTGGCCAGAAGTGTTAGTCGAAGAAGACGAAAAATGTGAAAGATCTAATATAAAACAAATTAAGTTTGTCCATGATTGATTAAATCACGCCTCTCTCCAAGGGAAATTAGACAAAAATTTCCGAGAAGAGGAATCTGTTGTAGAACCAAAAGAATTTACACCTAACCCGACGTTACCAAAACCTCGTGAATATATCCCGTAATTTGTTCTAGAACAACGGGCTTCAGATTTAGAACATATATTGGAAACAACATCACGATCTTTTGAGCAAGACGATATTGATTTTGTAAAGAAAATATCAGATCTCGAAGCCGAAATTGCTCGAATTAACTCTTCGTTAGCAAACACATCACGAGGCAAGAAGACTGTTTTCTATTCGAGAACTGAATTTCAAACTTGATGTTAAATCATTTGACGAGGAATGAGATCAACATTTAGCCACCATTAAGGGGCTGGAATCTCAACTCGTTTCCAACCAACACTGTTTAAATGAACAAGTTTCTGTGATCAACATTTCAAGGTTACAAATTAATCTCAAGCCAACGACTCATACTCTGAACTGCGAAAACAACATCTTTGGAGATAAAGAAACGCAAAGCCCTGATGATTGTTCCTGTCAATGAACATACTGGAGATACTTCCAAAATTGTTCTCGAAAATTCAACTTGTTCCTTTAAAAAGGCCAAGAAGAATCCTCGGAAACAAAAACAGCACAAACGATCATTCAATCACAATCTGCTAAAGATAACAAAGGTGTGCATTTCATTTCAGACTACCGAGTTAAATCTAAAGGCACGGCATCAAAGACGACATCTAAAGTGAAGAATGCAACAGCACTTAACGTTATTTCTAAATCATTTGTTTCCAATGTAATCAAAGACAAAACTGTGATTGATAAAAATTCTAGAACTGCTTTGAAAAGAGGTGATGTTTTGAATAATATTAAGAAATATTCGTTTAAGCAGCTGTTTGATTTGTCTAAAGCACCACTTGGTTTGTCTATGCCTACATTGTTGAACTATGCTCCTGTACTCAAACACAAACGTCGCCGCAAACCTAAGAAAAAAGTTAAAAAGGAACCCAACAGACCTGTAACGTACAAGTCTGTATGGATTCCTAAGTCTTTTCTTCATGCAAACAAAGACATTAAGTGTACTTTATATAAGATCAACAGCAGTTCAGTTCCTAAGCACTCTACCGTCAATGCCAATCAGTCAGGACCCAAATATCATACAGTTTGGGTACCAAAAGTCACTTAACTGTCTTGCAGGAATGGCTTCTAATCACCTTGGATTACAACCCGCACTTCAATTAATGGTTTCTGAAGAATCAGTTCAGGATCCGGACTTCAATTGCAACACGTGCTGATCGGACTGTGACTTACAGGAAAAAAGTGTGTTGATACTGGACTTTGGATTCTCAAGTCACATGACTGGAAGATCTTCTCTCCAACTTCATAACGTCTGATGGTGGGTCTGTGAAATTCGGCAACAATGGAGTTGCTCAAATTCGTGGATTTGGGGATCTCGAAATGGACAATCTCAAAATTATACAAGTTTCTTATGTCCAAGGTCTTGGTCACAACCTATTCAGTATTAGCCAACTTTGTGATAAAGGACTTGAAGTATCATTCAAAGCCACGAGATGCAGCATTCGGTCTCCAACAGGAAAAGAAATCCTCGCCGGATCTCGCCGCTCAAATCAGTACACCATAGACCTATCCAAAGTCAAAGTCAACAAGTTGACTTGTCTTATCTCTAAGGCGACATCTCAACAGTCTTGGTTATGGAACAAGATATTCTTTCACCTGAATTTCAAAAACATAACCAAGCTTGCTAAAAATCATCTTGTTCGAGGCCTACCAGAACTGAAGTTCGATAAAGATCAACTGTGTGCAGCCTGCGAAAAGAGTAAAATCAAGAAAGCTTCACACAAACCGAAACCAGTTCCAAACACAACACAACCCTTGGAGTTAATCACATGGACTTGTGTGGTCCAATGCGCATTCAGATTATCGATGGTAAGAACTACATCTTAGTGATGGTCGACGACTACTCAAGATATACCTGGGTAAAGTTCCTACGCACGTAGGACGAGACACCTGACTTGATTATTTCTTTCTTGAAATTGACTCAAGTTAATCTTCAACTTCAAGTCCAAGCCATCAGCAGGACAACGGTACATAGTTCAAAAACAAGGAGCTATCTACATTCTTTGATTCCGTCGGTATATCCCATCAATATTCCGCTGCCAGAACCCCACAAGAGAATGATGTTGTGGAACGAAGGAATCGCACCCTTGTTGAAGCAGCAAGATCAATGATTACATACTCGAAGCTGCCTCTGCACTTTTGGGCTGAAGTTGTGGACACTGCGTGCTACACCCAAAATTGATCCACCATTAACAAATGATTTGGTAAAACACCCTATGAGATTATTAATAAACGTGCACCTAATGTCAAACACTTTGGTGTCTTTCGTTGCAGGTGTTTCATTCTGAACGACAAAGATAATCTCGATAAGTTCGACGCTAAAGGAAACGAAGCGTTCTTCATTGGATACTCCAAGAACTCAGTGTCATATCGGGTGTTCAACAAATGAACCAAGAGAGTTATTGAGAGTGTGAACATCGCATTCGATGACTTAGCGGAGTCCGAAAACGTTTCTGAACAACTTAGTTCAGAATCGGTTCCTACACACCAGTTTAAACCTCTTTAGACACCATCTTCATCATCGTCTACCATCTCAGTCAGCCAAAATGACTTAGACTTAGACATTTTATTTGAATTTCTATACGCTATTCCTAAGTCTAACTCTTCTTCTACATATGATGCAGATACAAATGAATTCAGTCAAAGCTCAGTCAACACGAAATAAATTGAGCCTACACCAACTTTTCCCAAAACTCCAACTGGTGTTACTATCCCTTCGTCGAATCAGAAGTAATTCCGGACAATTCTCCTTTTACACCGGTTGAAGTTCCGCTAACTGATGTTGTCCCCACTGAGTCACCACAATCAGTAGACGACCTCATATCGCTTATGCGAAGATGGATGTTATCCCACCCCGAATCTCAGATCATTGGGGATAAGTCTGCTACAGTTCGAACCAGACGTGCCACAAATGCAGAATGCATGTACGCTGCATTCTTGAGCAAAATCAAACCCACCACAACCGCTGAAACTTTACAAGATCAAGACTAGGTGAACGTCATGCATGACGAGCTTCATCAATTCGTGAGATTACGCACTGGAGGTTAGTTCCACGATTAAAGGATAGATCTATCATCGGCACCAAATGGATCTTTAGGAATAAACAAGACGAGAATGGAGTTGTCATCCGCATCAAAGCTAGACTAGTTGCTAAGGGATACCACCAGCAAGTAGGAATCAATTATGATCAGACGTTTGCCCCAGTAGCCAGACTTGAAACAATTCGTATATTTCGGGCATACGCAGCTCACAAAGACTTCATCGTCTACCAAATGGACGTGAAGATTTCCTTCCTCAATGAAAATCTAAAATAGGAGGTGTATGTGGACCAACCTGAAGGATTTGACAATGAGTCTAGTCTATCTTATGTCTATGCTCTCGACAAAGCCCTATGCGGTTTTAAAACAAGCACCCCTGGCCTGGTACGATAGTCTAACTGAATTCTTACTTGATTCCGGTTTTTCCAAAGGTACGGTCGATACAACTCTATTCATTAGGCATAAAGGTAATGATATTCTTCTCCTTCAAATATATGTAGATCACGTCATATTTGGTTCTACAAAACCTTCACTCTGTGAAGAATTTTCAAAACTAATAGAATCGAGGTTCGAGAAGAGTATGATGGGGGAAATGAATTTTTTTCCTTGTATTACAAGAACAACTTCCTGACTGGATTTTAATAAATCAGTTAAAGTACATCAATGATCTCATAAAGTGATTTAATATGGAAAACTGCTCTTCTATGAAAACTCTCATGTCAATTTCTATGATACCCTTGCCACAATAACCATCATTTCATTATCACCCAGGATTAATCACCAACCATAAATTACATAATGATCTGAATACTTAAATTAAAGTACGGAAGCATAAAAGTACATAATAAGATAATACAAACACCCTACGGTGCTACAAGGTTTCAAGTCTAAATCTACATACTCAAACTTTATTACAACATCCCAAACATATTACAACTTGGTCACATAGAACATTTACCGATTGAGTAGTAGATATCTTCCAAGACTTCACAAACGACCTAACTAGAAGGTCTGGCAGCAGATTTTCCTTTTCCTGTAAAAATTCAACAACTGAGGGGTAAGCGAATACTTAGTGAATACACAGATTTATGCATTTTATAAATCTTTATGAAGCCCACAAGAGTAACACCGATGACACACGTCGTGTTCTCTCCACGTACATAAAGTACGACACACATGAGTCGTCACTCCTACGAGCCCAAAGCTCGGCATATAAACCAACCATCAGAGACAGACATAACATCGGGGATGACTTACTGCCTACCAGAACCTCGGAGGGATTAGCTCCGGGTCATATAGTGCAGTAACATCGGAATAACAGATGCGACCCGCAGGTCCATCGATAGATGCACAACAAAAAAACGAACATGCAACAAGATGAATGTGCATATAAATTTACGCAAGTTAATAAAATTCCAAACGATAATGAAGCAACATGTCTCAGCAGGCAATAGCTAACATAAAGCAGATTAAACATGTGAAATCATATGTACTCACAGTGGGGTGCGTTATTAAACTTTAATCAATATTATTTCTCCTAGGGCTTTCAACCGGACCACAAAAGTACCCCACTGTGGGTTAAACAACACCACAAGGGACCTGTCACATTTCCATAAGGAAAACATGTCATATACATGTTCATCAACAAATGAGTGTCAATTTGTACAATCAAAAGTGTTACATCATTCGGAACCGTCATCCGAAACTCACATTTAAATCTCATCAATCGAGGTGTTATTATTCCCAATTAACCCTTCATTATATGCCTTAATATAATACCAACAATATCCCAAAAGTGTAATTAATTAACCATAAATTCGGGTCCTAATAACCCATCCAAATTACACATGTACAGCAGCGAACTCGCCGAGTTGGTCAGGGAACTCGCCAAGTTCAGGTCATAATTTCGGATCCTCGGCCGGATTTCGGACCCATCCGAATTACTTTACCCATCCGACTTCGGGTCTCATCCGAGTTCGGTTCCATCTAAGTTCGGGTCTCATCCGAATTCGGGTCCCATCCGAATTCGGATCCAACACTTATGAATTTTTGAAGATTTATTCAAGTGTTCTTGGGAACTAGCCGAGTTCACCCAAGAACTCGCCGAGTTCACTAGCAGTTTTGCAGGTCGCTGTTACGGGTTTTGTACTAAAATTTCCAAAAATCCATTTTTAGCCACAAGCAATTAAATCTAATGTTATATAAACATATATGGGGTGTTTCTACACTACTTTCTATATTTATAACACCCAAATTCATCCAGATTTGTCCAAAATATGGATATTTTCTCAAGAAACACAAATATTTACAAAAACTCAGATTTCTCACCTCTTTGGTTGATTTAACGGTTGATTCTTGTTTCCAAAGCTTCTAGGAACTTCAAATGATGATTTCCAACTAGTTTAACACACATGCAAAATTCGATTTCTCAGATTAAAATCCGAAATTTCATCTTTATAACTCTTAAAGTAAAACCCAAAACTTAGAATGTAATTTCTTACCTTGATTCCAACTGAATCTTGTTAATATTCAGCTTTGATTCACGAATTTGGTTCCACAAATTCGAATTTCAGTAGAAATTCCAGAGATTTTTAGAGAGAGAGAGAGAGCTTGAGTTTTAGAGAGAGAGAGAGAAATGGTTCAAAATGAAAGACCAATGGTCTTTTATTCTATATTTTTGGCTTTTGTCACATTTAGCCCCTCAACTTATCTGATTTCACTAAATACTGATTTTATTTTATTTTTATCACCACTAACATTTATAAATCATAATACTCCATAATAATAATTCAAAATTAAAAATTCTTTCATTACTCAAATTAACAACCAACTTTTAAACATCCGGATATATAATCATCTTTCATAATCCAACTTAATTATACAAAATTCATTTAATTATCCCAGTTACAATAAATTGAATCCGAGAATGTTACAATTTCCTCAAAGGCTGATGTCGATCCAATGGGTAAATCCACTGACATCACGGCTTATCGAGGAATGATAGGTTCCTTGCTTTATTTAACTGCAAGTAGACCGGATATAACGTTTGCTACATGTTTGTGTGTTCCTTTTCAAGATGACCCTAAAGGGTCACATTTGGCTGTCGTTAAATGTACTTTTCTATACTTAAAAGCCACGCCTGATCTTGGTCTCTGGTATCCGAAAGAAACCAGTTTTTATCTGACTGCTTACTCAGATGTAGATCATGCAGGTTGTAAACATAACAGGAAAAGCACATCAGGTGATATCCAGTTCCTCCGAGATAAATTGGTAAGTTGGGCGTTAAAGAAACAGTACATTGTTTCTTTGTCCACTGCAGAAGCCGAATACGTTGCTACCCAAGCTTTTGCTCGCAACTACTTTGGATGCGCACTCAACTCCGAGACTATGGCTTCAAACTGAACCGCATTCCTATGTACTACGACTCAGTGAGCGCAATAGCCATTACTGGTAACCCTTTACAACACTCTCGTGCTAAACACATAGCTATCTGGTTCCATTTTATAAAAGACCATGTTGAAGAATTACCGTAGACTTACACTTTGTAAACACAGAAAAACATATTGCCGATTTGTTCACAAAACCTTTAGATGAAAAACGATTTAATTTTCTAGTGAACAAATTAGGCATGCTGAATTAGCTCCATAAATTAATTTTTAATGCAACATATTTGCAAATCTGCTTCTGCAAAAGGCAGATTTTCTTTTCTTAAAATGTTACATTATCTATTAATGTAACATCCAAATATTTAAATTGTTGTAATTGAGGATATTTAGTTTAAATTTTGTATTTAATGTAATCAAGTTAGATTATGTATGAAACTTTTGTATTCGAAAATTTGAAAAGTTGGTTGTTATGTTAAGTAATTAAGAAATTTTAGAATTCCAAATTATCAATAAGTATGATGAAATATAATTGTTAGTGGTGATAATATAAAGACTAAAATTTTATTTATTGAAATCAGATAAGTGGAGGAGCTATTTTTGTCAATAGCCGAAAATGGGGAATAAAAAGACTTTAAGTCTTTCATTTTCCACATTTCAACTTCTCATTTCCAAACACACACTTGCTCTCTCTCTCTCTTTCTCTCTTTCTCTCTCTCTCTAAATTGCTGCTGGAAATCAAAATTTTTAGAGAAAATTCGTGGATTAAGAGCTGATATAACAAGATTCAAGTTAGAATCAAGGTAAGAAAAGTTATTTAAGTTGGAGAGTTCTTGAAAGAACTTAAAATGCAAATTAAGATTATGAATCTGATGAATTGTTGTTGCATGTATGTTATTCTACTTGGAAAACATCAACTGAAGTTCATAGAAGCTACAGAAACAAGAATCAATACTAATTTATCGAAAAAGGTATGAAGTGTTGATTTTTGTAAGTTTTTGTGTTCTTGAGAAATTTGCTCATTTTTTGTTCATTCTGGACGAAATTTAGTGTTTATGATGGGGAAAGAGAACTAGAAACACTCAATATATGATAATATAACCTTAGTATGGATTGCATGTCACTAGAAATTTGTTTGGCAAATTTTTAAGCAAAACCCGTAAGTTGTAACTTGCACATCTGCAGGTCGACTCGTCGAGTCGTAGGTGTTGGTACACCCTGTGTGACGTCAGCAGTCTAGTTTTGTAATAGATAGGGCCTTATTAATACAAGTCATGATTGTTTGTTCATATTTATGTCTTAAGTTCATGATTGTGTATTGTGTTCGTATTTGCATATTAAGTTCATGATTGTTAGATAAGTTTATGAGGTATGAACTTATGGTGATAAGTTCATGAGGCATGAACTTATGTGAATAAGTTCATGAGACATGAGAGTACAAACTTATGGGCCATAAGTTCGTACGAACATAGCCCTGATAAGTTCGTACGAACTTATCTCCATGGGGTTGAACTTATAAGTTCCTGGGCTTGGGTCATGCACGAACTTAAGGGTTATATAATGAACTTATGTGTGTTATTTCATTAACACTTGGAAAAGAGCTTTCAGATTCGCGTGTGTGAGATACAAGGCGAATTCAGAGAGTTTCATAGCATCCAAACGGATCAATACATCGTGTGGGGTCGATACTTGTTCGGCTAGCATCGTGTTTGGCTCTGTGTTCCCGCGTGTGTGTTTGTGATAGATCCGTTAGCGTTAAACGAGGATTCCACACTCGTTTGACGCCGTCACGCCTTGATAGATCCATAGAGGGTGGACCTTACAAGTGGTATCAGAGCTTTTATTTGATTGTTTTTCGTGTTTTTCACGATTCGTCGAACATTCAAAGGTTTCTTGGCATTTTTACGGATAAATCACAAGTTTCTCGAGGTTTCTACATTGATTTCAACAGTTTTTCTCGTCCATAATAATCCTACTTCATTTATTCAGTGGGATTCATCGTTTTTAGCCTTAAAAACGTTGAATTTATCTGAGTGTTTGGAAAAATCGAATTTTGGACGAATTCACAAACTTGCGGCGCACGAAGTTAGTAGGATTTTAGGGCTTCACAATCTTGTCAGTGACACGCTCCTCCATGAACTTGCGGCGCACGAAATTGTCAGACTTTAGGGTTTCACGAACTTATCAGTTTACGGTTCTGCGAATTTCCTTGATAAGTTCGTACAAAATTGCTAACCCACGGACTTGTCAGATTCGAAATTGTCAGGAACGAACTTAGACTCCACGAACTTAATATAAAACGAATTTAATTTGGTAAAATGAATTTAAATAACTTCATACGAAATTAATATAAGTCCGTACGAACTTGTTTTCAACTTTATTTTGAAAAATTAATTTTTAAGTTCGTGAATAAAAGTTTTGGAGAATGTCAAGTCTACACAAGTTTATAGAAATATACCACGAGGTGGGTAAACCAAACTCCCCACCAAAGCTTATGAAGATCGAGGATTATTATTGGTGGAAGGATAGGTTTGTGGACTACGCTCGGTTTAACGATATGCGCATGTGGATATGCATCGATGAAGGGTATGTTCCTTCGACTCAGGAACTCGAGGGCAGGATGAAAGTTCTATCCTATCAACAAATGAAAGATGAGGATAAGAAAATTTATGAAGTTAAAAATCGGGCTTTGTCTTTAATTAAAATGGTGTTACCTTTGGAGATTCTGCACACGTTTAAACATCACCGAACCTCTAAAGAACTCTGGGAGGCATTGGATAAGAGGTATGAGGGAAATCCACGGGTGAGAAAGGGGAGAACTGAATTGTTAAAACAACAGTTTGCGATCTTTAAGGGTCTGAAGAATGAAAGTTTGGATGAGGTGATTACAAGGTTTTATCATCTTCTGACCAAGCTAGATAATCACAGACTTGATTATCAAGAAATAGAAAAGATTGAAAAACTTCTAGATGCGTTACCGCCAAAGTGGGAGATGTGCACTGCTTTGATAAAGCATGATCAAGATAAGTTGGACACTCTCACTCTTGAAGAAGTTATTGGGACACTGAGAGCTTATAACTTTAAGATACAAAAGAAGGATATGGAATACGATCAGGTACAAGATCCTGAGATGTACTTCGGTAAGTCTAAACCATCAACTTCTAGTGTACCTAAGTCTAGGCTACAACGTTCTATTCTGGAGAATAAGAAGGCATAACAGCAGAAGCAGAAGAATCGATTGGTAGGGCCTTTCTAGGGTTTTCCAAACCAGATGATCAACCACAAAGCTCAGGGTATTCATCTCAGGGATACACAAAAATGCCAATGAGTGCTAACATGGTAGAGAAGAAACTAAAGCTTCTAGCATCGTTTATAGCAGCATACAGAAACTGTATTCAAGGAAAGATCAATGATCCAACACTATGGGAGGAAGATTATGATCAAGTTGATCCCGATGATCTAGAGAAGAAGGACCTGCAATGGCAACTGGCCATGGTCACACAGAGGGTAAAGAGGTTCATGAAAAGAACTGGAAGAAACCTTAGTGTGAACAATGTAGGTTTTGATTAGTCGAAAGTGAAGTGTTACAACTGTAAGGGGTTGGGACACTTCACGAGAGAATGTCAGAGGCCAATGATGGAAAACTATCAGAACCCGGGTCGTCAGAATTCAACCAGTTCAGGGAATCAAGCGTCAGTGGCTGGAATACTAACAAATGTATCTTCTAACAAACAGTTAGATGGTCCTTATGATTGGAATTCTCATCCGGAGACAAACACTAGAGCTTTTATGGCTGAAGTGACTGAAACTGATAGTGGAGCAGAAGAGGAAAGGAAGGAGAATACCCAGCAGTCCAACACAATTCCATTGGTACTGGAAAATTCTAAGGAGCTGACTACTCTGGAGTTTGCAGCTCAGATGGCCAACGTCGAATCGGATCGGAAAAAGGTAACTCTCAACTTTTCTACTTTTCATGATTTATGTGTTTTATGTACTACTTTAAATGATAAATTGAATTTAGTGCTAGAATCACATTCATTTATGACATCTCAAATTCTGTCTTTAAAATATGATAATGCTAGTCTATTAGACATTAAGGAAGATCTTAGGGCTAAAATGAAAGTTGATGCTCAAGATGTAATAATTCTAAAAGACAAATTGGTTCGAACAATGTGTCAGAATGGAACTAATTTATGAACATGTAGAATCACTGACTAAGGAGACCTCCCTTAAAGATGTAGAGTTAGTAGAAGCTAAAGTCAAGGTTGCTGAGGCAAATACTAAAATTGAGAAGTTTAGGAACTCATCCTTGACCTTAGGCAAAACCTTAGATTCCCAAAGACAGTCTAAGAAACCAATTGGCCTAGGATATCAGGATGTGCATCCACCTTTCAACAGCAACTATGTGCCTATCCCTCAGGATGAGACCAAGGAAACAGTTAAGACAGAGGAAGTAGACGTAACTAAGTCGGCTAAGGTGTCAGCAACTGCTTCTCAGGTTAAGAAAATGGTAAAGTTTGTGCAGTCTTAATAGTGAGTCAAAACTAGAAGATGTTAAGATTGTTAGTGATAAGAAACAAGAGAAGTTGAACAAAGTTGTTGATACAAACCAACAGGACAATAGTGAGTCCCCTAAGTCAAAGAGTGCTTATAAGGAATCTATTGACATGATGTCTTGCTTTAAATGTCATGAAAAAGGTCATGTTGCATCAGGTTGTCCCTATAAGAAACCAGAGTCTACACCAAGCATAGGGAAACAAGAACAACAAGCCTTGAAAACACTGCCTAGTAATGCAAGCACAAGTAGTTCTCAAAAGTCTGGGAAGAACTCGAATGTGACATCACGAGTAGGTAGTAAACAACCATAGGTGTCTATCAGACAATATGAAGGACTTAGGAATAATTCACCGAATAGATTTCCTGTAAATCAAGGTTTGGCCCCCAACCTGTCATTAGGAATCATACACCTAAGAGGAGTTATACTCCAGTTAGGTCTCATACTCCGAACAGACATCAGACACCTGGTACAGCCTAGAGTTATAACACTAAAATGCATTGTAACAAAAATTACTCTAGGGCTGCACAATAAAAGACAATCCAAAAGCCAAGAGTGGATATTAATCACTTAGCTCCACAACCGGTTCTTGCTCAAAAACACAAGTCACCTGAAAGGAGAGATGGGTATTTGAAAGAGTTCAAGTTTGCGGATGAGAATAGTATTACCAAGTGAGTCATGGCTTCGGTTCCCCATGATAAATGATTTCTTTTATTTCATGTGCAAGAGTTAACTACAGGTCTAAATAACAAGTGGTTCATAGATAGTGGTTGCTCTCGACACATGACTGGGGAAAGAAGTCTATTGACGGACTTCAAAAGTGGGTATAAAGGATTTGTCTCATTTGCTGGGAATAAAAGAGGCGATATCACTGGATTAGGAACAGTCACTAATGGGATAATCTCACTTGAGCAAGTCTACTATATAGAGAAGCTTGATCACAATCTCATTAGTGTCTCTCAGATTTGTGATAAACAACATTTAGTAAAGGCGCTAGTGCTAAAGCCAAGATTTAAGATTCCAGAAGAATGGATAATGATGAGGGCTCCAAGGAACAATGATCTGTATATGATGGACATGACCATAGCAGAATCTTCGATGGGGTCTACATGTTTATTGTCCAAAGCTTCAGAGTCAGAATCTTTACTGTGGCACAGGCGAATGGCTCACTTGCACTTAATGAAGATGAATTACATCACTAAAAATGGCCTTGTGCAAGGTTTTCTAATGAAGAGCTTCCAGTTTGAAGATAAATGTGTATCGTGCAAGAAAGGAAAACAACTTAAGAAGGCACACAAATCGAAGACTCAGAACTCAATCTCTTCCTCCTTTGATCTGCTGCATATGGATCTCTTCGGTCCAATCAACAAAAGGAGTATAGGTGGGAGTTGGTATTGTTTAATTATCACTGATGATTACTCATGATTTTATTGGGTTTTCTTTTTAGGTACAAAGGACGAGACAGCAGGCACACTGATTGGGTTCTTAGACCAAGTTGAGAACTCATATGGGAAAAGGGTAAAATGTTTCAGAAGCGATAATGGAACAGAGTTCAAAAATGCAGTAATTGATGTATATTGCCTAACTAAAGACACAGTGCATAAATTTAGTGCACCATATGAGTCACAACAAAATGGGGTGGCAGAACGGAAAAACAGGACGTTGATTGAAGCAGCAAGTACTATGCTTTCGGATTCAAAGTTTCCCACTATGTTTTGGGGGGAGGCAGTGAATACCGTCTTCTGTCGATATATTTTCTCAGATGTACTTTGTTAAAAATGAAACATGAACCTAAGTTTGGTGAACCCCAAATAGGTTCAAAATGGTTATTTGATTATGACTCTGTGTTTGAATCATTTAACATTCCTTTTAGTGGTGATGCAGGAATTGTGGAAGATGACTTCTCGACCTTAAATCTTAATGACGAGTGTAGAGTCTTTTCCAATTAAAGCATTCCCATGTCATCTAAGAAAATATATCGACAGAAGACGGGTCCCCAACAACTGAAGAACCGTCGTCGTCTACTGATGTGAATCAGATAAACAGTCCAGCCTCAGAAGACAATGATCATGATAAGGATGTTCTGTCTTAAGTCACACCCCCACTAGGTGAAATTGGATCTAATCTGGGAGACAATCTTCAGGTCGATGCAGTTGAAACATCAAAAATACATAATGATCACCCACTTGAGGAATTATTGGGAATCCAAATACTGGTGTGAGAACTCGGAGTAATGTGAATATTAACACAGTGTTGTTATCGATGATCAATGATTCTGAGGCATTTCACACTTTCTGTATTCTTGTTTCATCTCACAAGTTGAGCCGAAAAATGTATAAATGGCTGTAAAGGATAAATCTTGGGACAGTTCAAAAAGCTGGAAGTCTGGGTGTTAGTGCCTTTGCCTCGTGGAGAAGTTGCAATAGGGACCAAATGGGTCTTTAAGTGCAAAAGAGATGATCGAGACATCATTACTTGTAACAAGGCAAAACTTGTAGTCAAGGGGTTCAACCAAGAAGAAGGGATAGATTACAATGAGGTGTTTGCACCAGTATCAAGGCTTGAAGCTATCAGATTGTTTCTCACGTTTGCAGCCTTCAAAGGCTTCAAAGTTTATCAACTAGACGTCAAGAGTGCCTTCGTGTACGGGAAAGTGAAGGAATTGGTGTATGTCGAGCAACCGTCAGGGTTTACTGATCCTAAGTATCCAGACATAATATATAAATTGGATAAGGCTCTGTATGGATTACATTGGGCACTTAGGGTGTGGTACGAGACACTGTCTACTCATCTTAAAAAATGGGTTCGAGAGAGGGAGAATAGATAGTACACTGTTCATTAAGTGGAAGAATGACGATTTTTATGCTGGTACAAGTTTACGTGGACGACATTATCTTTGGGTCGTCAAATGAACGACTGTGCAAAGATTTTGAGAAGGTTATGAAGTCTAAGATTGAGATAAGTGCGAGGGGGGAACCGAATTGCTTTCTGGGTTCACAAGTTGAACAACGAAATGAGGGTATGTTCGTTCATCAAACGAAGTATGTCTATGAAATATTAGAGCACTTCGGGATGGAAGGAACAAAACTCACAGCCCATTTCAGTACTACAATACAAGTCAATCACAATCTCGGACCGGGTACCAATAGTGATGTTGATGTGGATCGACATTATATCAGGCCATGATCGTGTCTCTTAAATATTTAACTGCTTCTAGACCTGACATTATGTTTGATGTTTTTATTTGTGCCAGGTTTCAAGCTAACGCCAAGGAGATGCACATGAAGGTTGTGAAGTGGATTCTGAGATACCTGAAGTCAAAAATGAAGCTGGGACTTTCTTATCATGCTGATGGAGATCTGGAATTAGAAGCTTATACAGACTTGGATTATGGAGGGTGCAGGTTGAATAAAAAGTCAACAATGGGAGGTTGTCAGTTCCTAGGAGGGAGACTGGTGTCCTGGCAATGTAAGAAACAGACTTCGGTTGCCGTATCAACATGCGAGGCCTAATATGTAGCTGCGAGTAGTTGCTGTTCACAGAATCTGTGGATTCGACAACAATTGTGGGATTACGGTTTAACTTATATTCATACTCCCATTAGGATAGACAATCAATCCACGATTGCCATAACCAATAATCCGGTAAAGCACAGTAAGACTAAGCATATAGACATTCGTCATCATTTTATTCGTGACTTTGTTGAGAAAAATCTGATAAATTTGGTAAAAGTTCCAACGGAGACAACTATGCGGATCTGTTCACAAAAGCATTTGATAGATCACGCTTTGAGTTGTTAGTCCAACTAAATGGGATGCGAAATCCAGAGTAGTCTGACCTCATTAGATAATCTTTCTTTTAATTTTTTTTAGGTTTTAATTTGTCTTTTTAATTAATTTACTTAAAAAAATAGAGAAAACCATAAAAATTCAAAAAAGAAAGAGAAAAATGAAAATAAAGAGAGAGGTCTTAGAGTTACAGGTTCAACATGACGAGATTTAGCAAAGTCTAACAAACTCTAAGTGTTAAACTTTCACACATAATGCACTATAAATCTCAATGATGTAAATGTTCATGTTCTGATGTGTTGGTAGGCACAAAACATAAAGGTTTTCCAAAAAGCTAATAAAACAATCAAGAAATTATCATATGTCTAACTAACTGAGACGTATGACCAATAGGTCTTAATTTCTATGTTAGAGGCTCACATACAATAATTATGGATGAGGTATGTAAATCAATCTGGGGGGATGTATTGCTTCATCAAAATACATCTTAAATAAAGAGCAAGTATGAGACGTAAAGAAAGTCAAGACATGTCGCTTTGTTGTACGTAAGTACAGACCTGATATTGTTCTTTTGACTTAATATAACAAGATATGTCGCTTTGTTGTACGTAAGTACAGACCTGTCACCGCTGTCTTGGCTAAATAAAAGAAGTATGCTCTACCCTAAGACAAACTAAGACACTCTGATGTATGTAAATACAGAACTGTGTCTGACGTTTGCCTTTTAAAGATGATTTGAAAATACCAAAAAGTCAGAATGATTGTATGTCTATCTTGATCACAGAAGAATGTCTAAATGTGGGACACGCAAAGTAATTTCTTGATAAATAAAAAGGTCAAAGGAAAATTCTAAGTGTTGCTTGTTTAAGTGGACAAGAATACCGACAATCGACATGGTATGTATGTTACAACAAACAATAAAGGAATATTAAAATTCCAAAGTGTGAAAGTGCAACACCAATAGTGAGTCGGCAAAGCTATCTGATTGAACCTTCTATGACTCTCTAACAAAAATAGTTAGTTTGTTTAATTTTATATTTAAATTCTTTCAATTTAGTTTTATTTTTATTTATTTAACTTTCTTTTATTTTACATTCTTTTTAGATTATTAGGTAAATTTTAAATAAATAGGATCGAGGTTAGATACTAGGATGCATTTTAGTTGGAAAAACAACAGATGCGTGATAATTGTTTGCTGACTGTGAAGTGTTCCGTGAAAAGTTGAAAATGTTGAAAAGTTGTAAGTTTTTCAAAATTTCATGTTAAGTTCGTGGAAACCTAAGTCTGTACAAACTTAAGTCAATTAAGTTCGTCGCACAGTAGCTAGCCTATAAATAGTGCAAAGTCGTTAAATACGTTCACCTACTCACGAATTTGCTTCCTCACGAACTTAAAAAGACGATTACGAACTTGCAACTGCGATTAGGAACTTGTTGTACATTCGGTGATTTTGATTCTGTTACACGAAGATACTGATTGTTTCCTCTCTAACTTCTAACTATTCACTTTAGGTTTACTACTAAACAGTAAAGTAAGTAGTTGTTGGGAGTTTAAAGGACTTTTATCGGGTATTTTTAGGTTTAGATAACCGAAAAACTAGGTGTTATAAATACTAAGTTTAAGGCTATAAAACTTGAAATGGAACATCAATAAACTCGATTAGAACCTTTGAAGACTAGATTCATCAGTCAATTAAGTCTAAAATGGATTAAATCATGAGTTTTTGTGTTAAAGTTGCCGACCACGGCTTGTTCATCAAGAACAAGTTCATACGAACTTAAGGGATATACGAACTTAATTCAAAATATCCATAAGTTCGTACAAACTTAACCATAATAAGTTCGTACATACTTATTTGTTTCAAAAAAATTCAGTTTTTCAAATTTTAACTGTTTATTGCATGTGCAGGAATGGCAGACCGTGCATTCGTCAATAAGCACAATATGGTGGTCAGTATTGACCTGCAAGCCCAAGAGGCAGCCCAATTTCAAGAAATTCTGGAATTTTTGACGCGATCTCGCGTTGTGTATGCACTGACGCACAACCCGACCCTCGTGATCCAGTATATTCGTCAGTTCTGGACTACGCTACACGTGGATAGCTCGATAATGCCCCCAGTTCTCAGGGCGACAGTCAATGGCCAGGCAATTGCTTTTTCGGCTGAATATTTGAGAATAATTTTGCATTTGGGAACTGAGGCATAGGAGAACTGACCGATTGATTTCCCTGCTCCTCTAAGACAAGGAGCTTTTCAACGTATGAGGTATGCTCAAGATTTGGCCAAGCCATCCTACGTTAAAAGTGGGTTGATAGGCCAGTGGAGATATCTGATGCACGTACTGCTTGGGTGTCTCGCTCCAAAGAAGGCAGGTTTCGATGTGATGACATCCAAATTACTATCTGGGATGATCTCACTAGTATATAATAAGCCGTACAGCTTCTCGAGTTTCTTCATTGCTGAATTTATTCATTTGATTACGGAGCGATTTTTATTGTACCCGCGGTTTGTTATGATGATAATCCGCCACTACTTGCCGATTCCAGCACAACTGAATAATCCACCACAGCAAGGCCGAGAAGCGGCACAAGAAGTAGCTGCTCCAGCACAACGTACGCCGATTCCAGCTCCGTCAGTAGCGGCTTCTCTTCCGACAGTCCGAGCTGATCAGAGCCAGGAAGCGTTACAAGACAATTTTGCTCACAGGGGAGCAGCTCAGGCAGCTATCGCCAAAGAATTGATTCAGGATATCCGTCACCCTTCTGAACACCTGGGCAAATTTTTGAAGACATTGACAATTATCAGCCAGAAAAATCTAATATAGCTATGGAGACTGATTCGGAGACTGATTCTTATGATGCCAGCGATGTCAGGGAGGCAGCAAATCCTACGATGAATCTGGGTCGTTATCGTTCAAGGATAGTTGGCCCCCACAGACTGAACAGCAACAGTCGTGGCATCTCCAAGATGAAGAATACGTTGATGAAGCATATGAGCCTGACGAAGAGACTTTGGCTGCAAGGCATCAAAGGGTGAAATGACAAAGATTAGATCAATCAGTGCCCTCCACATCAACCACAATGCCACCAGAAACCACCACAACCGCTCCATCCACAATCACAACTCCTGACAACCAAACCCTTCTTCAACTGAAAGTTCAAGTTGATGATCAGACAGTCCAAATACTAAAACTGTCAAGGGTAGTCCTCGAACGACAACAACATAATGCAAATTTGGATCAGACAGTGGCTAACCAACAACAAAGGATTGCAACCCTGGAGGCCCTTGTGGAGAAGCTACTGAAAGATCGTGCAGCTCAGTGGGAGAGTTGTAGAGAGGATGAGTTGAGGAAAAGTTAGAGGGATGATGAGGGAGACGACCTTAGTGCACGAAAAGACAGTAAGCTAGCAGATCTTTCTAAACAACAAACTGCTCAGCTTGCTGATCCGCAGGGGGAGCCTGAATCATCAGGAGCTGATAAGGGAAAAGGAAAGGCTCCAGAAGCTGCAGAGATTATTGAAGAAGAAATGATTGGATCCTTGAACGGATTAGAAGAAGAAGAAATAAGATTTGATTTTGAGGACGATTTAGATCAGGAAAATCTTGAGGTAGGCAAGTTTATTCCTGAGGATGTAGCTGATTGGAAATCTGATGATGTTATAGTAGTAGACGAAGATAATGAAGTGGTTATGCAGAAGCAGCCTGTCACAAAGCTATACGTAAATGAGAATCAGAATGTGATAGACCTAGATATGCTAATATCTACATGTAATGATGAATCAGAATTTGATATGCCTGACTAGGAGCTGACTAAAGAAGAGAAGAGGAAATAGTGGTTTAGAAAAGAAGAGCAGAAGACTGACTTGGCAGTGAATAAGAAGATGAGGCTTCCAAGTCCAGGAAAGTTAACAGGTGGAACTCTTAGCTAGTTCTTTGATAGAGAACTGCAACTTCCATCTTAAAAAGAAGAGATGGACTATAGTACTTAAGAAGAAGGCTTAAAGATTTCAATTCATTGCCTAAGTGTGAGGTAAAGGAGTTGGCCTGGAAGGAGCTCATAAACCTAGCAGATGACCCGTATGCTGAAGTTATTGCAATGATTATCAGAAGGGAAGATCGGTCTGGAAGGTTTGAAAGGCTGACACCAAGGGCAGGGAAAAGAGTCATGGACGAAACGAGGATAGATCCTTTGACTGGTAGACCATGGATCAAAATGTTCTACAAACCTTTTAAGTGCCTGAAGAAAGTCCCGTTGAAGAATATGACACAGGATGTTTTGAGTAACTTGAAGTGGTGGTATGTTGATAACGAAACAGCTGAGGCTATAATGGAGGATAATGATGAGAAAGTGATCTTGATGGTATATGATCCCCAGCATCTTGTAAACCTCTCTCAGGGTGACTTGCAGAAGCTTCATGAGCAGCCAATTTACTTTCAAGAAGGTTAGAGTTCAGAAGGCAAGAAATACCTGAGAGTAGTTAGAGTTTGCGTTGAACAGGGTTTACATGTAGGTAGTAATTTAAATAGGCCTAGTTCTATAGATCAATGAATATCAACTAGAAGCTATCGTCAAGGGGGAGTCCGTTGGTACACCTAGTGTGACGACAACAGTCTAGTTTTGTAATAGATAGGTGTAGGTCCCAAAAGATATCCCAAGTATATAGCTTTAAGCTGTAGAGGGGGGGGTGAATACAGCACTTTAAAATCTACACACAATTTTCTCAATCTTTGTATGTATTATTAACAAATGTTAAATACAAACAAGCTTGAATGCGGAAAGGTTCAAGCTGAGATGACAGATACAACAGTATGTTTAACTAGTCTAAGACTAACTTAAACTAATTACAATGAATCCACTCACTAAGAATCACTCACTGTGTTTATAAGACTCTGAGGAACAGCTTGAATAAGAACAGCTTAGACACTGAGCACTGTTTTATTCAAGCAGACTTGCATGCATGAAAGACACACTTTGAATGCACGTTCACTCCTGTTTTCAGCACTTAGCTTTTTGGCATAATCCTTCAATCCTTGGAAGTTTCCTTTTATACTCACTCAGAGGATCTAAGTGAAGCTTCTTCATTGGACGGAATGAAAAAGGTAAAGTCTTGTTGAAAAGACAACATAACCTTTTCTGCACCTTTCTAAAAAGCAGACTTGTCTTCATATGGGCAGAACTTTTGTCTATTCACTTTGTCTACTGTTGCATTGCCTTTAACCAAATAAGGAATGTCAACTTTGTGTTTTTCTTCCTTGTAAAGGCCTATATTGATATAAGAAAAAGGTCTGTCACCCTTTTTCAAATAACCTTTTGTCTTCATGTAGCAGAACAGCTTGGGCAGGCTGAGCAGTTCTGATTTCCACTTTGTCTTCCACTTTGTAAACTGATCTTGCAGTCAAAAATAATACATGAGGACTTGGAAACACATTCCGTAAAGTGTTTAGCCTGTTCACAATGAACAGGTTCTGTTCACAAAGAACAGAACACTTGTAAACTGCCCAAGCTGCTCACCAGTGTAGAGCAGCGTAGACAGTTTTTGTCCAGCCTGTTCAGCAGACAGAACAGCTTGAGCAAAACTGCCTTTGTTGCAACACATGCAACACTTAGAACAGCTTAAGCCTGATATTGCAAATTACTTTCGGGTTTCAATAAGGCATATAACAGGCCTTAACTTCAACCTTCAAGAGCATCATCAGGTTTGATTAAGAATCTCCCCCTTAGATGCAGAACAGGTTTGACTAAGGCCTTTTTGTGCCTAACAATAGGGCCTTATTAATACAAGTCATGATTGTTTGTTCATATTTATGTCTTAAGTTCATGATTGTGTATTTATGTCTTAAGTTCATGTTAAGTTCATGATTGTTAGATAAGTTCATGAGGGATGAACTTATGGTGATAAGTTCATGAGGCATGAACTTATGGTGATAAGTTCATGAGGCGTGAACTTATGAGAATAAGTTCATAAGGCATGAACATATGGTGATAAGCTCATGAGGAATGAACTTATGTGAATAAGTTCATAGGACATGAGGGTACGTACTTACGGGCCATAAGTTCGTACAAACTTAGCCCTGATAAGTTCGTACGAACTTATCTCCATGGGCTTGAACTTATAAGTTCGTGGGCTTAGGCCATGCACGAACTTAAGGGTTATATCATGAACTTATGTGTGTTATTTCATTAACACTTGGAAAAGAGCTTCCAGATTCGTTTGTGTGAGATACAATGCGAATTTAGAGAGTTTCATAGCATCCAAACGGAGCAATACATCGTGAGGGGTCGATACTTGTTCGGCTAGCATAGTGTTTGGCTTCGTGTTCCCGCGTGTGTGTTTGTGATAGATCCGTTAGCGTTAAACGAGGATTCCGCAATTGTTTGATGCTGTCACGCATTGATAGATCTGTAGAGGGTCGACCTTCCAGCAGAGGATGACTCGGCGAGTCGCCAAGAACATCAAGAAGGTCAGAAAAGTTTCTAACTGTTGAGACCCTAATTCGGGTTGGAACGAACTTCGGATGAGACCCGAAATTCAGATGGGACCAGAATTTCGGGTGGGACAAGAATTTTAGGTCATATATATATATATATATATATATATATATATATATATATATATATATATATATATATATATATATATATATATATATATATATATATATATATATATATATATATATATATATATATATACATATATATATATATATATATATATATATATATATATACATATATATATATATACATATATATATATATATATACATATAGATATACATACATATATATATATCTCGGGTATAATCTAATTCGGCCGAGGTATATATATATATATATACATACATATATATATGTATATATATATATATATATATCTCGGGTATAATCTAATTCGGCCGAGGATCTGAATCTCAGACCTCGACTCGGCGAGACGAACTGGGTGACTCGGCGAGTCGGCCCCAGTTCATGCGAAACTCGGTTCTGGTTTAAAAGACCTAAATTTCTGGTTTGATAATCTGACTTTTGAGATATCTTTGGTATTATAATAAGGCATTTAAGGATGGATTCTTTGTGTTTAATAACAACTCGAACCTTGGGATTCGAATATAAATTTCGGATGGTGAATCCCAAGATTTAACACTTTCACTTGTGAAACTTGATGAGAATGATATTTAAAAAGTCATTGATGGTATTTCCTATTAAAATGTAACAGGTCCCTTTGGTGTACATTGTTGCTTGTATACATGTTTTTACATGTTCTGTTTCTTTGTAATGCATCAACGTGATGGGCTTGCGTGCCGCATCTGTTAATCTGGTGTTACCGAGACTATATGACCTGGAGTAGATCACTACGAGGTCCCGAGGTGCATTGTAACATCCCCGATGACAATTCACCTCAGACGATGTGCTTGTGCCGAGCAACGGCTCGTTGTAGTTGCGGCTTACATCCGTACTTTGTGTATGAAGAGGGTATACGGCACGTGTCACCGGTTTTACTATTGTGTGCTGCATAAAGACTTGTAGAATGTGTAATCTCTGTACTCACTAAGCTTTGCTTACGCCTTAGTTGTTTACATTTTTCAGGAAATGGTAAATCTGCTGCTGGACCTTCTAGCTAGGTCATTATATTGAAGTATTTGAAGATTTCTACTACTCACTCGGTAACTGAAATATGGGAACATCATTGTACTATTTGGAATGGTTGTAATAGACATTGAGTATGTAGAAGCTAGACCAGAACCTTGTAGCACCGTAGGTTGTTTGACTTAATCTTTTATTTTCATTTTACTGAAATGTACTAAGCATTTCAGATCATTAATGTATTATGTGTTATGATTAATAATGGGTCATGTAATGATGGTTATTGTGGCAAAGGGTATCACAGTGAATGGTATCAGAGCAGTAATTTGAGATTCAAGTGTCCAGGAGATCTTGGTCTCAAACATAGATGATGACAAGTAGTGATTATAAGTAACGATCTGAACTAAGATAGGATATAATCTAGTAAATGTAGGAAACTGACTTTCATACGGGACAACAAGTGTTATACTTAAATAAGTGATGTGATCACTAAATGATTAATATGTTTTAATTTCAGAAAATGTCTAGAGAAGAAATGACACTACAAAAGATGAGAGAAATGATGTTGTCAATGATGGAGCAAAATAACGAAAAGCAAACCAAGTTATTGGCTAAACAATCACAGATGATAATGGCACAAATTCAGACTCGTGATTACAAAAAGAAACGAAAAGAGGGAACACGAAGGCAAGGGCAAGGAAAATATTGAGTATGAAACCAAAATCAATGGAAATTATATGGACCATATAACTAAATCATTCAAGGACTTGCAACCCCCACATTTTCTAGATCTTTGAGAATTAAGAAATCGAAAGAATGGATTACAATTATGGAGCAGATTTTTATATAAGTGAATTGCAAGGATGAGTATAAGGTATATTTGGTTAAGGATCAATTGATTGGACAAGTCAAGAAATGGTGGAATTATTAGGAATAAGAATTGGGATCAAAATAAATTACTTCATTTAGTTGGGAACAATTCAAATTATTGTTTTGTCGGCAATATGGTGAACCTGACATTGTACCTCACGTTGATCATGAAGAAAAGAGTTATCAAAAGGATCACAAATTATGGAGGATATGAACATAATGGACCGTATTCAATATCAAGGACAAATAAATGTGATAGATGTAAAAGATGTGGTGAAAGACACGGTGGAAAGTGTAATCTTTTTAAACTACGTTGTCGATGTTGCAACCAATTGGGACATGAGGATGATGAATGTTGAAGGAAGACCGATGCTTATTATAATTGTGGAAAATGGGGCCATCTTAGCAGAAATTGCAGACTGCAACCAAGGAATTAGCATGTTCTAATCTCGCATGATGAAATTAAGAATAAAAAGTTCGACAAAAGAAATGAGATCCCAGAGACTATTGTTATGACTTTTAAACCATGATCGAAGGACTAGAATAGAACTTCAAAAGTATCTACGTGTATTATGTTATTGAAGTCCTATGATTTTGAAGTTAACTAAAATTGGAGTAATATTAAATTCTATTACTAATGAAGTATAAATATGTTTGCGAATGAGAACAATCAAGCATATATATAGTCATTAAATGAATAACCAAGGGGGATATCAAAACTGTTTGGAAAATATATTATAGATATCTTGGAATTTATGAACGATTATAGAAGTTGTAATAAAGTTTAAGTTCGACCATAATGGATTAAAGAATTGGAACCAATTGTATTAGTATCATATATGATATGTTTGAGGAATTGATAACAACTAGTCTTGGTTATCATCAAGCAAGTAGCATTAGCTTTTATTAAAAGAAACTGCATGGTACATTGTGTTGTTATTTTAACTTAAAAAGGTTGTAGTTAAGAACAAAACGATACGATCTGCTCATGAGAATTATGATAAAACATGGAAGACACATGTAATTTAATTGAGAATTTGAAATATAAATTGCAAGGTATGAAGTAAGAAATGTATGTGAACTATAACCAATCGGGAAAGGGGTATAACAATTCGTGAGGATAATATACTTACCGATATGGTGGTTTGATCAAACTTAAAAAGTTTAAAGGGACTTTAGACACTGATGGATTACACTTATAAAGAAAAGAAAATCTAATATTACGATCAAGAATCTAAGGAAGACTCGGAGGTGGTCACGAATTCTGTTTGATTCTGGTGCCAATAGATCGTTTGTGTCTGCCACTTTTCCTTGACAACTATCAATGCCATTATCTAAGTTGTCTGTTGTGCATGATATTGACAATTCTAGTAATATTTTATGTAGGTCCCAAAAGATATCTCAAGTATATAGCTTTAAACTGTAGAGGGGGGGGGGGGTGAATACAGTTCTTTAAAAACTACACACAATTTTCTCAATGTTTGTATGTATTATTAACAAATGTTAATTACAAACAAGCTTGAATGCGGAAAGGTTCAAGCTGAGATGACAGATACAATAGTATGTTTAACTAGTCTAAGACTGAATTAAACTAATTACAATGAATACACTCACGAAGAATCACTCACTGTGTTTACAAGACTCTGAGGAACAGCTTGAACAAGAACAGCTTAGACACTGAGCACTGTTTTATTCAAGCAGACTTGCATGCATGAAAGACACACTTTGAATGCACGTTCACTCTTGTTTTCAGCACTTAGCTTTTTGGCTTAATCTTTCAATCCTTGGAAGTTTCCTTTTATACTCACTCAGAGGATCTTAGTGAAGCTTCTTCATTGGACGGAATGAAAAAGGAGAAGTCTTGTTGAAAAGACAACATAACCTTTTCTGCACTTTTCTGAAAAGCAGACTTGTCTTCATATGTGCAGAACTTTTGTCTTTTCACTTTGTCTACTGTTGCATTGCCTTTAACCAAATAAGGAATGTCAGCTTTGTATTTTTCTTCCTTGTAAAGGCCTAGTTTGATATAAGAAAAAGGTCTGTCATCCTTTTTCAAATAACCTTTTGTCTTCATGTAGCAGAACAGCTTGGGCAAGCTGAGCAGTTCTGATTTCCACTTTGCCTTTGACTTTGTAAACTGATCTTGCAGTCAAAAACAATACATGAGAACTTGGAAACACATTCCATAAAGTGTTTAGCCTGTTCACAAAGAACAGAACACTTGTACACTGCCCAAGCTGCTCACCAGTGTAGATCAGCGTAGACAGTTTATGTCCAGCCTGTTCAGCAGACTGAACAGCTTGAGCAAAACTGCCTTTGTTGCCACACAAGCAACACATAGAGCAGCTTCAGGCTGATATTGCAAATCATTTTTAGGTTTCAATAAGGCATATAAGAAGCCTTAAATTCAACCTTCAAAGGCATCAACAGGTTTGATTAAAAATCTCCCCCTCAGATGTAGAACAGGTTTGATTGAGGCCATTTTGTGCCTAACAATCTCCCCCTATTTGCAATAACCAGTCTAAGCTGGTCTTATCAAAAGTCACTATATATTTTTACAATACATTTGTTGAAATAAAATTACAACATCAACATAAAGTAAAAGATCAGTTTATATATACACTGATTTTTTATTACATTGGAACAACACATGTTCTTACAAAAGTACAACTGATGTACTGATGTATATTTCAACTAATGTAAAGGAAAATTACAACATATGTAAATAAAGTACAACTAATGTACATTGGACTGTTTGTGTTAGGAGCAGAAAATGGTAAGCCTGTCCAAATGATGGACAGCTTCCATTCTTCATCTACCCAGATGGTAGATGGATTTCATCACAATGGAGGAGGACCTTCAAACATCTTTTCCAGTTCCTCTCTAGTATCCTCAAGTTCTTGAATCTCACTTCTTATTATCATAAACTTGGGATCCTCAAGTTCACCTCTTTCAAAACAGCCTCTCAGCTGATCCCAGATGGCTGCTCTCCACCTGCTTGACTGCCTGAATGAAACTGCAAGTCTGAAGGCTACAAGCTGTCTCAGATCCACCTTGTATAGATCTGATGCTCTCTGAAAGCATTTCTTCTGAGATAAGGGATCTACAAAAAATGCCCCCAGCTCAGGCTCTTCAATGATCTTGCCATCTTCAACTCAATTCCACTAGGTAGGCTGTGATCAACTCCTTTCATCTCAATAGCATAGTCACCTTGTTCTATCAGGATGAGGAGTTGTTCCATCTCAGTATCCTTCCTTGTCCTCCTGGCCTTTCTTTTTGGTTGTGTCACATAGACACCTTCACTTACCTCTTTGGAGATCAGGCCAAGATTCTTCACTCTCTCCATCAGCTTCTTCACATATGCTCTGATAGTCTTGGCAGTTTCAGACTTAGACTCACTCAGAGCAACTGCCAGCTCAATCCATTCTCTGTACCCCATTTGTGCAACGTCAGTGAAGTCATATGTTTCTAGTTCTGGGCCTGCTGCACCCATTCTGGTTATTTTTAACTTCCACTGACTGCCTTTTCTTGAAATGGGCACAGCTTTGACAATTGCCTCCTTAGCAAGCCTTCTATCAGCAACATCTTGAGATTTTCTTCTTGCCAGGTTGTCAAAGTGAAATTGAGCTCTTGCAGAAGGCACTGAAGTTTTGGTCACTGAGACCAGAGCACCTTTTTCTTTTTCAGCTTCATTCTCCTCTGCTGATCCTTTAGCAGCTTCCAAAATTTTCTTCTGCACAACAAGAGAGGACATTTTAACTTTCCTTTGCCTCTTGTAGTGCAAAAGACTTAGCAGCTTTTGCAGATTCTTCTTCTTTTCTTAAAGCTTCCAGGGCTTGAAGCTGTTCTTCTCTAAACTCAAAATATTTGTGCATAGGAAGACCCATTTCTTTGGCCCTGGCTTTGTGAAATTTGATTTCTACTGCTTTCTGCTGTTGAGGATCAGTTGCTGCTATTTCTTTTCCTTTAGCTGCTATAGTGATAGCAGCTTCAGGACTTTCTTCCTCCTCCTCCTCTTCTTCTTCTAAGATTAGATGCCTCCTTCTGCTGCTTGGCCTGCCCTCAGGAATAGATTCCTACCCCTTAGAATGAGCAGGGTTTGGAATTTCAGCCTGAGTAGGCTGAGCAGCATGGGAGGCACCCTCCAGTCTATCTGTTGAAGCTCTTGCTGGTTGACCAGTGAGTGCTGTAGGCACTGATTTCTCCTTAGGAGAAGAAGTTTTCTCCCCCTTAGACTTAGTCTTCGAGGCAGATGACTTCTCCCCCTTTGAAGGAGATGTACCAGCACCTTCAACACCCGGTCTGCCTGAAGACACAAAGTCATCAGGTTTGCCAGCAGTTTTGGCAGCAGGCTTGGGGCCAACAAGGCTATTCACTAAGAATGCCAAGTTGTCTTTCACCTCTGCAAGCTGGGAAAGACAGAGTTGAAGAGAAGAGGATTGGTTATCAGCAAGGGAGGTCAGCTTAACAATATTTTCCCTATCAGAAGCTGTGAACAGCAAACTTTGAAGCTGTGCAAGATGTAAGTCTAGAGAATGAGTGTGTTCAAGCTGGCCAGAGTATTAGGAAGAGTAGTGTTGCAAGAAGTTAAGAGAGATGACAGCTGTTGAGAAATAGTTGTCACTGAGGACACAGAGTCCTGTTGAAGTGAAAGAATGGAGGAGAGGAAGGTGGACACATTTTGCAGCTGTGCAGTGAGTGCTAGCAGCTGTGGAGAATTATCTGTTTGTGGAGTTGCAAGGAAGGAACTTTGTTGGTCAGCAGAGAGAGCTGATCCTTCAAAGGCAGGTCTTTGGGAGATGGAGGTGTATGGGTGGACTGTTTAGATTGGGTAGATGGAGAAGAGGGTGATGAGGCTGGTGTATGAGGATGTGACGGAGAGGGAAGAGGAACATTGGACAGAAGCTCCATAGCCTGGGCAAAAGTGATGTGGCCTAGCTTGGAGGGGTCAAAGGGTCCCTCAGCAGCGGCTGTAGCTGCTTCATCAGGAAAAGGGGTCGATGTTGGGGGCCTTTCAGATGCTGCTTGTGTTGCAACATCCTCATGAAGACCAGCGGGTGTTCCCTCTGCAGTGCCTTGGTGGAAAAGCACCTCATCATGGGGAGATGGGATATGCAATTCAACATCAGCAGTGGTGCAACCTGCTGATGGAATTTGCGTAGAAGGAGTAGCCTCACCAAAGGGATGGTATGATCCCTGAGGTTCATCAGCTTGGGTTGTTGGTCCCTCAGCAGCTGTTTGGTGTAGAACAGCTGTATCATGGGGAGCAGAAGTTTGAGGCTAAGCTGCTGATTGGTCTATACCAGCAGTGTGGGCACCTCGTGCAGACTCAGGGTGAAAAGAAGTTTGAGTGGGGGACAGTGTGGACGCAGTATGGAGTGGAGAAGGCTCCTGTCTTTCAATATCCTCAGCCTATTGGGAGGCTGGAATAGTTGAGGTGGTTATCTCCTTTTGTACAACTGGACCCTGTTGGGAGGAACCAGAGGGTCTAGGCTGACTCTGGGTGGACTCAAGCTGGAGTGAAGCAGTCTCCAATTGTGCTGAACCTTCTCCCAATATAGGAGAGGCAGCAGGGGTGGCTTCTCTTACAACTGAACCCTGTTGGGAGGGAACAGAGGTGGTGGTTGTTTGGGATGGTTTCTTTTTGGAGAGGGATTTTCTTTGGTAGTAGATGGATGAAGTGGGTGATTGTGGAGAGGTGATGAGGGGTTCAGACTGGACAGGTTTTGAGACTGGGTCAGAAACAGGTGGGTTTGCCTGTTCCATAGTCTTAGGTGCCACAGAGGCACCAGCCACAGAGGCTTCAGGTTCAACAAATGAACCAGGGTGAGGAACCTGCTCCCCCTCAGCCACAGAGGCTAAGAGAGCAGACTCAGACTGAGCTGTTTTGGCCTTCTTTTGCACAGGCCCAGCTTTAGCGGTTGCCAGGGTCCTCTTAACTAGTTTGGACCTGGCTTTGGATTTTCTCTTGGGAGCAGCAGCTTCTGGATCCACCCTCACAGCAGAGGGTCCTTCCACCAATCCTAACAATCTCCTCATTGGTGTGGACAGAGGAGGCTCATTTGGAAGTACAGAAGTGTAGAAAACTCTATTCCCTATTACAGGGAATGCAGCAGTATGAAGTAGAGGCTGAGAGTTGTATAGATGCTCACCACAAAAGTGTCTGAATATGAGGCTCAGAAACCTGGGGTAACGAACAACAGCTGTTCTTGGCTCTTGCTGCACCAGGTTCCTCAAGTTCAGAAAGATCCACTTAGCCATATCAATGGTAGTCCCATCCACCAGCTGTAGGACTATTGGGACTTCATCACGGCTCAGTTGGTCAAATGAACCAACTTTGCTGCTGAAGCTCATCATTACTGAGGCAAATAGAAATCTGTAAGTAGGAGACAAATCCTTCCTATACAGTGTTGGTCCAATTTTGGGTTCTGCTACACCACAGAAGCGTAGCAAATTTTCCATTTGCTCATTTTCAGGCTGTGGCATATCATATGAATCAGCAATGGGCAGATGAAGAACCTCCCTGAGGATAGTCCCCTTGATGACCTTGGTGTTGGGGTTGTAGGCACAAGTGTACCAGAACTCATACACCATCTCCTGGTACAGGACACCAAGAGTAGCAGTCATAGCATAGTTCAACGGATGAACTGTCAAAAACTCCACCATTTGATCATAACCTTTCCTCACATAGTTTTTGGGGATTGTGAGGTTGGCAATGTAGTTTGTGGGTTTGAGGGTTAGCATTGTGGTGACTGATGGATGTTTCTGCACATCATCACCAACAAACATTGGTAGGAAGGGGTTGTTTCTGTGAGCCATTTTGAGAGTAGGGAAAGTAGCAGAAGCACAAGACACTTAGTCGAATATTTAGGGTTCTTAGAAGGCAGATGATAGTAGTGAGGAAGACGAAGATGTAACAGTATGAGGTATTTAAAGGATTTGAATGTGAGTGTGTATGAGAGAGAAATATTTGGGCGGTTGATTTGAAAAGGTCGTTAACAGAAAACGGAACGGTTGTCCATGTCAGACCGTTTGTCAGACCACTTGAGCCCTTTTTAATCACTAATACACGTAACCCACATTATCCGCAGTAATTAAGTTAAATAAAAACATAAATTAAGTAACTTAAGTTTGAAGAAAGGTAATTAAAACTGTTGGTCTAAGCTGTTGGTCAAACCTGTGATGAGCAGGGTCATCACAAGCTGTTCATTCTTCAAGCTGTTCCCTCAGCCTATTCAACTATGTAGGAACGGGTTGTGTCCAATAGCTGAGCAGGTTACAAGACAATCTCTTGTAAGTCAGTGTGAGGGAATGAGTAGAGTGAAGAATGGACCATCAGATCAGGCTGGACGAGTAAACTGTATGTGTTCAGCCTGTTGTATGTTCAAGCTGATCAAGGATTTCAGAAAACTGGCTAAGTACATAACACGCAGAGCCTGTTCTGTCTAAGCTGTTCTGAGAAACTTGATCAGTGTGAGACATACAAAGTTTTAGACCTTTAAGGACACTTAGTCACTTTTGTTTAACATGTCCAGCTTGCTGACAAGGTAATTAAACCTTGTTTCATCCAGAGGTTTGGTGAAAATGTCTGCAAGCTGTTCATTTGTGGAAATAAAACTTACCTCCACATTACCTTTCTGAATGTGATTCCTGATGAAGTGATGTCTGACTTCATTATGCTTTGTTCTTGAATGAAATACTGGATTGTTGGAAATGGCTATGGCACTTGTGTTATCACACAGAATATGAATGTTCCTATACACAAGCCCATAATCTTCAAGCTGATGATGCATCCACAGAATCTGCCCACAGCAGCTTCCAGCAGCAATGTACTCAGCTTCAGCAGTAGAAGTAGACACTGAGTTCTGCTTCTTGCTACACCAACTTATCAACTTACCACCAAGGAGTTGACATCCAGCTGTTGTGCTTTTCCTATCTAGCCTGCAGCCTGCAAAATCAGAATCTGAATAACCTGTTAGTTCAAGGCTGGAGTCTTTGGGATACCAGAGACCCAAACCTGGTGTACCCTTCAGGTATCTGAAGATTTTCTTTACAGCAGCTAGATGAGATTCCTTTGGATCAGCTTGGAACCTAGCACACAGACAGGTGGCAAACATAATATCAGGTCTACTAGCAGTTAAGTACAGCAAGCTCCCAATCATACCTCTGTAAGCTGTTACTGAAACAGCTTTGCCACTGGTATCAGCATCCAATTTTACATTGGTTGCCATTGGGGTTTTAATAGGAGAACTTTGATCAAATTTAAACTTTTTCAAGAGATCTAAGGTATACTTTCTTTCATTTATGAAAATTCCAGTTGAGGTTTGTTTAACCTGTAATCCTAAAAAGAAAGTAAGTTCTCCCATCCTACTCATTTCATATTTAGATTTCATGATTAATGAAAAATTCTTGCATAACTGCTCATTGGTAGAACCGAATATTATATCATCCACATAAATTTGAACAAGCATAATATCAGATTTCACCTTCTTTATGAACAGTGTAGTATCCACTTTACCTCTGGAATACCCATTACTCATAAGGAACTCAGTAAGAGTGTCATACCAGGCTCTAGGGGCTTGTTTGAGACCATAGAGAGCTTTGTCCAACTTATAGACAAAACCTTGATGATGTTCCTTTTCAAAACCTGGAGGCTGCTTGACATAAACTTCTTCTTGGAGCTTCCCATTTAAAAATGCACTCTTCACATCCATTTGAAATACCTTAATGCTCTTATGAGCAGCGTAGGCTAGATACAAACGAATTGCTTCTAGCCTGGCCACAGGAGCAAATGTCTCATCATAGTCAATTCCTTCCTCCTGTCTATAACCTTGAGCAACCAGTTTTGCCTTATTTCTTATGACATGACTTTGCTCATCCATCTTATTTATGAAAACTAATTTAGTGACAATTATAGTTTTTCCTTTAGGTGCAGAAACCAGCTTCCATACCTTGTTTCTCTCAAACTGATTGAGTTCTTCTTGCATGGCAGTGATCCAATTGGCATCTTTTAGTGCTTCATCCACTTTCTTTGGCTCCATTAGTGACACAAAACTAGAGAACATACAGAAGTTCCCTAAGCTGTCCCACCTTGTTTGTACCCCTTTGTTGATGTCAACAATTATTTGATCATTGGGGTGACACGTGATCCACTTAGGATCATTCTTCAATGATGATTCTCCAGAGTTATCAGCAGCTTCAGCAGGTCCTGTTGAACAGCTCTCAGGATTTTTAGACACACTGTTGTCCTGAGCCTGTTCACTTGTTGAACATGACTGACCACTGTTG
Source organism: Centrapalus pauciflorus (assembly GCA_020465985.1). Taxonomy (NCBI): domain Eukaryota; kingdom Viridiplantae; phylum Streptophyta; class Magnoliopsida; order Asterales; family Asteraceae; genus Centrapalus; species Centrapalus pauciflorus. Next base: position 293,458 of record JAANYP010000451.1, on the reverse strand, counting down.
AACATATCAGCAGAGGAACCAGGAAAATCAGCATTGATAGGTTCAGGACATGCATTTGTAATTAGATCAGTACACTTATTCACACAGGGTGTATTGACATAATCATCATCATGCCCATCATGATTAACAGGTTCCACACTGGGTGATGTGGAAGCTTTTGAGTCCTCTTCACTGTTTGAATACATCAGATCATCAAAGTTTAATTCTCCTGAAACTGATTCAGGAACAGCTTTGGTGGAAGCATTCTTGGACTCTTCAAAGGTGACATTAATAGATTCATCTATCACCTTTCTTTTGTTGTTGTACACTCTGTAGGCTTTAGAGATAGCAGAGTAGCCAACAAATACACCTTCATCAACTTTTGGTTCAAACTTTTCCAGTTGATCCCTTTGATTCAAAATGAAGCAGGGACAACCAAATACATGGAAGTAACTGACACTTGGTTTCCTCCCTTTGATCAGCTCATAGGGAGTCTTGTTGAACCTTTTCACCACTAAGGATCTATTTTGGGTGAAGTAGGCAGTGTTAACAGCTTCAGCCCAGAATGACGAAGGTAAACCAGATGCACACAACATGGTTCTAGCAGCTTCAATGAGAGTTCTGTTTCTCCTTTCAGCAACTCCATTTTGTTGTGGAGTTCTTACAGCTGAAAAGTTTTGAGTGATTCCTCTCTCTTCACAGAAGTCTTCAAGAGTACTGTTTCTGAATTCAGTACCATGATCACTTCTAAGCTGCTTTACTTAGGCAGAGTTCAGCATTTCCATCTTTTTCACAAATCCAATAATTTCTCTAGCAGCCTCTCCTTTGTTCTTCAAGAAAATAACCCATGTGTACCTGGAGAACTCATTAACCATTACTAGAGTGTATCTTCTTCCTCCTAGACTTGGGACATTAACAGGTCCAAACAAGTCCATATGGATTAAGAAGAGAGGAGTATCAATAGAGAAGTTATGATTGGATTTAAATGATGATTTTCTCTGCTTGCCTTTCTCACAAGCTGTGCAGAGTTTATCTTTAACAAAGGTCATAGAAGGCAAACCTGTCACCAACTCTTTCTTACAGAGTTTGTTAATGTTCTTGAAGTTCAGATGTGACAGCCTTTTGTGCCATAACCAGTTTAAGTCTGCATTTGTTCTTGTGAGGAAGCAGGTTTCAGTTGTGGGATCAGCAGATTGCATGACCACAACATATACACATTTCTTTCGTTGAGCACACAGCACAACTTTGCCTTGGGGATCCAATATGTAACCCAGGTGCTCATCAAAGTTAACCTTGTAGCTAGCATCACACAGTTGACTTATGCTAACAAGGTTATGTTTTAGCCCAACCACATAGGCTACTCTTTTGAAAACTGCAGCACCAGCTTTAAGAGTTCCATATCCCTCAGTGGATCCCTGTACATTGTCAGCAAATGTGACTTTTGGCCCTTTTTCAGGCCTGAGATCACTCAGCAGGTCCTTACAACCTGTCATGTGCCCTGAGCAGCCACTGTCCAAGTACCAAACCTGGGATGGTTGTTTTTCCTGCAAAGTGATAAGAAGAATATTAGATACTTTTAGGGGAACTCATCACAGAGATGAGTTCTCCTACTTCATCAACATTTGTTGATGGACTTGTAATGTCAACTCTAATATTCCCTATTTGAATGGTATCAGTTTTAATACCACTCTCATTGACTGAGATGTTTCCAACACTGTTTATGTTGGCAGTGAGGGAAGCATCAGAGTCAGCAGGCCTCATGTCCACAATTTCAGGACAGTCTTTGGCCAGATGTGTCTTCATTCCACATTTATAACACTTTCTCCTTTTAGCATTTTTGGAAGAAGACCTTTCAGAAACACATTCTGGGTTATTCCTGTTGATTCCATCAGCATGTTTAGCAGCCTTATTACTTTTTGATGAATCAACAGCTTGAGTGGAAAGTTCAATAGCCACAGCTTTGCCTGTCTCTTCTTTCCTCTTTTTAGGAGGGCAGATATCAAATATAGGAAGCTTAATTGGCTTTTTAACCTCCACAGGTTTAGGAAACATATTCCCAGATCTCTCAGGCTGAGCAGTGACTTTGCCTTTGCCCTTCCTGAGATGTGATTGATGTTGCCTATCAACATAATCATTATTTCTGGTTTTTAAATACTTATTCTCATTTAAAACCAGTTTACCACTATGATTTGAAAACTTATTTGAAATCACAGCAGGTTTGCCTTCAACCTGAGACTTATTCTTGTTAAAGGCAGACTGCTTACCTTTTGAAAACTTATTTTCAAAATGTTCAGCATTAAAAGGATTAGTATGCCTTTTTACATCAGCTTTAGACCCAAAGCCTGTTTTGTCAACAGGTTTGTTGTCCACAGCTGCAGTTTGGACATGCTTTCCTTTCTTTTGCTTGTGTGAATCAGCAGAGCACTTAGCAAGCTTATTTGATGGAAAACTCATTTCATCAACAGCTTTTGAGCTAGGTTCACACGAGCTGTCAGTGTTTTGAGGCCTGACAAACCTGTTTGTTGAGATTAATTTACCATTCACTTTTTGAATAAAAGTGTTTGGAAGCTCACCAAGAGTGGACAAGTCTTCTTTTAAATTATCAACCTCAACAATGGAAGCTGCTGTGTCAAGATCCCCTCCAAGATAGGCTTGGATTTGTGCAGGATTCTGCTGACTTATGCAGTGGCTGACTTTTTGTGCAGATTGGCACCAAGAGTCAACTATCTTTTGAAGCTTAGCATGTTTTATATCTGTTTCTCTCTTTTCTTCCAGTAAAATGGAATTGATGTGTTTTAATTCATCAAGCTCAGCTTCCAACTTATGGAAGTTGTTCAGTTTACTAGACTTTGTTTCAATATCATTTTTAAGCTTAGAGATTTCAGATAATAAGACAGCATGCATCTCAACAACAGCTTTTAGATCAACAAGCATATATTCAAACATTTTAACTTTTTTCTTCAGAACTGTAATCCATAAAATTTTGTACCTTATACATCATTGTAGGGTTCCAGTTCTCCAAGCTGCTGAAAGCTTCAGCTTCAGCCAGATCCTGTTTGAAGTTGCTTGTTGATGGGATATCAGTGTTGGCCATCAGACAGTTGTTGTCTTCTTCATCAGATGATGAATCAGACTCCTCCCGGTCACAAGTTTCAGCCATTAGTCCCTTTTGTCTGTTAGAAACCACTGATTTTTCTAACTTCCTTAGCTTAGCCATGGCCATAAGGTACTTAACCCTATAGCCATCATCCCTGTTTGTCTTGTGTGGTTTGGATGTATGACCAACAGCTTTTGACACACAGTCAGCAGCTATATGGCCAGTTTTGCCACATTTGAAGCACTCAGCTTTGGTCTTGTCAAATGCTTTCTTTTTGACAGCATTTGAGCTACCCTGTAGCATGTTTCTATAAAATCTTTTCTTGTTGAACCTTTTGACAAGCATGGCTATCATCTGCTCATCATCCAGTTCAGTACTATCTGCATTGTCTTCCTCATCATACATTTTCTCCTTATCATCAGCCTGTTGATCAGGTTGAGTGAACACATCACTCACTTGATTTACAGGTTGTCTCACATTAGCCACAAAGGTTGCACCTTTCTTAGATATTTCCAAGGCATTTCTCTTCTGTTGCCTTGATTGCTCATCATTTAGTAAGGACCCATATAAGTTAACAAGATCCATACTTTTGATGGTACCTGAATTCCTTAAAAATGTAGAAAAATAATTCCATTCTTCAGGCAGAACATCTAAGAACTTGTTTACCAAAGTCAGGTTGTCCTTGGTGATCCCAACAGCTTTGAGATCATTTACAGGAGCAGTAAACCTGGTGTAGGTTTCAGTGAGAGTCTCCTTTGGTTTTGCAAAGAAGAGTTCATACTGTCTACAAAGATTATTAATCCTGTTATCAAGTGTGATTGTGGGTCCATCATAGACAGTACACAAAGTATCCCACGTCTCCTTTGCAGTCTTCATCTTCTCAACCTGTTTGAACACATCATCAGGTAGAGAGATAACCATATTGTTTCTGGCCTTTGCATCAAGAGCCACCAGTCTTTTGTCTTCATCAGACCATTGAGCTTTTGCTTTCTCAAATATTCTGATCTCAGGAGCAGCTCCTTCAACAGCAGGAGTTATTGTTGTAACAGAGGTTGGCACATAGGGACCCTCCATTACAATCTCTGGTAGTTGTACATCCAGATTCTCTAAGTAGAGCATCATTCCGCACTTCCAACCAGAAAAATTCTGATGATTGAACTTTGGAGGTTTGCCCATTAAGCCATTGTCATAGTATGAGGAACTTGCAGCACTGTTGTCCATGGAAATTTTGGGAGAATGAGAGATATAGAATGACACACACTCTAAACTGCTCTGATACCAGTTGTAGGTCCCAAAAGATATCCCAAGTATATAGCTTTAAACTGTAGAGGGGGGGTGAATACAGTTCTTTAAAAACTACACACAATTTTCTCAATGTTTGTATGTATTATTAACAAATGTTAATTACAAACAAGCTTGAATGCGGAAAGGTTCAAGCTGAGATGACAGATACAACAGTATGTTTAACTAGTCTAAGACTGACTTAAACTAATTACAATGAATACACTCACGAAGAATCACTCACTGTGTTTACAAGACTCTGAGGAACAGCTTGAACAAGAACAGCTTAGACACTGAGCACTGTTTTATTCAAGCAGACTTGCATGCATGAAAGACACACTTTGAATGCACGTTCACTCTTGTTTTCAGCACTTAGCTTTTTGGCTTAATCTTTCAATCCTTGGAAGTTTCCTTTTATACTCACTCAGAGGATCTAAGTGAAACTTCTTCATTGGACGGAATGAAAAAGGAGAAGTCTTGTTGAAAAGACAACATAACCTTTTCTGCACTTTTCTGAAAAGCAGACTTCTCTTCATATGTGTAGAACTTTTGTCTTTTCACTTTGTCTACTGTTGCATTGCCTTTAACCAAATAAGGAATGTCAACTTTGTGTTTTTCTTCCTTGTAAAGGCCTATTCTGATATAAGAAAAAGGTCTGTCACCCTTTTTCAAATAACCTTTTGTCTTCATGTAGCAGAACAGCTTGGGCACGCTGAGCAGTTCTGATTTCCACTTTGTCTCCGACTTTGTAAACTGATCTTGCAGTAAAAAACAATACATGAGAACTTGGAAACACATTCCATAAAGTGTTTAGCCTGTTCACAAAGAACAGGTTCTGTTCACAAAGAACAGAACACTTGTAAACTGCCCAAGCTGCTCGCCAGTGTAGATCAGCGTAGACAGTTTATGTCCAGCCTGTTCAGCAGACTGAACAGCTTGAGCAAAACTGCCTTTGTTGCAACACATGCAACACATAGAGCAGCTTCAGGTTGATATTGCAAATCATTTTCAGGTTTCCATAAGGCATATAACAAGCCTTAAATTCAACCTTCAAAGGCATCAACAGGTTTGATTAAAAATCTCCCCCTCAGATGCAGAACAGGTTTGACTGAGGCCTTTTTGTGCCTAACACTTTAGTCAAAGTAGATCACGTATATCGTACATGTGCTCTAGTGATTGAAGATGTAGTATTTAATCTTGACTTGATTCCAATAGAGTTCGGCGAGTTTGATATAATAGTTGGAAAGGACTGGTAGATCAAGAATGAGACCCATGTAGTTTGCAAGAAAAGAATGATAAAGATAACTACTCCGGAGGGGCGATATATTTGTATATATGGGGATAGGAGAAGTGGGGATTAAGGTCAATTGACAATTGCTAAGGCCCGAAAGCTGGTTGCTAAGGGTTGCAAATCTTATTTGGCATATGCTATTGATGCCAAGGCTGAAAATAAAGGCCGATGTGTCTGTTGTGTCTGATTTTTCGGATGTGTTTCCGAAACACTTGTCTGGTGTGCTACCTGAAAGACAAGTGGATTTTCGAATTGACTTGATCCCTAGAGCTTCTCCAATAGCTCGTTCTCCGTACCTTCTTGCACCTACCAAAATGCAAGAAATGATGAAACAACTTCAAGAGTTGCTAGATAAGGGCTTCATTCGACCGAGTTCTTATCCATGGGGAGCACCGGTGTAATTCGTGAAAAAGAAGGATGACACAATGAGAATGTGCATCGATTATCGTGAGCTGAACAAGTAAGTATCCACTGCCAAGAATTGACGACTTGTTTGATCAGCTGCATGGAACTAGTTATTTTACAAAGATTGATTTACATTCGGAGTATCACCAGTTGAAAGTTTGAAAGGAGGACGTACCGAAAACGGCTTTCAGGACTCGTTATGAGCACTACGAGTTTCTGGTTATACCATTTGGGTTAACCAATGCCCCAGCTGCTTCCATGGACCTTATGAATAGGTTTGTAGACTGAAGTTGCACAAATCGGTAATTGTATTTATCGATGATATTCTAGTATATTCTAAGTCTGAAGCTAAGTATGTCAATTTCTCAAAGTGTGAGTTTTCATTACAACAGATTCAATTTTTGGAGTATGTGATTTCTGGAGATGGGATTTCGGTGGATTCCGCTGAAGTGGAAGCGATTAAAAATTGGGAGCCGCCTCGCACTAATACATAAATAAGAAGTTTTCTACGATTGGCAGATTGTAGACAGTTTGACTAATTCAGCATGCTCAATATCAATTCGAGAAAGTTATTCGCGGGAAAGACTAGCACAAATTTGTATGAGTAAGATCATTGCTCTTCATCGTATTCAAGAATCAATTATATCTGATCAGAGTAGTCGTTTCAACTCTAACTTCTGGTCTGCGCTACGAGAGGGATGATGCACACATATAGCTATGAGTTCAGTCTACCGACCACCAACAGATGGTCAAAGTGGATGGACTATCCTCACATTGGAATACATGATGAGATCATGTGTTGTGGATTTAAGTACCAACTGAAAATATCAATTGCTTTGATTGATTTTTCTTATAACACTAGTTATCATGTCACAATCAAGAAAACACCGTTTAAAGCTTTGTATGGGAGGAAATGTAGAACCCCTACATGTTGGACAGAAAATGATGGGACTCTTGTTGCTGAGCTTGCATTATTACTAAAGACATACAAGAAGATACGACTATTGAAGCATAACATGTAAGCAGCTCTGGATCAACAGAAGTGTTATTATCATAGGAGATATAAACCAATCAGTTTTGAGGTGGGTATAGTTGAAAGTATCACTGATGCGGGGTGTTACTCGATTTGTTAAAAGAGACAAGCCGGCACCACGATTTGTAGGCCCGTTCAAAATAACAGAAAACGTGAGAAATCAATCATACCGTTTGGAGATGCCTAAGGAGATGTCGGGCATACATCCGGTATTTCATGTAGGAAACCTTAGGAAGTCCTTCACAACTGGAAATGAAGATTGAACCGATCTTACTGAGCTGCAGATAGATGACAGGCTCCGATATATGAAAGAGCCGGAATGTGATCTGGATACTAAAGTGAAGAAGCTAAGGAGCAAAGAAATAGAGATGGTGTTAATACGTTGGAAGCATCACAAAGGACCAAAGCATACATGGGAACAATGACAGATATGTTGAAGAAGTATCCGCGACTGTTCGAAACTAAGTAACTTCGAGGACAAAGTTCAAGCGTGGTGGAGTCCATGCTGTAACATCCTAAGACTTAAATTTTTGTAATCGGGGATATTTAGTTTAAATTTTGTATTTAATGTAATCAAGATGGAATATATATATATAAAAATTTGTATTCGAAAATTTGAAAAGTTGGTTGTTATGATAAGTAATTAAGAAATTTTTGAATTCCAAAATGATGAAATATAAGTGTTATTGGTGACAAAATAAAGATTGAAATTTTATTTAATGAAATCAGATAAGTGGAGGAGCTATTTGTGTCAATAGCCGAAAATGGGGAATAAAAAGACTTTAAGTCTTTCATTTTCCACATTTCAACTTCTCACTTCCAAACACACACTCGCTCTCTCTCTCTCTCTCTCTCTCTCTCTCTCTCTCGCTATAAATTGCAGCTGGAAATCGAAATTTATGAAGAAAATTCATGGATTAAGAAATGATATAACAAGATTCAAGTTAGAATCAAGGTAAGAAACGATATTTAAGTTGGAGAGTTCTTCAAAGAACTTAAAATGCAAATTCGGTTTATGAATATGATGAATTGTTGTTGCATGATGTTATTCTAGTTGGAAAACATCAATTAAAGTTCATAGAAGCTACAGAAACAAGAATCGATCACTGATTTATCCAAAAATGTAAGAATTGTTGATTGTTGTAAGTTTTTGTGTTCTTGAGAAATTTCCTCATTTTTGGTTCAATCTGGATGAAATTAAGTGTTTATGATGGGGGAAATGAACTAGAAACACTCAATATATGATAATATAACCTTAGTATGGATTGCATGTGGCTAGAAATTCGTTTGGCAAAGTTTTAAGCAAAACCCGTAAGTTGCGACTTGCAAATCTGCAAGTCGACTCGTCGAGTCATAGGGGGTGACTCGGCGAGTCGCCAAGAACATCATGAAGGTCAGAAAAGTTTCTAAGTGTTGAGACCCGAACTTCGGATGGGACCCGAATTTCGGATGGGACAAGAATTTCGGGTCATATATATATATATATATATATATATATATATATATATATATATATATATATATATATATATATATATATATATATATATATATATATATATATATATATGTATGTATGTATCTCGGGATTGTAATCAAATACGTCCGACGATCCGAATCTCGGACCTCGACTCGGCGAGTCGAACTGGGTGACTCGATGAGTCGGCCCTAGTTCATGCAAAACTCGGTTCTGGTTTACAGGACCCGAATTTCTGGTTTAATAATCAGACTTTTGAGATATCTTTGGTATTATAATAAGGCATTTAATTATGCGTTCTTTGTGTTTAATAACAACTCGAACCTTGGGATTCGAATATAAATTTTGGATGGTGAATCCGAAGATTTAACACTTTGACTTGTGAAACTTGATGAGAATGAAATTTAAATAGTCATTGATGGTGTTTTCCTATGGAAATGTACTAGGTCCCTTGTGGTTTTGTTTAACGCACAGTAGGGTACTTTGTGAATTCCGGTTGAAAGCCCGAGGAGAAATAATATATATTGAAGTTATTTAACGCACCCACTGTGAGTACTTATGATTGCATATGTCTACACTTGTTTTATGTTTGTTGTTGTCCTTTGAGGCATGTTGTTTCTATTCGTTTGGCATTCTACTAACTTGCGTGTATTTTGGTGTACATTGTTCCTTGTATACATGTTTTTAAATGTTACGTTTCTTTGTTGTGCATCAACGTGATGGGCTTGCGAGCCGCATCTATTAATCTGGTGTTACCGAGGCTATACGACCTGGAGCAGATCACTTCGAGGTCCCAAGGAGCAGTGTAACATCCCCGATGATAAATCGCCTTAGACGATGTGTTTGTGCCGAGGCATGGCTCGATGAAGCTGCGGCTCAGTTCCGTACTTCGTGTACGAAGAGGGTATACGGCATGTGTCGCCGGTGTTACTCTTGTGTGGTACATAAAGACTTGTAGAATGTGTAATCTCCGTACTCACTAAGCTTTGCTTACCCTTAGTTGTTTACATTTTTCAGGAAATGGTAAATCCGCTGTTGGACCTTCTAGCTAGGTCATTATATTGAAGTATTTGAAGATTTATACGACTCACTCGGTAACTTGAATATGGGAACATCATTGTACTATTTGGAATAAAGTAATAGACATTGAGTATGTAGAAGCTACACCGAAACCTTGTAGCACCGTAGGGTGTTTGACTTAATCTTTTATTTTCATTTTACTGTAATGTACTAAGCATTTCAGATCATTAATGTATTATGTGTTATGATTAATAATGGGTCATGTAATGATGGTTATTGTGGCAAAGAGTGTCACAATTAATTTATGTAATGTGTTTATTAATTGTAATTTTAGTCTTTGTGCATTTTTTTCTCTTACATGTTTTATCAAGACGCGTCATGGTATGTTTTCTGAGTGTTTTTTATGCTTAATCATGCAGACTCAGAGGGGGAGAACAAGTTTCATCTTGGTGTGTTTATTTAATTGTATGTGTTTCAACTCTTAAGTATGTTTATTTATTTTATTTTGGTGTGTTCCAATTTTTTTCTTCGTTTTTAATGTTCATTTTTAATGTGTTATATTTTTTTATAAGATAAAAAGCCAAAAAGATTGTTTCTTTTGTTTAATTTTAATTTAATCTTATGTTTTAATTTTCTTTCAGTTTTATTTTATTTTCTTTTTGTTTTGTTTTGTTTTAAAGAAAATCCAAAACGGTTTATTAACTTAGATTTTTCGAGTGGAATGGGTCGGGTTCCCATATCGAATTGGGGGGAACCGGTTTTTGAAATTCTATAAAAAGGGCCCCCATCGTCTTCTTCCATTTTCTACTTTTGTTCATCTTCTTCCTAAAATCCTCTCAAAGTCTTGTCACTGTTTCATCAATAAACAAGCATCATTGAAGTTTTAAAGCATTTTCGTGAATCACAGTAAGTGTAAAACAACGATTCATTCATGAAAATATGTGCAAATATGTGTTTTGTAATGTTTTAAGAACCTAAATGATGAAAATGGAATCTGAAAGTCGGTTTCCTTCGACAAGAAGGAACTGATGGGGTTTAAAAAAACTAACTTTTTGATCCAAAATAACTTAAGTTGAAGTTGTTTTTGAGTTTGGGCATAAAGGAAAATTTTTCTATGTATGTAGCCCCTTGCCCGAGAGTTCCAACTCTCGTGCAATGAGGGATTGTTCAAGAAGGGTAAAATTTTTCTAAGGGTTAAGGGCATCCTAGTTATGCTTGAGAATTACAACTCTCGTGCATAACTAGCACTTCTTTGGTCCAAATTAATTTTCTAAGTGTAAATTGCGATTCACGCCTTAACCAAGAGTTATAACTCTCGGTTAACAATCCATTCACAAGTTCCATTATTTGGCCAAGTTTTGAAATATTTTCTAAGTCTAACTTGCAAGTGACGTTATACCCGAGAGTTACAACTCTTGGGCAAGACATTAATCGAGAGTTGAACATTTTGACATTATTCCTGAAGTTTTTCTAAGTCTTTTCTTGATTACAGTGTTATCCGAGAGTTACAACTCTCGGATACAACTGTACCCACAAGTTTTCAATCAACCTCAAACTTAACACTTCACTGTCTTAAAGGAACTCTCGAATGAAGTATCATCCGAGAGTTGCAACTCTCGGATGACACTATATCCGACAGTTGATCTTAATATTTCCAAGTCTGGAAACTCAGTGTTGAGCTCACTTGAAAGTTCACTTATTCAATGGTTTTACGTCATGTCTATAGGATGTTTCACTTGAATAAATTTGAGTTGGGACTGGTCCTGATGACTTTGGTTCTACAGATGAATTTTCTTACTGAGGACTAATCTGTAGAAGCCCTTTAACGAATCAAATTCATTTTATCTAAAGCCTAATACATGAGACATCTTTGAATAAGTCATATCTAATCACGCAAATATATATCTAACTTTCATTCCTCTGACAGGTACAATGGCATCCCAATCACATTTTGCTGAAAATGTACCTCAAGCAAGCCCACAACACTCAGATCCTCATCACTCATCTAATGTGGAACTAACATCACGTTTCATAGCACACCCTCCTCGAGCCCCTAAGCAGATTTTTCCCAAGCAACTATGGCTCGAGATTAAACCAAACAACTTCTTACTTGACCCCGCCTTTCTCAATAAGACCGAAGAAGACCCAGACCTCTGCCTAACAAACAAGGTCGTTGAGGAAATCCTTTTGGGCCATAGAATCTCACTTGCCCTATCCAGTCACCCAAGGCCTTGACCACCCCAACTATACCTTCAATAGCTCTGGAACTATCTCACATACCATCCAGACTCTGAATATGAGCATATCGCTGGAGATATCGAGGACCACTCTGTGGAAATCACTTTCAAAAAATTCCGACGAATTTTTCAGCTTCCTCACCCTCAAGATTTCCCAGGCAAAGAAGATTATGATGAAGAGCTTTTAGAAGAACAAATCAGTCCAGAGATCCATCAACTGGGCTATGATGGACAGCTTGATAAAGCATCTCAATTTTTCAGAAGACGACTGTTAGGGCCCTGATACTATATGTACTCTATCCTTGTCCTGTGCCTAACAGTCAAGGCCACCGGAACCGACGGGGCAAGCCTTCGGATCCTATGCATCTTCCACAGTGTTGCTTACAACTGACACCACAACTATGCATGGACACTGTGGACTGAACTAATCAAAGTCATCCAGGCCAAAGGAACGTGTCGTGCAAGAAAATTTGTGCCTGCTCAACGATTCTTGCAAATGATCATTGCGAACTTCATGACCAAGATACCCGAGATCAGACGTAGAGACCATGACATGCACGTACGGGACTTCCAGATTAAATACTTCATGATCCAATCACTCCACGAGGGATCCCAGTCATGCCTCTGACCGAAGAGCTTCTAGCATTTGCCAATCCAGAGTCTCAGGCACTTAGGGATTTTAGAGAGAGATATGATCCTCCGATGGCCCAGCCTGAATCGGTTGAGCCTGCCCAAGGAGCTCACCCTGAGAGGTTCGGTTTAGGGAGAGATGAGAGAGAGATTGACCAAGTGAGGGGTGATGCGGGTAGATAGCCTGAGGCCGTTCAAAGAGAAAGAGGGAGTGAGGATACATAATCAGTTCATTTATCTCCTCTCAGAATTCCATCTCCTCCATCTTCAAATGATAATGATGATGATGTAACTCCCCCGACTCCAATTGCAACTCGTTCTTTCCCATCTTTGCGGGAAATTATCAGGAGCCGAGGAGGAGTCAGGAAAATAGCTGAGAGTGCCCAGCCCTCTATAAGTCGGGCTCCCATATCTACTATCGAGGCCCATGTGTTGGGTGAAGGTATTGAAGAAGCCGCCACCAGCCTAGTGGCGCATGCACAAACCCCACCCGGCCACTCATCAGCTTCTCAACAAGTCGGTGTTTCATTTTCTCACAGGGAATTACCACATCCACTATCAAAAACTTATCTGGAGTTTGCCTATATTGAACAAGGTTGACAAGATCCCCTATCACCACCTTCATTTCAAGAAAAATCGAGTCTAGCGCCAATCGTACATGATATATCGTTGGCTAGGTTAAAAGAGTCGCTTCACACGCAACGTCTGAGGGACATTGCCGGAACACTCGGAGCCGTGCACACTACAAGTGCACCGATGATGATGAGTGGAAGTCCTATCACGGCTACATCACCACCATCCATGACCACATGTCGTAAAGGGATCTCTTTTGAGACTCCCTTTATGCAAACAGAAAGCCTAGGTGACTTCGGTTTACACAAGAACTGTGTGTCCAAGTCTGAGTTCGTGGAATTCAAGGCACTCATGTGACAACAACTCAGTGACATGTATACATTCATGACTCAACAACCTGCCAAAGCTTCCACTCCAACCCTTGATGATGCAAAACATTCTTTTCACTCATTACTCAAAGCATCTTCGAATCTTTCATCCACCAACGCCTTAATCCTCGAGATCCTTAACAACGAAGCATCTGGCTTCTCCAGCCAAGAGGATCCGTTAGTTCAGCAAATGGGAGAGCGTCTGAAGGTCATAGCTAATTCCTGCCACGTCTCTGCCCAAGGAACGAAAAGAAAACATGATGATCAGAGGATCCTTATCAGCATGAGGGGGGAGAAATGGGCTAAGGCAGCCGGAAAAGCGCCAATGATATTTGAAGAGTCTACTCCATCTAGTCCAAGACCATCAGCAACAACACAAGCTCCATCTCGTCTACCGCTACATCAGTCTACAGCAAACTCCCTGCTAAGTCTCTTGAGGAATCAGAATCAAGAGCTCAGTTAGCACTCACTATATGGGAGGATCCGAATCAGATGCTTACGTTCGCTGATGACGAAGACATTCTCGCGGTTGTTGTTGCTCTGAGGATGTTCGACCCCAACAAAGTTATCATCTTAGACTCCAATGAAGAGGAACAGGAAGCAAGAGAGGTTCAGATCAAAGAGGAGCTAAGGATTGAGTATGTCGGTGAGGAAGGTGTAGCTCCAGATGAATTTGATTTTGAAATCCCTTCTGATGATTCGGTACCTCTAACTCCAGCTCCAACTCAACTAGTCCAACAACAAGCTTCCACAAGTCCAATATAGATTCCTATTATTCCTCATCGTCACTTTGAGCCTGTCGAATCTTCTCGACAATTTCCTATATTCCAGGAGCGATCAGATATTCTCACTCCATTCTCTGATACCCCTAATGTACTTAAAGATATCATAAGGCTACAAGTAGGAATGTCTGGAGGTGCAAGCTATTCTCAAAAGTGAGAGGAGCGACACACCGAAAGTCTGTCTGCCCATGCCCTCAATAAGGTAAAGAAGAGAGTCTGAAGTCCTTACATGAAAGAGAAGTACAGAAAAATGTTTGTGAAGGAAATAAAGACAGTTAGAGCCGACTTGTTTTGGTCTCTTGAAGGAATGGAAAAAAGGGATAGATTTGTGTATGTAGCTATGGTTGGGGCTCTGAGAAAGAGTAAAGATGCAGTGAGAAATAGATCACGGATAGTTAAAGTCATAAAGATCAAAGTCAAAAAGAATATTTTCTCCGATCTTTGAGGTTGAACGCGAAGATATGTCATTCTCAGAATTCTCAGAGTCAGATTTTGCTAACTTATTTTTTCAGGACCTGGAATTTCTCTATCTTCATCTTCTGCATAACAAAAACATGAATGCCATCTCTTGTAACGCCCAATGATGCATTGTCAAGTTTCTGCGCTGAAACCTCACATTGTCCTTGATCTTTGACTTTCAAATGGCGTTAGAGGCTAGACAGAGAAATGTGAATCTACATGCTTTGAACTAAGACACTCTAGGACTAGAACGCTTACCAATATCAAAGGTTACAAATTCACCAACAACGGAGTCGTCTATCTGAATTCACAAAAAAAAAAAAAGATGTTCATGAGGAGAGACGAGCTTGAAAAGTACTTCCATGGAACCGTGTACATGGTGCGAAAAATGCTTATGATCAGAATTGATAATCTAAAGGAGGCATTGAAGCAGGGGAAGAGAACATGGGAATTAAAGACAGTGTTGCAGCTAGTCATCGATTTCCAACAAGAAGTCCGAGACAAGTTGGAATAGCGAATGACCATCAAATGACTTGACAAATATTTTGACCAGAGAAAGCTAGTGACCAATCTGAAGCTACAATCTGAAAGCTGATCACAAAGGGGAAGAATGTTACATCTATAAGTTGTGATAGTTTTAGGGTTCAATTTGTTATAAATAATACTTAGTTTTGTGGTTAAAATGTAAGGATCCAAAGTTATATGTAAGTGGGTTAAAGACCTAAAAGGTCAACCCATGGGCTATTTGGTTTTGTATTTGGATCCATGTCTAGTTGTTTGCTTATAAATGGAAGATTTTTTTGTATCTCAATCTTTTCAGCATCTGTAATCGTACTTGAGTTTGCAACTATTGTGGTTTTATCTTTACATTCATTGTTTTTAAGGTATTCATCTTGTTCTTGGTATTATTCTAAATATTCTTGATGAAAAGTTGATTATTATTGAATGCTTATTAGAAAATGGGAATTACAGTTACCATAAATGATAAAAAAATATATATAAAAGTCCATATTAATGATGAAAAATAAATAATATTACCACTAATGATAAAAATGACAAAAGTCGTTACTATTTTTGGTCATTTGCCTTTGAAGTTACTACTATTTTAGCATGATTATTAGATTTTTTTTTGTGTTGTGAAAACACAACAAAATAATAAAAAGTATTTGAAATTAAAATAATTTATCATGTAAAGTTGTACTTTTTTATATTAAAATACAATTTAAAATTAAAGTTTTTCATTTCAGTATAAAGAAAAAGATAACCAACTTTATATATTTTATTGTTTAAGGTAATCAAATTTGTTTATAATAAGAAAAAAAAAATTAAACTTTTAATTTTTTATCATTTAAGGCATTTGGTTACCTTAAACAATTCAAAATTGAATGTTCGGTTACATCAAACAATAAAATATATAAAGTTTGTTACCTTAAATAATTAAAAATAAAATTTTGATTTTTTCTATTGCAAACGTTTGATCCTTTTTTATTGAAAACAAACTTAGTTACCGTAAACATTAAAATAGTAAAGTTGATTACCTTTTTTTGTCGATTAATACTTGTTAAAAACATAATGGTTTTATTATGAAAAAACCAACATGTGTTTATCGTTTTTGTGTTTTTGTCTCTCAATGTTATTTTTTCCAGAAGAGTAGTGTTGGGAAATAATCTAAGTATATCAAGCTGTTAGTTAGATTTCTCAAGCTGTTAGTAGTATTTCTGTGTAATTACAAAGTTCAAGCTGCCAGTTCAACAAACTCAAGCTGCTAGTTCAAAAGTTCAAGCAGCCAGAGTTAAGTGTTCAAGCTGCTCAATATATTGATAACAGAATGTGCTGAAATTCAGGAAGTGATATACATTTCAAGATTTGAAGATCTTCCAAGCATATCTACTTCCAGAGAAATCAGTCCGTCAAGGAAACAAATCAGAAGGCTATAAATATTGAGAAACTAGGTCTTTCTATTGTAAGTGTGAGCAAGTCCTGTAATCGTGGTGCTTTTATTGTAATTGCTTTCTGATAAGTTTCTCAAGCCTCTAAGGTTGTAAAACCTTAAGAACAAATTGTGTTCTTCGTCTAATCAAAACATATTAGAGGTGATTGTAATCAGAGATTTTGGCAATATAAAGGTTTTGATATTGGTTATATTTGTTTGAATATCTGTTCTTTATTGTTCTGAAAGTTTTCTTAAAACAGTTAACTATTATCCCGCAAACTTCTTAATTGGACTTTGATTCAAAACAAGGTTATTGGTTTAAACTCTTAACTATTAAAACCAGTTAATCTTAGGTGATTTTGATCCTGACAAGTGGTATCAGAGACAGGTTTTATTTGTTATTCTTTGTTTTCAAAGTCAGAAACTTTCTTTGTTTAAAACTTTGTTTTTCTGCAATAGAGTTTGAAAATAGCAGTAGTGGATCTGGGCAAGGACTCAAAGTGTTGATGCATAAACCCACTGAGTTCGAGATGTGGAAACTCAGGATTCAACAACACATTCCTCCGATCTCTTGGTGAAGAATGGACAGTCTATGTTGCTCAATGAAGAACCAAAGACACTCTAGATGAAATACAGTTGGATGATCTCTACAATAGCCTGAGAGTGTTTGAATCTGAAATTGAAAATAAAAAGAAATCATTTTCTTACAATCAAAACACTGCTCTGCTGTCATCAACATTAACTGATAAATCAAACTGTTCTGATGCTTTTTTAGGTGTTGATGATAACTCTTCTGAAGTTCATCATGAAGCATTTGTTGCAAGTGATGGACTTTTTGCTCTTAATGCTAAAGATCTTGAACAAATCCATCCAGATGATTTAGAAGAGATGGACTTAAAGTGGCAACACGCTATGTTGACTATGAGGGCCAAAAGATTTCTGAAAAGAACTAGCAGACCAAACTTTCAAGCCAGAACAGAAGGCAAGCCAGCATTTGACAAATCAAAGGTTGAGTGCTTCAAATGTCACAAACTTGGCCATTTTTCTAGAGAGTGTAGATCACAAGGTCAGCAGCCACCAAGACCCCAGCAAACCAGTCAAACATCATCCTCACAAGCTCTTGTCTCTCAAGAAGACAATGTGTTTGACTGGAGTGACCAGACAGAAGAGGAGTTTCAGAATCAAGCTCTTATGGCAGAAACATCAAATGTCACTTCCACTGATCTACCATCTGAGGTAAATGTAAAACTCTGCTCTCCAACATGCAAAAATATGGTTGAAAATTACAGAGATCATAATGAGAGCATGTGAAAAAAATCTAGCTAAGATAGAAGAGAGGAGATATGAATATATGCCGGCTATAGAGGATCTTGAAAAACAGATCAGTGACTATAAGGATAATGAGATTCAGATGGGACATGATAGAACATATCATGAGTGGGAGAAAAAGGAACTGAATGAGAAAATAGAGACCCTAAATAAGAAATTAGATGAGGCTGAACAGAAGGTGATAGAAGCTAACAAGAAAGTAGAATCTATAAATATAGACTTGGGTAGCTTCAAACAGGCCAACCAAAAGCTAGAACACCTAATGGCAGTCCAATTTAAAGATAGGGTCAAATCTCATCTCAATCCCAAGGAAGGTATAGGATATAAGGCTACTCCACCCCCATATAATAACAAATACATTCATCCTATGAGTGAAGTTGCTGATAGGCTTGTGAATGAACCATTAGATGAGAAAATGAAAACTTTAGATCCTATCATTGAGGACAAGCCTGAATCTAAAGAAGAATTGATTCAAAATGAAGCTGTGAGTGTAAGGAAGCTGAGAGTAACTCCAAAACAATGAGTGAACCTATAGGACCCTCTACTTCCAGCTCTATCAAAACCAACAGTGTGAAAGGAAAAGAGAAGATGAGTGTATGCAATAATGCTCCACATGTTTCTGTACCTTCTAACTGTAACATTGCATCTTCTTCCAAAGCAAATAAAAAGGGTAAGACTGTTCTAATATGCACATGCCAAAAGCATGGTGTCCAAAATTTTCCCATACAGCAGCAAGTGAGGGGAAATCAAATGAACAAGAACCAGTTATGTCTCACAAAACTGGTTCTCCAATCAAAACAATCAAAAGATGTTTCCACAGTGGCAGGAAAAATCATTTAGCCAGGCACTGTTTATATAAACCATCTGTTACAAAACAGACTATGGTTCAAAAACATGTCATTATTCAAAACTAAAAAGTTTCAAAGGCCAAACACCTGTCACACCAGTTCCAAAGAAGACAATTGATCACAAGTACTTAAAAGTCAACAAAAGACAACCTATACACCAAAAACAAGTTTTAGCAAAATCTAAATCAAGCATGAAAAAGGTTTGGTGTGTTAAAGGCAAAAATACAGATCAAACTACTAATGCAAGCGTTGAAACTGTCAAGCCAAAAGTTGGAACTGGTAGTGCAAATTCTGAAGCTGCTAGCACTCCGAACCCAGTTCCAACTACTCTATCTAAAACTGGAACTGGTAGTGGATCTTCTGAGACTGTTAATGAAAAGGTTGGAAAGAACACGTGGATACCTCATGTCATAACTAAATACTCCTCACAGAATCCACCAGTGGATCTCACTAAGTTTAAAAAGTCACAAACAGATTTAGTTATGTCAATGCACAAGGACAACCCAAAACCAATTTGGTTTGGGTTTACTCCACTACTAACTAAGCTTTTTCTGTGCAGGGCAACCACAAGACCCAACATAAGACAAGATGGCATATGGACAGTGCGTGCTCTAGGCACATGATAGGCAACTCTGAATGCTTGTAAAATTTCAAAAGCTTTGAAGGAGGGTTTGTTGCATTTGGTGGAAATTCAAAGGGAGGTAAGGTAACAGGTAAGGGTACTGTCAATGCAGGCAATATGATATTCAATGATGTTTTGTTTGTTGAACAGCTAAAGTACAATTTACTAAGTGTGTCTCAAGTTTGTGACAAACAAAATATTGTTTATTCACAGACTCTGAATGCATTGTCCTCTCAAAAGATTTTGAAATTCCTGAAAATCTTGTTTTACTCAAAACACCAAGAAAGGACAACGTCTACTGTTTGGACACAGATCTTTTATCCAAATCAAATACTTTAAGCTGTTTGATATTCAAAGCATCATCAAATGAGTCTGCTCTCTGGCACAAAAGGATGTGTCACATGAACTTCAAATCCATGAATTCTTTACTCAAAAAGAACTTGGTAAGAGGTTTACCACAAAAGGACTTCACTTGTGATGATCATTGTGTAGCATGTCTCAAAGGCAAGCAACACCAAACTTCTCGTAAGGCCAAGGAAGTAAAATCAATCTCATCTGCTCTCATCTAATTCATATGGATCTTTTTGGTCCAACATCTGTTTTGAGTTTGAATAAAAGAGTCTACTGTTTAGTTATTGTTGATGATTTCACCAGGTTTACATGGGTTTATTTTCTCAGGACTAAGGATGACTGTTGAGCTAGTCAAATCCTTTATTCTTAAGATTGAAAACCAATCCAACTTAAAAGTTAAGGTGATCAGGTCAGACAATGGAACTGAGTTTAAAAATCATATCCTAAACAGTTTCTGTGAGTCTAAAGGCATTGCAATGCAATATAGTGCACCTAGAACACCACAACAAAATGGTGTAGCTGAAAGGAAGAATAGAACTCTAATAAAGCCTGCTAGAACCATGCTAGCAGATTCCAAACTGCCAATGACCTCCTGGGCAGAGGCAGTAAATACAGCCTGTTATGTTCTAAATAGGGTTCAAGTTGTTCAGTCACAAGGGAAAACTCCCTATGAGTTATTCCATCACAAGATTCCCTTAGTAGCCTTCCTAAAACCTTTTGGTTGTTTATGCACTATCCTCCATACTAAAACTCACATAGGAAAGTTTGAAAGTAAGGCTGAAGAAGGATTCTTTGTAGGATACTCTACTCAAAGAAAAGCCTATAGGGTATATAACAGTATGTCTAAAACCATTGAAGAAAGTGCCAATGTTGAGTTTAATGAAAACACTGCAAATTTCAAAGGCACTGGTCCTGATTGGTTGTTTGATTTAGATTCACTGACAAATTCTCTGAGCTTTGATGAGTATTCTGCAGGAACTGTTGGAAATAGTGTTGAAACTGCCAGTACAAATTCTCATGCTAGTAACACAAATATTCAAGCTGTTGGCACAAAGTTTCCAACAATTGCAGATTCTGCTACATGGGATGAGTACACTGTATTACCACTTCTCTCCTGTGACCCACCTGGGGTCCTGATTGACCAACAAGACATACATACAGAGTTTGAAGTGTCAATCCCAAATTCTGAAGTAACAGCTCCAATCAATAGGGAAACATTTCCATCTCCTGATCAGACTGTTACTGAAGCAGAATCATCAATTGGTGCAGAAGGTGATGACACAAATCTAGGAAGCTCATTTCAGACAGAAAGGGAACCTACACTCATGGTTCACAAGTATCACCCTCTTAATTAGATAATGGGAGATCCACGCACTCCTGTGAAAACAAGGACAATGATTCACAAGGAGACCACTGATGCTGAATCAGCAATCCCTGAATTCAGTCTAGCTGCCTTTGAACATGCATGCTTCATGTCACAATTAGAGTCAAAGAAAGCAACTGAGGCACTAAAAGATCCATCTTGGATTGAGGCAATGCAGGAAGAACTGTTGCAGTTCAAGATTCAGAATGTATGGACTTTGGTAGATTTGCCTAAAGGAAAGAGGGCAATTGGTACAAGATGGGTCTTCAGAAACAAGAAGGATGAGAGAGGTGTAGTGGTCAAGAACAAAGCAAGACCGGTAGCTCAAGGATACACTCAAGAAGAAGGAATAGACTATGATGATGTCTATGCCCCAGTAGCAATGATAGAAGCCATCAGACTGTTCCTAGCATATGCCAGCTTCAAAGGGTTCAAAGTGTACCAAATGGATGTGAAATCTGCATTCTTATATGGTACAATTGAGGAAGAGGTTGATGTGTGTCAACCCCCTGGATTTGAAGACTATAAGTATCTAGACAGAGTCTACAAGTTAGATAAAGCACTCTATGGACTCCACCAAGCCCCAAGAGCATGGTATGACACTTTTTCTTCATATCTTCTACAGAATGGATTCCAGAGAGGTACTCTGGACAAGACATTATTCACAAAGTCCATCAAATCAGAGATTCTTCTTGCTCAGATCTATGTTGATGATATCATCTTTGGATCAACAAATGACATTCTGTGCAAGGATTTTGAGACTTTGATGCACAACAAGTTTTAAATGAGTTCAATGGGGGACTAACTTCTTTCTAGGATTGCAGGTCAAGTAGAAACCAACTGGACTTTTCATAAGTCAATCAAAGTATGTAAATGGCATCCTGGAAAAGTTTGGATAGAAGGACACTATAAGGTCTTGACACTACGGATCTATCTTGACGTGACACCGTCCAACGAGTTCGGAATTCTCGTTAGCGGCTTGACGGTAAGATCACACTCACAGTAAACACGGAGACTCCCAAGGTGTTATACCAACGACTACGAACGCACCTACACGATGATTCTCTCCGAAGAACACTCTCTGATTACTAGTAAACTCGAGATCTTTAACATCCGGCATTAACCCAGGTTAGCAGCTACGATCGAATCTGTGTTTATTAGCCAATTAAAAGCTAATCAGTGGTCATTAGAAATTAATCAAGTGATTAACAAGGTTTATTAGAAAATTCAACTCAATTAGAATCAAATTCATCGGTGCGATGAATCAGGAAATCAATTAATCCGATCAATTTACGATATGAGGGATTAATTCAACTAAGTACATAATTAAATTATGATTAGTGACACTAATCATACACTAATACAATTACTTAACCTTAATTATGCAAGACTAAAACAATTCATTAAAACAATGCATCCAAAAGTATTTATGAATTTTCAAAAAAATGGAAATACAAGAATACATTTCTAAATACTTTTATACAAAAAAAATACACATCAAAATACACCCTTATAGGCCGGCCAAAGGAAGGACCAAAAGGACCTATGAAATAATTTTTTACTCAATATTTCTACATCAAATCCTCCTCTTTCCTTTCATCCAAGATTTTACAACTATTTTCATCATTTCACCACCTTTTTCACCTCTATAAATAAGACCCTAATTCCTTGCATTTCCTTCACACCTTCAAAGCAAAATCTCTCCTTTCTGCCTCTCTTCAAAACCGGCCACAAGGCCTTCACAAAGAAAAATTTGTGCAACTTTCATATCTTGTAATTTTCAAGTGTTTTTGGGTGAAATCTTCCAAGAGTTTCAACTTCTACTTGGTTTCATCCTTCTAATACCCCAAAGTAAGTAAATACTAACTTATTTCATCATAAATTTATGTTTATATAAGTCATGCATAATATATATAATCACCAACAACAACAAGTTTCATAAAAACTCAAGTTTATAAGTTTCTAGTTCTTATTTTTAAGTTGTTTCTTTAAATGTGTTTATGAATGTATGAACACATTATAAACATGTTAATATTATGAAAACATGTGTTATATATGTGTTTTATAACTTTTATACAAGTAGTCTTTGAATAAACAACAAGAATCGTAAGTTGTTTCAAGTTTATAAAACTGTGGATTTTCGGCAGAAAATTTATATCGACTTGAAAAATCATAACTAATTCATAAATTAATGAAATGAGTTGATTCTTGTCTCAAACGTTAGATATATGTCTTAACTATAGATCTGGAATTTTTCATAATTTATTTTGAAGTTTAAGACCTCCAGAATTATTTGGGAAACCGAAAGTTTGACAGCTCAAAAATGGCCAACATAGGGTTTTTAACGAGCTTTTTCACCAACCTAAGCATCTCGAAAAATGACCGTTCTTGATTCAAAAAATCTTTTGTATATAGTAGTTTAATGTCCTAGAAAACCAAAGTCTAAAACATTTTGGAGCTTGGTCAAAAACAGCCTCAAAGTAGGCCGAAAAACCTCCGAAAAAGCTGGAAAAAGCTGGAAAATTATATATATATATATATATATATATATATATATATATATATATATATATATATATATATATATATATATATATATATATATATATATATGGTTCGAGAGAGTACCACCTAAATGTAGCGCACCAGAAGGTACCACCTTTAAAAAAACTTTTTAAAATTTTTTTTTCATAAACATGTTTTAATTAACATTATGAAGATCGTATGTAAATTTCACATACATTCACATCTCCTAGCTCCTAAAAAATGATGTGAACACACACTTACATAATTTTGAAGACATGTGAAC
This sequence comes from Centrapalus pauciflorus, assembly GCA_020465985.1. Lineage (NCBI taxonomy): Eukaryota > Viridiplantae > Streptophyta > Magnoliopsida > Asterales > Asteraceae > Centrapalus > Centrapalus pauciflorus. The sequence goes on along the minus strand of JAANYP010000451.1, from coordinate 269,571 downwards.
ATGCATTTATGTGATGTGTGTTTTCATGCACTTAGAGTGTTCGGATTTGCGTGAAATTCACATATGATATGTGTAATGTTAATTAGAACATGTTCATGAAAAAAATTTTCAAAAAAATTAATTTTAAGGGTGGTACCTTCTGGTGCGCTGCATTAGAGGTGGTACTCACTTGAACCTAAATCTATATATATATATATATATATATATATATATATATATATATATATATATATATATATATATATATATATATATATATATATAAACTCGTCGTTTTAAGCGGGTTTTATTTATAAACTTGTAATGTTGGGTGATTTACGACATAAAAATCCATATATATATATATATCATCATATATTAGAGATATTAAGTCCTTATTAACATTTAGGACTCGATTAAGCTCACACGGCACATCAATCCATCCATTCATGTTTAAAAGCTTTTTACGCTAGATTTTGCCATCGCAATCCCGGTGAGTCCTCATAGCCCCTATTTTCACAATGTTATGTTTTGGGGATGAAATACATGCTTCGTTTTTATATGGACACAAAAACAACATCATTTCTATTATGTATTACACATGTGGTTCCATCCGCCCTTATATCATGAACCGTTAATTGCATTTATTTGTAAGCGTGAATATCTTGTGGATAGATCTATCGGGAGTCATGTCCCCCATTCGGGTTAGTTCGGGTTGGCTAACAGCGATTGCATATATATTTAACACACGGTACTACGTATGGGAATACTGCACAGGGCAAACTCATTTTAATTAAGCTTCGGTTGCATGATGGTTTATATGTAATACATAACATGGAATTTTTGATTTTATAAATTCAATCTCTATTATTGTTGTCCATACAAGTCAGATTTACGTGTAAACCTATGAGCTCACCAACAATTTTGTTGACGTATTTTAACGTGTATTTTCAGGAAATTAAGGCAAGTCCATCACATCGGTAGTATTTTCAAGCTTCCGCATTTAAGAAGTCGCACTCAGTTTCAAACCGTCGGAGATTTATTTGCATTATTTTGGATGATTTAATTATGTATTTAAATCTCTGTACCTTGCGAACTTCTCTTTATCATTTTGTGTTATGTAAAACATTATATCTCTTAAAGTTATACCGATGTATTTTTGAAAACGTCCATATAGTGGTCGTTCGTTATGATTATGGTTATGCTTCCGCGACGTCACGCTTCGTTGCCAACCGGGGTAACGGGGTGTGACAGATTGGTATCAGAGCCATAGTTATAGTGAACTAGGTTGCATTAGTACCCTAGACTATAACTGCTCTTAAGTTTTACTGATTTTGAAAATATCTTGTAACTAACTGAAAGGCTATGCATGGACCTTGATAGCAGAAAACATGTCCCACCCAGAGACCATCATTTTGTCAGATTCAGAGGATGAGTACACCCCTACAAGCCCCGGAGTCACTGAAGTTTTCACTGAAGAAGACCCCTCTGAAGACCCAATGGAGGAGTCAGAAGAGGAACCAATGGAAGAAGATGACACTAGAGAAGATCCACCGCCCCCAACAGTCCCCGCCCGCATTCCATACCACCCGGCAGAGCCATCATTTAAGCCATATCGGCCTTACCCAAACGGCCCTAAAATGTTGTATACACCCCGAAAGCGGGTGATCACGCCGAGACGGGAGTCTATTCCCATCTCGACTCCCCAACCCAATCCCCCACCACGACACCGACGTGTAGACGCCCGACGATGGGGCTGGATACCTGAAGCCCTCCGTGAATGGAGGCAAGAAGAAGGAATCCCTTCCCACTTTGAGATCGGAGGACCATCCTCCGCACCTATCCCGTCACTCACTCAAGAACCCGCCGAACAGACCATACCACTCTTGGTAGCACGGTCTTTCAGGCATGATCTCCAACTTTGGTTGCTTAACCAAGACATCGGAGAAATGACCGCTCGTTTAGAGCGGGAGGAGTTACAAAACTCCAACATATACTGGGCCAACCAGCACGCCCTCGCCATTCAGCAGGACGGACTGAACGAGCTCCGACAACGATTAGCCGAGAGCGAGGCCCGCAATGAGGAGCTGGCACAGCGCCTCAATGCTTTAGAAAAGGGAGAGACCCCTGATCACTCCCGCACTTAGTACCCCCCTCATCTATCTTTGTAATATTAGGAAATTATTATGTAATAGTGTAGGACTAAAATTTTCAGGTAATAACCCGCCCCAATGTAAGAAAATTATGAATGATTAATGAAAATTGCAAGTTATTTATGAAATTGTGTTTGATGATTATAGTGTTGTGCCTTAAGAAAAAATTTACATCTTTAAGATTCAACTTCTTACACTATGCTATTTTCTTTAAACTTTAAGATAATGCCGCCTAGACGAGTTATGAACGCCGCAGAAATTGAGGAACTAGTTGCACAAAGAGTGGCTGCTGCTATAGCCACTTACGAGACCAACAGAAACAGTTCAGCTAATGGAGATGGTGGTGCTAGCCGCACCACGGGAGGAACTGAAACCCACCCTAAGGGTTGCGGAATTAAGGGGTTTTTGAGCTGCAAGCCCCGATACTTCAGTGGGACCGAAGGAGCCGTCGATTAGTACGATGGTTCGAAAAGTTGGAATCTGTCTTCTGTGTTAGCGGATGCATTGAAGGAGACAAAGTAAAGTTCACCACCCACGCTCTACAAGACAGCGCCTTGACATGGTGGAACTCGTATACCCAGTCTGTGGGGATTGATGCAGCTTACCAACTCGCCTGGACCGAGTTGAAGCAGATGATGACCGATGAGTATTGCCCGAGGAATGAGCTACAGAAAATGGAGTCAGAGTTTTGGAATCTGGCTATGAAGGGAACGGATAGCTGGGTACACCAACCGATTCCACGAACTGAGTATTCTGTGCCCTCAGATGGTGACCCCTGAGTACAAGAAAATCGAGCGTTACATTTGGGGACTCGCTCCTCAAATTCAAGGTAATGTCACTGCCTCCAACCCATCCACCATACAGGATGCCATCAGGATGGCCAATAATCTAATGGATCAAGTGTCCCGGAGAAATGAAGCCAAAGTCGGGGAAAACAAGAGGAAGTGGGAGGACAAGTCCGGGAGGAATACGGGTTCGCAATCCAAGAAGCCCGAGACCATCAAGGCCTATGTAGCAGGAGATGAGTCAAGGAAAGGCTACACGGGTACCAAACCTTTCTGCACCCAATGCACCTTTCATCATAACAAGGGTCCCTGCCCAACCCCTTGTGGAAAATGCAAACGTATTGGCCATGTGGCCAAAGACTGTAAATTTGGAACGCCGGGTGTCAATGGCGGCAATCAGAGAGGCTGCTATGAATGTGGAGCTGTTGGGCACTTCAAGAGTGAGTGTCCGAAGTTGAGGAATGGTGGAGGAGCTCAGGGGAGAGCTTTTGTGTTAGGAGCAGGTGATGCTCGTCAGGATCCCCATGTGGTATCAGGTACGTTTCTTTTAAATGACATTTACGCTTACGTACTCTTTGATACTGGGGCTGATAGGAGCTTTATAACTGATAATTTTAGTAAGCAATTGAATGCCACTCCTTTTCCCTTAGACAACTCTTATACTATAAAACTGGCTGACGGCAAAATAATAGAGGCAAGTAGTATTATTAAGGAATGCACGCTGAAGCTGGCAGATCATCCCTTTAAGATAGACTTGATGCCTATAGAACTTGGAAGTTTTGATGTAGTAATTGGTATGGATTGGTTGTCACACAACCAGGCCGAGATTTTGTGCCGTAAGAGAGTGGTACGGATACCACTCCACAAGAAGAAGGTCCTAACAGTCCAAGGGGAAAGAAAGAACCGACAGCTGAATATCATATCCGGCCTAAGAACATTAAAGTGCCTTAGGAAAGGTTGCCATGCAGTACTGGTACAAATTGCAGAAAAAGAGTCGGAGGAGAAGCGACTCGAGGATATTCCAGTGGTTTGTGACTATCCGAAGGTCTTCCCGGAATAATTGCCTGGACTTCCGCCAACTAGGCAAGTAGAGTTTCAAATCGATTTGGTGCCGGGAGCTGCACCGGTCGCAAGAGCCCCATATAGACTCGCTCCTTCTGAAATGCAAGAGCTATCCAATCAATTACAAGAGTTGATGGATAAAAGATTCATTCGACCAAGTTCCTCACCTTGGGGAGCTCTGGTCTTGTTCGTGAAAAAGAAAGACAGATCCTTCAGGATGTGCATAGACTACCGAGAACTAAACAAGTTAACAGTAAAGAACCGCTACCCCCTTCCCAGAATTGATGACCTGTTTGACCAACTACAGGGATCTAGCTTCTACTCTAAGATTGATCTGCGATCCGGTTATCATCAAGTAAAGATTCGAGAAGAAGACATTCCCAAGACAGCATTCAGAACTCGTTATGGACATTACGAATTCCAGGTAATGCCATTCGGTTTGACTAACGCACCAGCCGTATTCATGGACCTCATGAATCGAGTGTGTAAACCGTATCTGGACAAATTTTTAATAGTGTTCATAGATGATATCCTCATCTATTCCAGAAATAAGGAGGAGCACGAACAACATCTCAAGCTGATCTTGGAGTTGTTAGAGAAGGAACAGTTTTACGCCAAATTTTCAAAATGTGAATTTTGGTTGCGAGAAGTGAAATTCCTTGGATATGTGATCAACAGCCAGGGAATCCAAGTTGATCCATCAAAAATCGAGGCCATAAAGAACTGGGCGACTCCTAGAACTCCCACGGAAATCTGCCAATTTCTAGGACTTGCCGGTTATTATAGGCGATTTATTGAAAACTTCTCGAAGATAGCAGGTTCCCTAACAGAGTTAACTCGGAAGGATGTAAAATATATATCGGGTGAAGAGCAAGAAAAGGCGTTTCAGCAGCTAAGGCAAAGATTGTGTAGTGCACCAATTCTGTCCTTACCTGAAGGGACTGAAAATTTTGTAGTCTACTGCGATGCCTCACACAATGGATTAGGTTGTGTGCTCATGCAAAGGGATAAAGTCATTGCTTACGCATCACGGCAGCTCAAAATTCACGAAGTGAACTATACGACTCATGACTTGGAGCTTGGAGCAGTGGTGTTTGCTCTCAAAATATGGAGGCACCACATGTACGGAACTAAGTGCACGGTGTTCACAGACCATAAAAGCCTGCAGCATATCCTGAATCAGAAAGAGTTAAATATGAGGCAACGTCGTTGGGTTGAACTGCTTAGCGATTATGACTGCGAAATTCGTTATCATCCGGGGAAGGCGAATGTCGTAGCTGATGCCCTGAGCAGAAAGGAATAGGTTAAACCATTGAGAGTCCGAGCTTTGGTCATGACTATACAGTCAAACCTAAACTCTCAAGTCCGTGAGGCACAAGAAGAAGCAGTCAAGGAGGGTAATCTACTGGATGAAGCTTTGAGAGGTATGGATAAGCAGTTTGAAATCAAGCTAGATGGATGTCGGTACTTCATGGGCAGAATTTGGTTACCAAAATTCGGAGGAGTAAGGAAGCTGGTCATGGATGAAGGGCATAAAACAAGATATGTTATTCATCCAGGGTCAGATAAGATGTACCACGACTTGAAAGGAATGTACTGGTGGCCAAACATGAAGGCTGACATTGCTACCTATGTCAGCAAGTGCTTAACATGTTTGAAGGTTGAGGCTGAGCACCAGAAACCATCAGGGTTGCAAGTTCAACCAGAAATACCCCAGTGGAAGTGGGAAAACATCACCATGGATTTCATCACCAAGTTGCCGAAGACTTCTGGAGGTTATGACACTATTTGGGTGATTGTGGATCGACTTACCAAGACCGCACACTTCCTGCCAATCAAGGAGACTGATAAGATGGATAAGTTAACACAAATCTATCTTAAAGAAGTCGTCTCAAGGCATGGAGTGCCAGTATCAATTATATCAGACAGGGACAGCCGGTTCACATCAAGATTTTGGCAGTCATTGCAAGAAGCACTGGGTACACGTCTAGATATGAGCACAGCCTATCACCCGCAAACAGATGGTCAGAGTGAAATGACGATTCAGACTTTCGAAGACATGCTAAGGGCATGTGTTATCGACTTTGGCAAAAGTTGGGACAGACACCTGCCATTAGTTGAGTTTTCCTATAACAACAGCTATCACTCAAGTATTAAGACCGCCCCATTCGAGGCACTCTACGGGCAAAAGTGTCGATCGCCACTTTGTTGGGCTGAAGTAGGAGATAGTCAGATTACTGGACCTGACATCATCCAGGAGACTACAGAAAAGATAGCCCAGATTCGTAACCGGTTAAAGATCGCGCGGGATCGACAAAAAAGTTATGCAGACGTTCGACGGAAGGATTTGGAATTCCAAGAGGGAGATCAAGTAATGTTGAAAGTCTCGCCTTGGAAGGGCGTAATCCGTTTTGGGAAACGAGGAAAACTCAATCCTCGTTATATCGGACCGTTCAAGATCACCAAAAGAATTGGCCCGGTAGCCTACCGACTCGATCTGCCCCCAGAGCTTAGTAACGTTCATAGTACTTTCCACGTGTCCAATCTTAAGAAATGCCTGGCTAATGAAACACTCGTTATACCCATGGAAGAGCTAGAGTTAGATGATAAGCTGAACTTCATTGAGCAACCTGTAGAAATAATGGACCGAGAAGTCAAGAAACTCAAGCACAGTCGGATCCCGATAATAAAAGTCAGATGGAACTCTAAGCGAGGTCCTGAGTTTACGTGGGAACGCGAAGATCAGTTCCGAGAAAAATACCCTCAGCTGTTCTCAAATACTCAAACAGTGGAGAACACGAGCTAATTTCGGGACGAAATTCCCTTAACAGGGGGAGACTGTAACATCCGGCATTAACCCAGGTTAGCAACTACGATCTAATCTGTGTTTATTAGCAAATTATAAGCTAATCAGTGGTCATTAGAAATTAATCAAGTGATTAACAAGGTTTATTAGAAAATTCAACTCAATTAGAATCAAATTCATCGATGCGATGAATCAGGAAATCAATTAATCCGATCAATTTACGATATGAGGGATTAATTCAACTAAGTACAAAATTAAATTATGATTAGTGACACTAATCATACACTAATACAATTACTTAACCTTAATTATGCAAGACTAAAACAATTCATTAAAACAATGCATCCAAAAGTATTTATGAATTTTCAAAAAAAGGGAAATACAAGAATACATTTCTAAATACTTTTATACAAAAAAAAAAAAATACACATCAAAATACACCCTTATAGGCCGGCCAAAGGAAGGACCAAAAGGACCTATGAAGTAATTTTTTACTCAACATTTCTACATCAAATCCTTCTCTTTTCTTTCATCCAAGATTTTACAACTATTTTCATCATTTCACCACCTTTTTCACCTCTATAAATAAGACCCTAATTACTTGCATTTCCTTCACACCTTCAAAGCAAAATCTCTCCTTTCTTCCTCTCTTCAGAACCGGCCACAAGGCCTTCACAAAGAAAATTTTGTGCAACTTTCATATTCTTGTAATTTTCAACTTTTCAAGTGTTTTTGGGTGAAATCTTCCAAGAGTTTCAACTTCTACTTGGTTTCATCCTTCTAATACCCCAAAGTAAGTAAATACTAACTTATTTCATCATACATTTATGTTTATATAAGTCTTGCATAATATATATAATCAACAACAACAAGTTTCATAAAAACTCAAGTTTATAAGTTTCTAGTTCTTATTTTTAAGTTGTTTCTTTAAATGTGTTTATGAATATATGAACACATTATAAACATGTTAACATTATGAAAACATGTGTTATATAACTTTTATACAAGTAGTCTTTGAATAAACAACAAGAATCGTAAGTTGTTTCAAGTTTATAAAACTGTGGATTTTCGGCAGAAAATTTATATCGACTTTGAAAAATAATAACTAATTCATAACTTAATGAAATGAGTTGATTCTTGTCTCAAAAGTTAGATCTATGTCTTAACTATAGATCTGGAATTTTTCATAATTTATTTTGAAGTTTAAGACCTCCAGAAATTATTTGGGAAACCAAAAGTTTGACAGCTCAAAAATGGCCAACATAGGGTTTTTAACGAGCTTTTTCACCAACCTAAACATCTCAAAAAATGGGCGTTCTTGATTCTAAAAATCCTTTGTATATAGTAGTTTAATATCCTAGACAACCAAAGTCTAAAACAATTTGGAGCTTGGTCAAAAACAGCCTCAAAGTAGGCCGAAAAACCTCCGAAAAAGCTGGAAACTTATATATATATAAACTTGACGTTTTAAGCGGGTTTTATTTATAAAGTTTTAATGTTGGGTGATTTAAGACATAAAAATCCATATATATATATATATATATATATATATATATATATATATATATATATATATATATATATATATATATATCATCATATATTAGAGATATTAAGTCCTTATTAACATTTAATACTCGATTAAACTCACGCGGCACATCAATCCATCCATTCACGTTAAAAAGCTTTTTACGCTAGATTTTGCAATCGCAATCCCGGTGAGTCCTCATAGCCCCTATTTTCACAATGTTATGTTTTGGGGATGAAATACATGCTTCGTTTTTATATGAACACAAAAACAACATCATTTCTATTATGTATTACACATGTGGTTCCATCCGCCCTTATATCATGAACCGTTAATTGCATTTATTTGTAAGCGTGAATATATTGTGGATAGATCTATCGGGAGTCATGTCCCCCATTCGGGTTAGTTCGGGTCGGCTAACAGCGAGTGCATATATATTTAACACACGATATTACGTATGGGAATACTGCACAGGACAAACTCATTTTAATTAAGCTTCGGTTGCATGATGGCTTATATGTAATACATAACATGGAATTTATGATTTTATAATTCAATCTCTATTATTGTTGTCCATACAAGTCAGATTTACGTGTAAACCTATGAGCTCACCAACAATTTTGTTGACGTATTTTTGCGTGTATTTTCAGGAAATTAAGGCAAGTCCATCACATCGGTAGTATTTTCAAGCTTCCGCATTTAAGAAGTCGCACTCAGTTTCAAACCGTCGGAGATTTATTTGCATTATTTTGGATGATTTAATTATGTATTTAAATCTCTGTACCTTGCGAACTTCTCTTTATCATTTTGTGTTATGTAAAACATTATATCTCTTAAAGTTATACCGATGTATTTTTGAAAACGTCCATATAGTGGTCGTTCATTATGATTATGGTTATGCTTCCGCGACGTCACGCTTCCTTGCCAACCGGGGTAACGGGGTGTGACAAGATCGCCTTTGCTTAATCACCCTCTGAAATTCTGCAAAGTCTAATAATTATTCAAGTTAATCCTTAATTATACTGACAGATTCGAGTTTGTCATAGGACAAATTCGAATCTGGCCCAAAGCCCATTCGAATTTGTCCACTTGACAAATTCGAATTTACCTATAAGTACAAATTCGAATTTACATCAAATTCAAATTTCAACTATCATACTTCTATATGAACTTATGTTTGAATATATCTTTGAACTTTATGTTTGAGCTTCTTGTAATACGTTACTCTAAGTTCAAACATACAATCAATCAATATCAAACACACATAAACACATATTCTTTGAACTTTATGTTTGAACTTATGTTTTAACTTATGTTGTAACTTATGTTTGAATATATCTTTGAACTTTATGTTTGAACTTCTTGTCAAACACTATTCAATATTCAATACCAAGTTACTTGAGTTACACAAAATGCTAACAAAACTTAGACTGCTATCGTCACACAGAGTGTACTAACAGACTCCCCCTTGATGATAGCTTCTAACTATTTACATTTTAACTAAGTACTTGGTTCATACAGACTACTACCTTCATATAGACCTACGTCTATACATACTCTTACTATCTTCTGGAACTTCCTAGCTTCAGATCTCCATCCTTCGTGAAAGAAGATATGCTGATCATGTAGCTTTTCCAGGTCGTCCTTAGATAAGTTTATTAAGTGCAGTGGATCATACACTCTCAAAATGACTTTGTCCTGTGCATCCTCCATAACAGCTTCACCAGTTTCATTATCGACATACCACCATTTCATGTTGCTTAAAACATTCTGTGGCATCGATTTCATTGGCACCTTCTTCAAGCATCTTGCAGGTTTGTATACCATTCTTTCCCATGGCCTTCCAGTATGAGGATCTATCCTTAACTCATCCTCAACTCTCTTTCCTGACCTCAGCTTGAGTCTTTCAAACTTTCCAGATCTACCCTCTCTTCTGATTATCTTTGCGATCACTTCAGCATAAGGGTCATCTCCAATGTTGATCAACTCTTTCCAAGCTAACTCCTTCACTTCAACCTTGGGCAGTGTATTGAATACTTTCAGTGTTCGCCTCAAGTATTGAAGGCCATCTCTTCTTTTTAGTATAAAAAGCTGCAATTCTCTGTCGAAGAACCAGCTGAGTATTCCACCTGAGAGATTTTCGGAGTTAGGCACTCTCATCTTCTTCTTCATCTTTGGCTCTGCTTTCTTTTCTTCCTTACGGAACCAAAGGTTTAACAGTTCAGCTCTGCTTGGCTCTTTTTCAGCTTCCTCAAGTTCTGAATCGTCCACAGAGGCCAATTTAATTTCATCTATATCGATTACATTTTGATCGTTATGCACATATTGTTCTGTGATGGGTTGTGAATGAATGATTACTTCATCTACGTTGTCATCTTCATCTTCCGCGACCTCCTCATCAGATTTCCAATCAACTATATCTTCTGGCACAAATTCTCCTTCTTCCAGATCTTCCATCTCATCCTCAAAGTCAAAAATAACTTCTTCTTCTTCATTATCCATGAGAGCGTCTATCATCTCGCTCTCTACAATCTTAGAAGAACTAGCTTCACCTCCTTCAACTTCAGAATGACTAGGCTCCCCCTGAAGTTCGGCATGTTGAGCAGCAGAAAAATCTACTGGCTCACTCTCTTTAGGTGCATCGGGATCATTGCCTTCGTCATCATCTCTCCTCAATACCTCAGCATCCCTGCAACTACTCTCCCCCTGAGCCTTTAGGTTTTTCATTAATTGCTCAATCAGGGATCGCATAGTGCGGATCTCGGCAGCCTGGTCAGCGACGAATGTCTTCAGCTCAAGATTTTCCTTATCTATATTCGCATTGTGTGCTTGAAGTTCACCGACGGCTTTCGTAAGCTGGAATATTTGGACTTGTTGGAAATCAACCTTGCTTCTGAGCTCAGAAAACCGTTGATTGTCGATGAAGGTGGATGAGGTTGATGGTATGTATGTGATAGGTGACGGGGTGATCGGTGGTGGAATTGATGATGGAACAGGTGGTGGTGGTGGTGGTGGAATGGCTGTTTGAGTTGATGGCTGAGCGGTTGGAATTTCTGGCTCAGAAGCAGAGGCCGATGAAGCTCCCTGCATAAAACGATGCCTTTTGGCCCTATGCCTAGGCACCAAAGGAGTAGTATCCTCAGTTTTGAAATCGGAATCATCCTCATCCGAATCCCTAGACACTCTTCTTTTCTCTGCTTCTTGATTTATCACCATTATTCGGGATCCATATGTACTTATTTGGATAGACGGGTCTTCTGTTTCTTTCTCAACCTCAATCTCTTCTACTTCTTCTGATTCAGATTCAGATGTCGACTCATCTTGACCTTCTTCCTCCGGCACATAATCCTCTATCTGGCGAAAAATATCATCTTCACCAGCTGGTGGTTCCAGAATATCTCCAACGAGCGCAGAAGTAATCTCTTTATTTGCAAGCGGCCCTTGTGCCCATATTTCTTCCAATGTCTCCACCTGTGGATCAGTTACGGGGGCTACAACTGAAGGACCAGCTTCTTCTGGCTCTTGCACTCTGCTCGTTGAAGGCCTAGTAGCCTGAGTCTATCGAACTGAAGGTCTCTGCCTCCTCCTTTGTTGTTGCTGAGGCCTCTGCTGTTGCGGCTGTTGCTGAACTTGAGCTTCCCCGGCCCAGTTGGCACCTTCAGGGGCTTGAAAATCCGGATTCACCACAGCACCAAAAAGTGGTGCCTCCACTGGTCTAGCCAATGCACCCCTGTGGGCTTGACAATCTGCAAAAATCCTTTTGTCGATTACAGCTACACTCTGAATCTCTGGCAATTGCGGCAGATTTGGCAAGAAATGTCGGATTGTTGGTACACCTTGTGTGACGATAGCAGTCTAATCGATCTAACATTTTGATTTAAGTAATATTCAGAATATTGAGAGTTAACGAGTGTTTTGATATATATGTTTATATGTGTTTGACTGTTATTGATTGTGTGTTTGAACTTGATGTAACGTATTACAAGAAGTTCAAATATAAAGATCAAAGATTAACTCAAACATAAGTAAAAACATAAGTTTCATCACTTAGGTGTTTAAGAGTTTTGGCTAGATTCGAATCAAATAAGGGTAGTCATTCGAATCTGTGATAGATTCGAATGTAGCCTTAGATTCGAATGTGCCCAGATTCGAGAATGTCATTGTGGACAGACTCGAATGGGCCTTGGGCCAGATTCGAGTTTGGCCCACATCAGACTCGAATCAGGGTCTATAATTAGGGATAGACTCGAGTCATTAGCAGACTTTTAGCAGAATTCGTGAGGAATTAAGCTTAAGGCGATCTCGAGTTTATCATCAGCTTTAGGTCCGTTTCGGAGAGAATTAGTTCGTAGGATCGTTCGTCAGTCGTTCGTTCAGCGTCTAATAGTCTCCGTGTTTCGTAGTTGAGAGTTGTCCGTCTAACCGTTAACGAGGATTCCGCACTCGTTCACGGATCCGCGTCTAGATAGATCTAGTAGTGGTAGACCTTACAAGTGGTATCAGAGCCAGCGGAGTGTTCTTGGTGTTCTTCGTGTTCATCAAATACATTCTAGGTTTCTTGACGCTAGTTGGACGGTTTTTCTCTCAAAATCGAGTTTTTGAGCTTAGCAAATTAATATTTAGCAAATACTTTGTGGTTTTTCTCGTTTTTGATCGAAACCATTATTTTTCGTTATAAAAATACTGGTTTAATCTGAAAATCGTTAAAAAATCAAAGTATTCACTGTTTTTCGAGTTTGCGGCGCTCGAATCTATTAGGGGCAATTAGGGTTTCACTTTAGTCTCGAGTCTAATCTAAATCTGCTCCATTTCGAGTCTGTTTCAGTAGGTTTCGAATCTGTGTCGAGTTTGTGCTTCATTCGAACAGAGTCTCGAGTCTGTCTAGTTTCGTGTCTAGTTCGAGTCTAGTATAGTTTCGATAGTTGCTTCGAATCTGCTGATTCCCTCGAGTTTGCTGACCTTCGATTCTAAGGTCCTTCGAATCTGAGAACTATCGAATCTGACATATTTCGAGTTTAATTGAATTAAAACACTTAATCGAATTTAATCCCAAAAGATTTAACTTTAATTAGTTTCGAATTTACCTAGATTCAAAAGAATTATTCTAAATCAGTTTCGAATTAAATTAATTAAGTTCAACTTCAATTACTTTCGAAACGATGTCAAATCTTCAGAAATTCTTAGAAATGGACCACGAGGTTGGGAAGGCGAATGCACCGCCTAAGCTGATGAAGGTCGAGGATTATTATTGGTGGAAAGACCGTTTTACTGACTTCGTACGTTTCAACGATATGCGCATGTGGGTGTGCATCGACGAAGGGTATATTCCACCGGTGTCAGAAGTTGAATGCCGTCAAAAGGTCTTGTCATACCAAATGATGAAGGAGGATGACAAGAAACTATTTGAAGCCGAAAACAAAGCTTTCTCTATAATCCGAATGGCGTTACCGCAGGATATTCTACACACATTTAGGACTCAGAGGATATCAAAAGAACTTTGGGAGTCGCTAGAAAAACGGTGTGAGGGAAATCCTAGAGTTAGGAGAAAGCGTACAGAGCTGTTAAAACAACAGTTCGCCATCTTCAAGGCGTTAAAGGATGAACAACTGGATGACATCATCACCCGGTTCTATCATCTATTGACAGAACTTGAGAGCCACGGGATTGAGTTTACCGATACTGACAAGAACAACAAGCTTCTTGATGCCCTACCAGCCAAATGGGCTATGTACGTGGCAATGATCAAGCTGAATGAAGACAAGTACTACACTCAATCTCTGGATGATATAGTGGGAACGTTGAGGGCATATCACTTCGAGCTCCTGAAGACTGAGACTGATTATGAACAAGTCCAGAATCCATCAATGTATTTTGGAAAGACAACAAAATCTTCAGCGGCAGCAGAACCGAAGACTGCTACAGCGTTTTTCACTGGAGAGACATCGTCACCAGCAGAGTCCGAAGACTCAATGAATCGCGCGTTCTTAGGATTAGGAAGATCGGAAGAACCGCAGCCCCAAGTACATCAGGCATCACCATCTCAGAGTTATTCGAAAATGCCCATGAGCGCAAAGTCTGCGGAAGAGCATTTGAATCTACTTGCTTCTTTTGTGGCCGCATACGGAAATTGTGTTCAGGGGAAGATTAACGATCCTGCTCTATGGGACGAGGATTACGATCAGGTCGACCCTGATGACTTAGAGGAAATGGATCTTAAATGGCAACTGGCCATGGTGACCCAGAGGGTTAAGCGATTCATTAAGAGAACTGAGAGGAATCTACAGATGAATAACAAGGGGATAGGATTTGATAAGTCCAAAGTCAAATGCTACAACTGTCAGGGATTGGGACACTTCGCCAGGGAGTGTCAGAGACCGAAGGTAGAGACATACCAAGGACAGAGTCAGCATCAGGGACGGTACCAAAATCAGTCCCAACAACGATATCTTCCGAGTTCATCATCTGGACAGGCCAATCTAGCGGGTCTTTTATCCAATGTTACTTCAGATAGACAGCTAGATGGCACGTATGATTGGAGTTCACATCCTGAGTCGAATGCTAGAGCCTTCATGGCTGATGTCACCGAAACGGGGTGTGATGGGGACGAGCAGACCACAAGGGACAGGAGTCCGATGTGGGTAGAGAAGGCAAATGATCAGACAGTGCTGGAGTTTGCTGCTCAGATGGCCAACGTGGAATCTGATAACTCAAAGGTTAGTCTGTCTTATTCTCTATTTCGTGAATTATGTGCTTTATGTGTTAGTTCTAACGATAGGTTAAATCTAGTCTTAGACTCACATAAGACCATAGCTGCTCAAAATGAAAACTTAAAAATTGAAAACGCTAGCCTAAATGATATCAAGCAAGATCTGAAAGAAAAGCTTAAGGCTGATGCTCAAGACGTAGTAGTTCTAAAAGACAAACTCAGTGAGCAGTGTGTTAGGATAGAGCTAATGTATGAGCACGTAGAGGCCTTGACAAAAAGTCTTAAAGACAAGGATATAGAGCTAGCAGAGACAAAGGTTAAGGTAGCAGAGGCAAATAGCAAGTTGGAGAAGTTTAGGAATTCGAGCCTAAATCTAGGGAAAGTCTTAGATGCCCAAAGACAGTCTAAGAAGCCCGTAGGTCTAGGTTTTCACGAAATACCTCCACCTTTCAATGCTAACTATATGCCTCAGCCTCAGGAGAACACTGACAAATCAGTAGACTTAGAGGAACTACCTACACAGACACCTGAGCCTATAGTAGAAAATGCACCTAAGGTGGCTGACTCAACCGTCAAGGTCAAGAAGGTGAAATTTGTGTCTTCCTCCAGTGAAACACCTGCAGGAAAACAGAAAATTTCTTGGGCTGACCAGGTCGACGAGCCAGACACCATAGATGTACCAAAGGAAGAAGACACTAGTGAGACACCTAGATCTAAGGGAACACACAAAAAGTCCATAGATAAGATGTCTTGCTTCAGATGTCACGAGAAGGGGCATGTTGCTTCTCATTGTCCACTTAGGAAAGCTGATGTTACCCCTAAGACAGTGAACCCAACACCTGTTAAGCCCTCAACCAGTGTGGCAAGCAGCAGTAGTTCTCAACCTACTGAGAAAACTGTGCAGGCCGCACCCAAACAAGTTGTGAAAAATACACCGGTTAAAGTTGGACCAAAGGAAGTGATTAGGACAAATTCACCGAATCGTGTCAATAATCAATCTAGGTCAGCATTACAACAAGTCTATAGGAGCACCACACCTAGCAGGTCACACACTCCAGTTAGGTCGCATACTCCAGTTAGACAATACGCACCGGTAAGAGCTCAGGGATCACAGTCAGAAATGGCATATAATAGGAATTATTCTAGAGCTCCACAACAAATGCCTACACCAAGGCAAAGAGTGAACTTAAATCACTCGGCACCACAACAGAATTCAGTTCAAAGGCCCAAGACACCTGAAAGGCGAGATGGGTACTTGAAAAAGTTCACGTATGTGGACGAGAATGGTATTACCAAGTCATTCATGGCTTGGGTTCCCCGTGATAACTAACCTCTTTTCTTTCATGTGCAGGAGATAACTACAGGTCCAAACAACAAGTGGTTCGTCGACAGTGGTTGCTCCAGGCACATGACGGGGGAAAGAAGTCTACTCACAGACTTCAAGGGAGGTAATAGGGGATTCGTATCATTCGCGGGTAACAAGGGTGGAAATATCACGGGTACCGGAGTGGTCACTAATGGGACAATCAAGTTGGACCAAGTTTATCATGTTGATAAACTGGTTCACAATCTCATTAGTGTATCTCAAATCTGTGATAAGAAGAACTCGGTGTTATTTACTGACACTGAGGCGTTAGTGCTAAAGCCGGGATTCAAAATTCCTGAAGAATGGGTATTGATGCGGGCGCCAAGGAAAAACGACTTGTACATGCTGGATATGAACAAGCCGGAGAGTTCGATGGGGCCAATCTGTCTATTATCCAAAGCTTCAGAGACGGAGTCCGTACTGTGGCACAGACGTATGGCTCACCTGCACCTAAGGAAGATGAATTACATAACGAAGAATGGACTGGTGCAGGGTGTGCCACTGAAGAGCTTTCAATTTGAAGACAAGTGTCTACCGTGCATGAAGGGCAAACAACATAAGAAGACACACAAGTCCAAGAAGCAGAACTCCATAGCCTCAACATTCGATTTGTTGCACATGGACCTTTTCGGCCCAATCAACAAAAGGAGTATCGGAGGTAGTTGGTACTGCTTAGTTATCACTGACGATTACTCACGTTTTTCTTGGGTTTTCTTTTTAGGTACGAAGGACGAGACGGCTGCAAAGCTCATCGGGTTCTTAGACCAAGTGGAGAACTCCTACGGAACAAGGGTTAAAATAATTCGTAGTGATAACGGGACTGAATTCAAAAACACTATAATTTGTGTATATTGCCTATCAAAGGGCATAGTGCATCAATTCAGTGCACCATATGAACCTCAACAGAATGGGGTGGCCGAACGTAAAAATAAAACTTTGATTGAAGCTGCAAGGACTATGCTTTCGGATTCAAAGCTTCCTACCATGTTTTGGGGGGAGGCAGTGAATACCGCGTGCCATATCTTAAACCGAGTCCTTACAGTCAAATCATTGAACAAAACATGCTATGAAATTTTGAATAAACGGCCACCTAACTTAACTGGATTCGAACCGTTTGGAGTACCATGCACTATTTTAAGAACAAAACATCAACCGAAGTTTGGTGAAAAGGCTGACGAAGGATACTTCCTAGGCTATGTGCCAAACTCACCAAACAAACGGGTGTTTAACAAAACAAATGGTACTGTGGAGATTGTGTATAATATTGAAGTCACAAGTTATACACATGAACCCCAAACTGGTCCGGAATGGATATTTGACTATGATAAGTTATTTGAGTCATTTAACATTCCTTTGGATGATACTGCAGGTACAATCGAAAAAGACATGGCGACGTTGCACCTAAATGACGATGGCCATATATTTCCGAGGACCACGTTCGAATCTACATCCGAGCCTACTGCGACTGTAGATGGGTCTCCAGAAGTTGTTGATCAAGAGGCACCTAACACTGAGAATCAGACTCAAGCATCGAGTTCCAACTCTGAGGAAAACGTCCGTGAGGAGGAAAATGTAGAAGCTGAGCCTGTTCCCCCATTAGGTGAAATAGGATCTGACTTAGGAGATAATCTAAGGGTTGATGATATAGAGACCTCTAGGATTAACAAGAATCATCCGATAGAAAGCATCATAGGAAATCCTAACGAGGGTGTGAGGACTCGGAGTAGTGTAAATAACAACATTGTGTTGTTGTCGATGATAAACGACTCTGAGGCATATCACACATGTCTATATTCATGTTTCATATCGCAAGTAGAGCCTAAAAATGTGCAAATGGCACTTAAGGAAAACTCTTGGGTTGAAGCGATGCAGGAAGAACTTTTGCAATTTTGGAAACTAGAAGTGTGGGAGTTAGTTCCGTTACCTCGAGGGGAGATTGCAATAGGAACCAAATGGGTTTTTAAGTGCAAAAGAGACGATCGCGGTATAGTCACGCGCAACAAGGCAAGGTTAGTTGTAAAGGGTTTCAACCAAGAGGAGGGAATCGATTACAACAAAGTTTTTGCACCTGTAGCAAGGCTGGAAGCCATTAGGTTGTTTCTAGCGTTTGCCTCCTTCAAGGGTTTTAAAGTATATCAGTTAGACGTTAAGAGTGCTTTCCTGTATGGGAAAGTGAAGGAGTTGGTGTATGTAGAACAACCGCCCGGATTTACAGATCCAAAATATCCTGATAGAGTATATCGCTTAGATAAGGCTCTATACGGATTACATCAGGCACCTAGGGCATGGTATGAGACTCTATCCAACCATCTGTTAGAGAACGGTTTTGAAAGGGGTAGGATAGATAGTACCTTGTTTGTTAAGAGGAAGGGCGATCACTTTATCTTGGTACAAGTGTACGTCGATGATATCATCTTTGGATCATCAGACGAACAGATGTGCAAAGATTTCGAGAAAGTAATGAAGTCTAAGTTCGAGATGAGTGCTATGGGGGAGTTGAATTTCTTTTTGGGGTTACAAGTTGACCAAAAGAAGGAAGGGATGTTTATCCATCAGACCAAGTATGTCTATGACATATTAGAGCGTTTCGGGATGGAAGGAACAAAGTTGACTGCCCACTTCAGCACGCCGATTCAAGTGAATCACAATCTCGGGCCGGGTACTGAAAGTGATACCGATGTGGATCCGACTTTATATCGGGCCATGATTGGGTCACTTATGTATTTAACTGCTTCAAGACCTGATATTATGTTTGCTGTGTGTATTTGTGCTAGGCTTCAAGCGAATCCGAAGGAGATGCATATGAAAGTTGTGAAGCGGATTCTACGATACCTCAAGTCGGAACCGAAGCTGGGACTTTGGTATCACGCGGAGGGAGATCTAGAGTTGGAGGCGTTCACAGATTCTGACTACGGGGGATGCAGCTTGACGCGCAAATCAACGACTGGAGGTTGTCAGTTCCTAGGAGGGAGATTGGTGTCCTGGCAATGCAAGAAACAAACATCGGTAGCCGTGTCAACGTGCGAGGCCGAGTATGTTGCTGCTGGTAGTTGCTGCTCACAGGTTCTGTGGATACAACAACAATTGCGGGATTACGGTTTGGCTTACACTCAAACTCCAATTAGGATAGACAATCAATCTACTATTGCTATAACTAATAATCCAGTTAAACACAACAAAACAAAGCACATAGACATAAGGCATCATTTTATTCGTGATTGTGCTGAAAAGAACTTAATCAAACTGGTAAAAGTGGCAACAGAAGATAATAATGCAGATTTATTTACCAAAGCGTTTGATAAGTCACGATTTGAGTATTTAATTCAACTGAATGGAATGCGCAACCCAGAGTAAATTGACCTTAGTAGTAGTAGTTTATTTTCTTTTAGAGTCGTAGTATTTCTTTCTTAACAGTAGTCCACTAATTTAGGTAAGTTTCTATTTTTAGTAAGTTAGTAGGTTAGCTTATTTTACTGCTTTTTCTTATGAAAAACAAAAAAAAAAAAAAGAGAGAGAAAATTACAAAAATACAAAAAAAGAGAATATCAGAAAAAAGAGTTAAGTCTTAAATACATAGGTTCAAAGTGACGAAAATTAGCACAGTCGTTACAAACTCTAAGTGTTTAGGCTTTCACACATAATGCAACTAAATTCTAAGTGTTATACCTTATTTAGTTTGATGTGTTGGTTAGGCATAATACATATAGGGAACCTCAAGGCTAATAAAATACTCTAGAAAAAGTCAAGCGTGTCACTAACTTAGATGTACGACCAATCGATCTTAATTTTTATGTACAAGACATACAAACAATGAGTCTAAATGAGGTATGCAAACTTTCTGGGGATGTATGGCAACATCAAATACATCTTAAAATGGAAAGAATAGAAAAATCATACAATATTGAGAGTCGAAAACATGCAACTCTGTTGTACGTAAGTACAGACCTGTTGTCTCTGTTTAGATTCGGGTTAGCAGATATGTCGCTTTGTTGTAGTCAGTACAGACCTGTCACCGCTGTCTGCTAACTTTAAAAATAAACCTTAAGTCAAACTAAGACACTTTGTTGTATGAAAATACAGACCTGTGTCCGATGTTTGTCTTTTAAAGAAAGTTTGCAAATACCAACAAGTTATAATCTTTGTCTGTATGTCTTGATCATAAAAGTATGTCTATGTCTGAGTCACGTAAGATAATTTCCTGATAAATAAAAATGCCAAGGGATATTCCGAAATGTAGAATGTTTAACGGGGTAAAATACCAACAATCGGCTAAATGGGTGTGTCACGACAAATAATCAAAGGAATAAAAATTCCTAAGTGTGAAAGTTTAAGTACTGAAAGTAAGTATCTGACATCGCTATCTGATTGAACCTTTCTTAGACTATACTCATCAAAAATATTCTGTTTAGTATTTAGCTTAGCTTGTAATTTTTTTTAAGTATAGCTTAAGTCTAGATTAAATTTTTTGTCAAAATTTTATTTCTACTTTATTTTATTTTATTTTACCTTAGTTTATTTTATTTTATTTTATTTTATTTTAGTTTAATTTTTACTTAGGTAAAAGGTCAAAAATTACTGAGGTTGCATTCAAAGTTGGATAAAATAAACATTGCGTGAAATATCTTGAGCTTAGGGTAAAAGAGTTGGCATAGTTTATCTAGTTACACGATACCGTAGAAAAAGGTTGGAAAAGTTGAAGTTATTTCAAAATTTTTGAAATTTTTCTAAGTGTTTTGGTAGTTTCGAATCTAGGACAGACTCGAAGAGGTAAGCCTTCGAATCTGTCAGTAGATTCGAATAAGGACTTAGACTCGAAGGTTGGTAGTATATATACGTCAACAGTGAAGTCATTTATTTCTTACTGTTGTCGAAACTACTTCCTCGAATCTAACTCCGGCGACTTCGAATATATCTTCGAGTCTATCGCTTTTCTCCTAAACGACATTTTGTCGAGTTTCTTACTTGGTGTTTCGATTCTACAGATACTTCTAGGTATAATCAACCGGATTGTACAAGATGTGAGTAGTTTTATACATCATTTAGGTCAAAATCATTGATTTTGAAGGTTTAAGGGTTGAAATAGGGTTTTTACAAAATTACCAAATTTGGGCCGATAAACAATCAAATTAAAGGCATATTTCTGTGATTAGTAACTAGTAGGACGAATGAATGTAATTTTCTAAGTCCATAAAGGTTAAAATCAAGAGATTTGGTCCTTGAATGAATACGGCCGTTCGAATCTGTTCATGAGTTTCGAATCTGTTCATGGGTTTCTCGAATCTGTCATTAGATTCGAGATGACCATGACCTTCGAATCTGACCATTAGACTCGAATAGGGACACTTCGAATCTGTCCATTACACTCGAATAGGGACACTTCGAATCTGTTACTTTCGAATCTCATATTTATTTGCACTATTTAATTTAAATGTTACTAAACTTGTAGAAATTTAATTGTGTTGGATTTTGTACTTAAACAAGTTCAAAATAAAACAGATTTAAATTTAAACAAGTTTATTGATTTTTAATGAATCTAATGGTTTTGTTTATTGTGCAGAAATGGCTATTCGAGCGTTCGTTCCTAAGCACAATATGGTGCTTCATCCAGATCTGAATCTCCCTGAGGCGCAGGGATTTCGTCAAGTGCTTGATTTTCTCGTTGAATCAAGGATCGGATATGCACTGTGGCATAATGTGCAGATTGTGTTACCCTACATCCGTCAATTCTACGATCATTTGCAGGTAGACTGCTCGGTCACTCCGACAGTTCTACGCACTCGTATTGAAGGACAGTCATTGGTCTTCTCGGCTGATATGCTTCGTCAAGTGCTGCAGTTGGGCACTCCGGAAGAAGAAGCTGGTCCAATAGAATTTCCTTTGAGTATAAGGCCAGCGGCCTTTCAAAGAATGGGGTACAGCCTCGATGTGACGAAAGTGTCATACATGAAAAGTGGATTGATAGGACAATGGAGGTTTCTGGCGCATGTGTTTATGGTGTGCTTTGCTGCGAAAAAGGCAGGGTTCGACTATATTGTCGCGAAAATTCAATCGGGGATCGTCGCTATGGTGTATAATCGCCCATATAGTTTTTCGGAGATGTTCTTTTCGGAGTTTGTTCATCAGATATCTGCTCCCGAGAATCAACAATTTTTGCTTTATCCAAGGTTCATTATGATGTTGATAAGGCACTTCTTGCCAAACTTGCCGCCGTCAAATGATTTTCTGAGCATTGCTATTATGGACAAGAGGATTTTCGCTGACTGTTCCTCACACAGAGGAAGGTTAGTTGTTCCTGTTGCGCGTCCACTATTCGGAGCAATTGTGGATAGGGAGTTTCAAGCCCCGGAAGATGCCAACTGGGCAGGGGTCGTTGAGTTTCAACCGCAACAACAACCACAACAACGTCAACAACCACAGCAGCCGCGAGCTCAAAGACGCCGTCAAAGACCTGTAGCAAGTCAAATTCAGGCATCAAGGCCTTCCACAAGTCAGCAGCCTCAAGCACAGGAAGCAGGGCCTTCGAGTGCGGTTCCAGAATCTGAACAAATCGCGCAAACATTAGAAGAAATATGGGCATCAGGACCCCATGCAAACGAAGATGTGGCCGCAGCATTAGTTGGTGAATTGCTCAGTCCACCTGAAGGAGGAGAAGACGTATTTAGAGATGTGGAAGAGTATGAGCCAGAACAGGCTGATAAAGGTTTGACATCATCTGAATCAGAGTCGGAAGATATGGAGGAGCTGGAAGTTGAAGCTCCTGAATCAGTGGCTACAGATCCCAATATTCAAATCGGAACCTATGGATCTAGGTTGATAGTGAATGAAGCAGGATCGAGGAGAAGAGAGGAAAGGGAATCTGATGATTCAGATTTCGAAGAGGAGGAAGTTGCTCCCTTGGTGACTAGGCAGCGTGCCAAGCGTCATAGGTTTATGCAAGGGACATCCTCATTGTCCGATGCACAACAACCTCAACCTCAAACTCAAGAACCGCAAGCCACCGCTCCACCATCACCACCACCTCAACATGAGCCATATATTCCACCACCATTCATCCCTTCTCCTGTTCAGTCCATTCCGTCTACCTCAACCGCCTATGCTGACAATCAGCGGTTTGTGCAGCTCAAAGCTCGAGTGGACTTCCAACATGTTCAAATCCTGAGCCTAACAAAGGCAATGGGTGAAATTCAGGCACATAATGCAAATCTAGATAATGAAAATGCTGAATTGAAGAAGACGGTAGAAAAAATCCAGGAAGAGAACGTTGAGCTGAAGACGTTCGTCTGCGATCAGGCCGAAGAGTTAAGGGCGATGCGCTCCCTAATCGAGCAGTTAATGAAAAATATACAGGCTCAGGGGGAGACATCGTGCCAAGATCCGAAGGTACAAAGGCCAAGAGATGAGGATGATGAAGATAATCAAGGCGATGATCCCAGCCCTAATAGACAGGATGAGCCAGTAGATTTTTCTGCTGCTCGGACTGCTCAATCTGAGGGGGAGCCTAGTCTAAGAGGAGCAGGAGGAGAAGCAGGTTCTTCAAGGGCTTTAGATAGTGACATGATAGATGCACTGAAAGACATTGAGGAAGAGCTTATGGAATTTGATTTTGAAGATAACGTCGAAGAGTTGGAAGAAGGTGAATTCATTCCAGAAGACGTCGTTGACTGGAAATCAGATGATGAAGTGTTAGATGACGAGGACGATCATGTCAATGAGGTCATAATCAATTCACAACCTGTCACGGAACTGTATGACGGCCAAAACCATAATTTGATTGATATAGACTACATCAAGGTAGCCTCGGTTGAAGACAAAGAACTTGAAGAGGCTGAGAAAGAACCATCTAGAGCTGAATTGATAAATCTTTGGTTTAAAAAGGAAGAAAAGAAAGATCAGCTGAAGATGAAAAAGAAGATGAGAGTTCCGGGTTCTGTAAACTTCTCAGGAGGGATTATTAGCTGGTTCTTTGACAGAAAACTGCAGCTGTTTATTTTGAAAAGAAGAGATGGCCTTCAATACTTGAGGCGAACACTGAAAGCGTTCAACTCACTGCCCAAGATTGAGGTTAAGGAACTAGCATGGAAGGAACTAATTAATATAGGCGAAGACCCGTACGCTGAAGTCATGGCAAGAATAATAAGAAAAGAGGGTCGTTCAGAAAAGTTTGAGAGGCTTAAGCCGAGATCAGGCAAAAGGGTCGAGGATGGATCAAGGATAGATCCTCATACTGGAAGACCTTGGGCCAGAATGATTTATAAGCCAGTCAAATGTCTGAAAAAGGTTCCAATGAAATCGATGCCACAGAATATTTTGAGCAACATGAAATGGTGGTACCTCGAGATTGACACTGCTGAAGCCAATATGGAGGATCAAGACGAGAAGGTCATTTTGAAGGTATATGATCCACTGCATTTGATAAATCTATCAAAGGACGACCTGAAGAAGCTACATGATCAGCCTATCTTCTTTACTGAAGCATGGAGATCTGAAGCCAGGAAGTTCCAGAAGGTAGTTAAAGTTTGTATAGATGTTGGATTATATGCAGGCAGTAGTATATATAGTTCTAGTACTTAAATTTGATGTAAATAATTAGAAGCTATCGTCAAGGGGGAGTCTGTTGGTACACCTTGTGTGACGATTGCAGTCTAATCGATCTAACATTTTGATTTAAGTAATATTCAGAATATTGAGAGTTAACGAGTGTTTTGATATATATGTTTATATGTGTTTGACTGTTATTGATTGTGTGTTTGAACTTGATGTAACGTATTACAAGAAGTTCAAATATAAAGATCAAAGATTAACTCAAACATAAGTAAAAACATAAGTTTCATCACTTAGGTGTTTAAGAGTTTTGGCTAGATTCGAATCAAATAAGGGTAGTCATTCGAATCTGTGATAGATTCGAATGTAGCCTTAGATTCGAATGTGCCCAGATTCGAGTTTGGCCCACATCAGACTCGAATCAGGGTCTATAATTAGGGATAGAATCGAGTCATTAGCAGACTTTTAGCAGAATTCGTGAGGAATTAAGCTTAAGGCGATCTCGAGTTTATCATCAGCTTTAGGTCCGTTTCGGAGAGAATTAGTTCGTAGGATCGTTCGTCAGTCGTTCGTTCAGCGTCTAATAGTCTCCGTGTTTCGTATTTGAGAGTTGTCCGTCTAACCGTTAACGAGGATTCCGCACTCGTTCACGGATCCGCGTCTAGATAGATCTAGTAGTGGTAGACCTTACACGGATCAGCATCATCACGAACCTAGGCTACATCAAAAATCTTTCTCTTGCTAGAGCTGTTATCTGGTGAACAAACTCCGCAAAGAACATTTCAGAGTAACTGAACCTCTGGTTATAGACCAACGCAATCATTGCCGATTGAATCTTCGACACAATGTAATCAAAACCCGCTTTCTTCGGAGCGAAGCACACCATGAAGACATGTGCTAAATATCTCCATTGCCCAATCAACCCGCTCTTCATATATGATGCCTTTGCCACATCAAGGCTATACCCCATTCTTATGAACGCAGCTTGCCTAACTTCCATTGGAAAGTCTATCGGCCCAGCTTCTTGCTCGGTAGAACCCAGCTGCAAAACCCGGCGTAATACATCTGCTGAAAACACGAGAGGTTGTCCAGATCCTGGTCCTTAATACTGTCGGAGTAACAGTACAATCGACCTGCAGATGGTCCCAAAATTCCCGAACATACGGCAGTACTATCTGAACGTTGTGCAAAAGGGCATAAGAAACCCTTGAAGCGGCCAAAAAATCCACCATCTGGCGGAATGCCTGAGCTTCAGGCAGCTCACGGTCTGGAGATATGACCATATTGTGCTTTTGAACAAACACTCTATCCGCCATATCTGCACAATAAATTATACATTATATTAGAATGATCAAAATAAACATCAAAATAAACATAAACTTGTTTAAATTCAAATTTGTTTTATTTTGAACTTACGTAAGTTCAAAATCCAACACATATGAATATCTAAAAGTTTGATTTAAAATTTAGTCAAATATTTCGATTTTAATGGTAAATTCGAATGACATATTCGAAACAACCCTCATTCGAGTTTATTGGTTTCTTCGAGTTTAGTGACAAACTCGAAGCCATGAACAAACTCGAAATGTCCGTATGTTAAAAACAAAACTCCAAGATTTAAACCATTTTAGACTTAGAAAATTACATCCATTAGTTAGGTTCTAATCGAAGATATTTGTCACTTATTTGAAGTTTCACCGGTTCAAACTTTGTTATTTTGAATTACAAAGTTGACACCATTAAAACCTCAAAATCGGTCTTTGGCACAAATTGAGTCTAAAACATCCTAAATCTTGTATAATAATGTTGATTATACCTAGATTTAGTACTATGCTCGAACACAAACGGACAAAATCTCGACAAATAGTAAAAAACTTGAAGTCGGCAAAGTCGAAGCAGTAAACTCGAAATCTCTCAATATAAACTCGAAGCACTAAATTCGAAGGTAGGTGAAGAATGAATGTTCACTGTTGACCTATTTATACTAACCACTTTCGAGTTTGCTTCCAACTTCGATTTTACTGCCAAATTCGAATTCATTGCCAAATTCGAATATACATTCGATTTTGGCTTAAACTCGAATTTAACTTGAAATTTTTGAAAATCTTTTAATTAAATTCAACTTTTCCAACTTTTTCGTGTAACGGACCAAACTATGCAAAATTATTTACACTAAACACAAGATTTTCACGCAGTGTTTATTTTATTTAACTAAGAATGCATCCTCAGTAACTTTGACATTTTTCCTAAATAAAATTAAAAATTAAAAACAAAATTGAAGTAAAAATAAAATAAAATAAAATAAAGTAATAATATAAAGTAAAATTAAAATTTTGAACAAAAAATTTAAACTTAGACTAATCTACATTATTTTTAAAATTTACATCCTATACTTAACACTAACAGAATATTTTGATGAGTATAGTCCAAGAAAGGTTCAATTAGATAGCGGTGTCAAATACGCATTTTCAGTATTCAAACTTTCACACTTAGGAATTTTTTATTCCTTTTTATTGTTTGTCGTGACACACATTTCTAGCCGATTGTTGGTATTATCTTCCCTTTAAACATGTTACACTTCTGAATATCCCTTGGCCTTTTTATTTTTCAAGAAATTACCCTACGTGACTCACACTTAGACATACTTTTATGATCAAGGCATACACACAATGATTATAACTTTTTGGTATTGCAAACTTTCTTTAAAAGGCAAACATCGGACACAGGTCTGTATTTACATACAACAAAGTGTCTTAGTTTGTCTTAAGGTTTATTTTTTAAAGCTAGCAAGACAGCGGTGACAGGTCTGTACCGACGTACAACAAAGCGACTTATCTTGCTAACTCGAGTCAAACTAGAGGCAACAGGTCTGTACTTACGTACACCAAAGTTACTTGTTTTGACTCTTAACTCAGTATGATTTTTCTATTCTTTCCATTTCTTTAAGATGTATCTGATGTTGCTATACATCCCCAGAAAGTTTGCATACCTCAGTTAGAATCAATGTCTGTATGTCTCTAACATAAAAATTAAGAACAATTAGTCATACATTTAAGTTAGTGACACGTCTGACTTTTTCTAGAATATTTTATTAGCCTTGAGACTCCCTATATGTATTATGCCTACCAACATATCAAACTAAATAATGTATCACACTTAGAATTTTAGGTGCATTATGTGTGAAAGCTTAACACTTAGAGATTGTAAAGACTGTGCTAATTTTCGTCACTTTGAACCTATGCATCTAAGACTTATCTCATTTTCTGATATTCTCTTTTTTTGAACTTTTTAATAGTTTTCTCTCTTTTTTTTTTGTTTTTCATAAGTAAGAGTTAAGAAAATAAAATAACCTACGAACTTACTATAAAAGGAAAATATCCTAAGCTACTAAACTTACTATAAAAAGAAATAAAATTTACTGCTATAAAAGGAAATAAACTCTACTAAGGTCAACTTACTCTGGATTACGCATTCCGTTTAGTTGAATTAAATACTCAAAACGCGACTTATCAAAAGCTTTGGTAAATAACTCAGCATTATTATCATCCGTTGCCCAGCTTAATTAAATTCTTTTCAGCACAATCACGTATAAAGTGGTGTCTTATGTCTATGTGCTTGGTTTTATTGTGTTTAACTGGATTATTTGTTATTGCAATTGTTGACTGGTTATCTATCCTAATAGGAGTATGAGTATAAGTCAAACCGTAATCCCGCAATTGTTGTCATATCCACAAAACCTGTGAACAGCAACTACCCGCAGCAACATATTCGGCCTCGCACGTTAACACGGCTACCAAAGTTTGTTTCTTGCATTGCCAGGAAACGAGCCTCCCTTCTAGGAAGTGACAACCTCCAGTTGTTGACTTGCGAGTCAAGCTGCATCCTCCGTAGTCTGAATCCGTGAATGCCTCCAATTCCAGATCTCCCTCCGCGTGATACCAAAGTCCCAGCTTCGGTTTCGACTTGAGGTATTGTAGAATCCGCTTCACAGCTTTCATGTGCATCTCCTTTGGATTAGCTTGAAACCTAGCACAAATACATACAGCAAACATTATATCAGGTCTTGAAGCAGTTAAATACAAGTGTGACCCAATCATGGCCCGATATAACGTCGGATCCACATCGGTATCACTTTATGTACCCGGTCCGAGATTATGATTCACTTGAATCGGCGTGCTGAAGTGAGCTGTCAGCTTTGTTCCTTCCATCCCGAAGTGCTCTAATATGTCGTAGACATACTTCGTCTGATGAATAAACATGCCCTCCTTCCTCTGTTCGACTTGCAAACCCAGAAAGAAGTTTAACTCACCCATTGCACTCATCTCAAACTTTGACTTCATCACCTTCTCAAAATCTGTGCACATCTGCTCGTCTGATGATCCAAAGATGATATCATCGACGTACACTTGTACCAAGATGAAATGTTCCCCTTTTCGCTTCACGAACAGCGTACTATCTATTCTCCCTCTTTCAAACCCGTTGTCTAAAAGATGGTTGGATAGAGTCTCGTACCACACCCTCAGTGCTTGATGTAATCCATACAAAGCCTTATCTAACCAATATACTCTGTCAAGATATTTCAGATCTGTAAACCCAGGCGGCTGTTCCAGATAAACCAGTTCCCTCACTTTCCCATAAAGAAAAGCACTCTTAACATCTAGCTGATAAACCTTAAAGCCTTTGAAGGAAGCAAAAGCTAGAAACAGTCGGATTGCTTCAAGCCTTGCTACTGGCGCAAACACTTCATTGTAATCGATTCCTTCCTCTTGGTTGAAACCCTTTACCACCAGTCTTGCTTTGTTGCGAGTGACTATACTCCGGTCATCTCTTTTGCACTTAAAAACCCATTTGGTTCCTATTGCTATTTCTCCTCGAGGTAATGGAACTAACTCCCACACTTCTAGTTTCCTAAACTGTGATAGTTCTTCCTGCATCGCTTCAACCCAAGAGTTGTCTTTTAGTGCCATTTGCACATTTTTCGGCTCTACTTGCGACATGAAACATGAGTAGAGGCAAGTATGAAAGGCCTCGGAGTCATTGATCATCGACAACAACACTGTGTTGTTATTCAAACTACTCCTAGTCCTCACACCAGCATTAGGATTTCCTATGATACTCTCAATAGGATGATTTTTATTAATCCTAGATGTCTCTATCTCGTCAACCCTAAGATTATCTCCTAAGTTTGATCCTATCTCTCCTAACGGGGGTACGACTTCAGACTCCACATTTTCTTCCTCATGGACACTGTCTTCAGAGTTAAAATTTGTTGTCTGATTTTCGTCTGTAGGCACTTCAGAATCATTTTGTTCCGGAGATCTATCTTCAGTTGATGTAGGCTCGGATGTTGATGGAACGGTGGTCCTCGGAAAACTTTGACCCTCGTCATTCAAGTTTAATGACGACAAGTCCTGTTCGATTGTACCTGCATTTCCATCCAAAGGAATGTAAAATGACTCAAATAATTTGTTATAATCAAATATCCATTCCGGACCTGTTTGGGGTTCATGTGTATAACTTGTGACTTCAATGTTATACACAATCTCTACTGTACCATTAGATTTATTAAAAACCCTTTTATTTGGTGAATTAGGCACATAACCTAGGAAATAACCTTCGTCAGCCTTTTCACCAAATTTTGGTTGATGTTTCGTTTTCATTAAAGTACATGGTACCCCAAAAGGTTTGAAGCCAGTTAAATTTGGTGGCCTTTTATTCAAAACTTCATAACAGGTTTTGTTCAATGATTTGACAGTAAGGACCCGGTTTAAAACATGGCACGCGGTATTCACTGCTTCCCCCCAAAACATGGTAGGAAGCTTTGAATCCGAAAGCATGGTCATTGCTGCCTCGATCAATGTCCTGTTTTTCCGTTCGGCCACCCCATTTAGTTGTGGCTCATAAGGTGCACTAAATTGATGCACTATGCCCTTTGATAGGCAATATACACCAATAACAGTGTTTTTAAATTTTGTTCCGTTATCACTTCTAATTCGTTTAACCCTCGTTCCGTAAGAATTTTTCACTTGGTCTAAGAACCCGATGAGCTTTGCAGCCGTCTCGTCCTTTGTACCTAAAAAGAAAACCCAAGAAAAACTTGAGTAATCGTCAGTAATAACCAAACAGTACCAACTACCACTTATACTCCTTTTGTTGATTAGTCCGAAGAGGTCCATATGCAACAAATCGAATGTGGCAGCGATCGAGTTCTGAGTCTTGGACTTGTGTGCTCTCTTGTGTTGTTTTCCTTTCTTGCATGGCAGACACTTGTCCTCGAACTGAAAACTCTTCATGGGAACACCTTGCACCAATCCATTTTTCGTAATGTAGTTCAATTTCCTTAGGTGCAAGTGTGCCATGCGTCTATGCCATAAAACCGACTCAGTCTCTGAATCTTTAGATAGCAGACAAATTGGTCCCATCGAAGATTCCAGCTTGTTCATGTCGAGCATGTACAGGTCATTCTTCCTTGGATCCCTCATCAGTATCCACTCTTCAGGTACTTTGAAACCCGGTTTCAGCACTAACGCCACAGTATCTGTGAAAAGTACTGAGTTTTTCTTATCACAGATTTGAGATACACTAATGAGATTGTGAACCAGTTTATCAACATGATAAACTTGATCCAATTTGATAGTCCCATTAGTGACCACTCCAGTACCAGTGATATTCCCTCCTTTATTGCCAGCGAATGATACAAAGCCCCGATTCCCTCCCTTGAAGTCTGCGAGTAGACTTCTTTCCCCTGTCATGTGCCTGGAGCAACCACTGTCGACGAACCATTTGTTGTTTGGACTTGTAGTTATCATCTGCACATGAAAGAAAATAGGTTAGTTATCACGGGGAACCTAAGCCTTAACTGACTTGGTAATACCATTCTCGTCCACATACTTAAATTCTTTCAAATACCCATCTCTCCGTTCAGGTTTCTTGGGTTTTTGAATTGGAATCTGTTGTGGTGCAGAGTGATTTAAGTTCACTCTCAGCCTTTGAGTAGGCATTTTCTGTGGAACTCTTGAATAATTTCGATTATAATGCATTTCCGACTGATATCCCTGAGCTCTACCTGGTGTTTGATGTCTTACAGGGGTATGTGACCTAACCGGAGTGTATGCTCTGCTAGGTGTGGTACTCCTATAATTCTGTTGCGGTCCTGACCTAGATTGATTAATGACTCTATTTGGTGAATTAGTCCTAATCACTTCTTTGGGTCGACCTAACATAGGTGTTTATTTCACAGCAGTTTTTGGTGCGGCTTGCACAGTTTTCTCGGTATGTTGAGAACTACTAGTGCTCGCTACACTTGGTGAAGGCTTATGGTGTTCCGGCTTTCCACGTTTAGGTGTAGTATCTACTTTCCTATGTGGACAGCTAGACGCAACATGCCCCCTTTCGTGACATCTAAAGCAAGACATTTTGTCAATTGACTTTTTGTGAGTGCCCTTTGACTTAGGTGTCTCACTAGTGTCTGGTTCTTTTGTTTAAACTATAGCGACTGGTTCTTCCTCCTGATCATTAAAGTCAATTTTATGTTGTCCTATAGGTTTATCACTAGAGGATGACACAAGTTTAACCTTCTTAATCTTGATATTATTAGCAGTCACCTTAGTTTCTTTTTCCGTAGCAATTTCAGACACTGGTTCCGGTATTTCCTCTGATTCAACTGATTTTTCAGTTTTCTCCTGAGGAGGTACATAGTTATCGGTGAAAGGTGGAGGACTCTCATGATACCCTAGACCTGCAGGCTTCTTAGACTTACGCTGTGCATCTAAGATTTTCCCTAGGTTAAGTGATGAGTTCCTAAACTTTTCAAGTTTAATATTTACCTCAGCTACCTTTACCTTAGATTCTGCTAGCTCTACTTCTCTGGTTTTAAGCTCTTTAGTCAATGCCTCAACATGTTCGTACATGAGTTCTAATCTAACACATTGTTCACTAAGCTTGTCCTTTAGAACTACGACATCTTGTGCATCGGCCTTAAGCTTATCCTTAAGATCTTGCTTTATATCTACTAGGCTAGCATTGTCTGATTTTAGTGATTCATTCTGAGCAGATATATTCTGATGGGATTCAAGTACTAAATTTAACCTATCGTTAGACGTAGCACACAAAACACATAAATCATGAAAAAGAGAAAAGTTCAGAGTTACCTTGGCATGATCTGATTTCACGTTGGCCATCTGTGCGGCGAACTCCAGAATTGTCTGATCAGCTGACTTTTCTACCCACATCGGACTGCTTTCATTCTGATTGATGTCCCCTATTATTTCCTCTGCTCCATCACTTCCAGTCTCGGTCACTTCAGCCATAAAGGCTCTAGCGTTCGACTCTGGATGTGTATTCCAATCATAAGTTCCATCTAGCTGTCTGTCTGATGTAACATTTGATAACAGACCAGCTACATTAGCCTGACTGGTAGAACTACTCGGTAGATATCGCCATTGCGATTGATTCTGATACTGTCCCTGGTAGTTCTCTACTTTTGGGTGCTGACCCTCTCTAGCAAAGTGTCCTAACCCTTGACAGTTCTAACACTTAACCTTGGACTTATCATATCCAATCTTATTGTTACTAACGTTGAGGTTTCTACCCGTCCTTTTGATGAACCTTTTAACTCTTTGAGTTACCATGGCCAGTTGCCATTGCAGATCCATCTCTTCCAGATCATCAGGATCTACCTGATCGTAATCCTCATTCTAAAGCGCAGGATCGTTGATTTTGCCCTGAACGCAATTGCCGTAAGCGGGCACAAATGAAGCCAACAGATTCAGATGGTCTTCTGCAGATTTTGCGCTCATAGGCATCTTTGAATACCCTTGAGATGTAGATGCCGGAGTAGCCTGATGCTGCTTTTCTTCTGGTCTAGAAAAACCCTAAGAAAGCCCTACTTACTGAGTCTTCTGATTCAGCCGGTGTCGATGTCTCTCCCGAGAAGAATGTTGTAGCCGTCTTCACATCAACTGCCACTGAAGATTTTGATTTCCCAAAGTACATATGCGGATCTTGCACTTGGTCGTAATCCCTTTCCTTCTTCAGCAACTCAAAGTGATATGCCCTCAGTGTTCCGATAACACTGTCTAGAGTAAGAGTATAGAATTTATCTTCATCATGCTTTATCAGTGCCACATACATTTCTCATTTGGCAGGCAAAGCATTAAGAATCTTGTTAATTTTCTCAGTATCACTATACTCCACATCATGGCTGTCTAACTCAGTCAATAAGTGATAAAATCTGGTAATAGTCTCATCCAGCTTTTCGTTCTTCAATGCTTTGAAGATGGCAAACTGCTGCTTGAGCATTTCCATTATGTTCTTTCTGACTTTCGGGTTTCCTTCACACCGTTTCTCTAACGCATCCCATAGCTCTTTTGCTGTCTTCTGATTACGGAAGGTGTGCAAGATCTCCTGAGGTAACGCCATTCTAATGAAAGCGACTGCACGGTTCTCAGCTTCATACAGCTTTTTATCGTCATCCTTCATCTTTGAATAAGGCACAACCTTTTGTCGTCCTTCAATCTCAGCTGTAGGTGGAATGTATCCTTAGTCGATACAAAGCCACATTCGCATATCATTAAACCTCGTGAATTCGGCAAACCTATGCTTCCACCAGTAATAGTCCTCTAGTTTCATCAACTTCGGTGGAGAATTCGCTTTTCCAACCTCGTGATCCATCTCAATGAATCTCTGTAGAGTTGTCATTGTTTCAAATATTTTTGAAATCAAACTTAAGTAATTTAATTTGAAATTAATTTAAAGTAATTCTTTCGAATTTGGTTAAATTCAAATGTAATTAATTTTAAACTGGTTTGGAACTAAATTCGAAATTAAGTTTGAAGTCCAACTATATTCGAAATCCCAGACAAACTCGAAGTTCACTAAAGTCGAAATCCTTAAATTCGAATGTATAATAAATTCGAAATCCCTAATTCGATTTTAGAGTAAAATCGAAAATTTCAGCAAATTCGAAATGGCCAAATTCGAATCAAACTTTAAGGAAACTCGAAAGGAGCGTATTTTCAGTCAAACTCGAATTCATCACAAACCCCCACCCATAACTCAAATTCATCAAACTCCCATTCCTCATCGAATCATACCCTTGTTTCAAACCCAATAAAATCAGCCTCCGTAACCAGACCATCACCATCATCCCCCATACCAGACACCAAACTTCTCAAACCCAAACACTGCCTGAACTTACTTGATAACAATCACCGGTTTGATCCTAGTTCTATTAAAGTAAGCCACACGGTGATTGCAGAAATTCTGAAAGGTCACCCTCTCGGTTACCTTTTAAAATACAAGCCATCAATTCCTCCGATCTATTTACATTAGTTCTGGCATACAATTAAATTTGTGCCTGATGTAGGTGATCATCATTTCAAGGTCACCATTGACCAATTTAAAGCTATAATCACCCTTGCCAGACTGCGTCAAAACCTGTTTCTACCTAGACTCATAGATACTGTCAATTTCCCAGGCCTTGCTGATTTTGAGGATTTTGTTTCCGACGAGCAACTTTGTCGTGACCTCATAAGCCTTGTATATTCTAAACCACTTACCAAGAGCTCAATGTTTCACTGAAACAGTCTTAATGGGGAGTGGTATACATCCTTCAGCATTCTGAACAGATGTATGACTTCTAAGCATACTTGCATTGACCGAGGGAGTTTGGATTGCCTACGTCTATTCCATAGAGTGGCGTACAATAAACACTATGATTTCGCACAATGCATTTGGGAGGACCTCAAAGAAATAGTGCTAGCAAAGACTACTAATAGAGCAAGGAAGTTTGTGCCCCTACAACGTTTCATTCAAATATTGATTAAAGGGATACCACGGGCCAAAGAAAAAATACCAAAGAAGTCTCAGTCTCAGAAGTGCCCAACTTATGTGA
Organism: Centrapalus pauciflorus; assembly: GCA_020465985.1. Lineage (NCBI taxonomy): Eukaryota > Viridiplantae > Streptophyta > Magnoliopsida > Asterales > Asteraceae > Centrapalus > Centrapalus pauciflorus. Next base: position 233,751 of record JAANYP010000451.1, on the reverse strand, counting down.
TGATGAACCTGCACAGAGTCCAGGATGATCCGAATGCTAATATCATGCCAATTCCTGAGTCTCTGCTAAAATACGCTGATGCAAATGCGGAGAGTGTGAGATTATACAGAATAGATCACACTCATATGGAAACTCAAGGTTGACGTACAAGGAAACCTTATTGAGAGTGAGGGTGTTGAATAAGAAGTGAGGGGTGATGAGGCTGATTCAGATTCGAAACAAACGTTATCAAATATTCAAGAAGGTGGAAATGAAGGAGAGGATGATGATGACGATGATAATGATGGAATGGATGGAGCTGGCGAAAGAATTGCAGCATCTCAATCTGAGAATATAACAGAAATAGAAGTTGATGAGATGGCGAGTGTGAGTGTGAGGGAGGCCATTAACCTAGAAAGCTGGGACACCATGACTGTTGTTAGCTCTCCTGTGAGAGTTGACATTGAAGCAACCAGTACCCCACTGGCGACTCCACACCCCACTAGCCACTCATCTCCTTCTCAACAAGGAGATGTTTCATTTTTGAACGGGCATATAGCACAAGATCTATCCTGGGATCATTTGGATTCCATGGATATTGAAATCAGTACAGAACTGCCCCAGTGTACATTCCTTCAAGCACCAGTCTTAGAATACATACAAATTAGGACACTTGAGTCGACTTCATCTGTTGAAGTACAGAAGGAATTCGTGTCCCTGTTACAACAACTATAGTGTCGAAATCATTTGTTGCTCCTCACTTGAAGTAGTTGGAAGTCCTGTCAGAGTCACACAAATGTCAACTCTGATAGCAGGCCACACAGAAGTTCTTTTTACAAGTTCAACCGTTGTGACAACTGGAAGTCTGTGTGACCCAGGAGTTAGCACATTACCCTTTGTCACTGAAACGAGGTTGAATGAGGCCATTACTGGAGTAACAAATTACATGTCCACACAGTATGCCGAAACGATGAACCAAATGAACATTATTCAAAGATTGTTGAAAGGGAAGGCTACTGCAGAAGTAGAAGAAGAAAAGCAGATATCAAATAATGAATTGAGAGATTACTGTTTTGAGCAATTTGATGAAATGAATGAAAAGATGTTGGGGTTAGAAAATACAGTTGTAAGTGCTCTGGGCTCTTTATCAGAAAGATTATCTATTATTGAACAAACGTGAAAGTCACAAGCTTCGGGGTCCAAAAGAAGACATGAGTACCATGACGACTCCGATGATGCTCCTTATGAGGGGGAGAAGACGAGTAAGCTTGCTGAAAAAAGACTTGCAGATGGTTGTTTTTGAAAGAAAATATACAGAAGGATAAGGTATAGAAGAAGTGGGAGGCTCAACTGATAAATCGGTTGATGCTCAAAGTCAGTTTGGATTGATTGTATATGAAGATGTTCCAGTTCCTTTGAGTATACAATCTGGGATTTACAATTTTGAAGAGTATGATAATTCTGATAATGAAGTAGAAGAAGAAGTGTTTAGAATTGAAGGAGCTGAGAAAGAAATTGATGTGCCTGAGTAGAATGTTTTTGAATTATTTGAGGAGTATGTGATAGCTGAAAAGATTGTGGATGAGGAAGAATTGGTTGAGGAAATCTTAAGAGATGAAATATCAACACCAACGGTTGAAAAGCCTGCGGTGACGGTTCCAGTAAAAGAAGAATATGATTTGTTTCCAGTTAGTGATGTGGTGCCGGAATCACTTGAAGGATTGAATGAAGTGGATTTGATGGACAAGTTCTTTCAAAGTTATGTCTTGGCTAATGAATCGGAAAGACAACATCACTTAAGATTTGATGTTCAAGAAGTTGTACAGAAAGAAATAAATGATATGTTGAGTTTGTTGAATGAAGATGAAATAAGGAAAAGGAAGATTAAGAAGATGAAACTATCTGAAAAGCAGAATGCAGATTTTATAAAGAAGAGAAATAGGCTTCCATTTTTGGAAGACTATTTGGAGAAAAAGATTTTTTGCACGAGTTATACGTCAGTTTCATTTTTAAAGTTGTTTAGAGTGATCGAGCCTAACATGCCAAATCTTGTTAACTACGCTCATTTCCTTCGGAACAAAACACAACTGCTTCAAGACGTCAGAAGTGAACATAGAATTGTTGAACTCGTAAGGATTGAAAAAGATCGATTTGTCAATATCTTTTATCCTACTTTCACAGTGAAGAGAGCTGGTGGAAAAACTTATTTGTTCAGTGAATCCGGTCTGTTTAAACTTCATTTGGTTGATGTTAAAGACCTTTTTGATGAGTTGTGTCTGAATAAGAGAAAAGAAAATTGCTGATTTGCTCTTAAAGCTTTATTCCATTTCATGCACACTAAGTTGGTTCTTATGTCAATTCAAGATCTTCAGATTGGGTTGAGAGAGGGATGAGAAGAATAAATGTCACTGCCCCAAACAGATTTATCAAAAATATGGAAAGGCTGAAAGAGTATCAAGTGGTTCTTTCCAAGCATCCATTGTGTATATACAAAGACAAGAATCAAAAGAAGAGAGCCATGCAGATGATAGAGTTAAATAAGTACTGTGATGGTACTCTTCAGAAGGTTATGATTGCTCTGAAAGGAAAACTTGCTTATGATGAAAAGTGAAAATCGAAAAGTGGAGGCATGAGTCCAGGTGATAGAAGAATGGATGTATATTTTGTGGCAAAGATTGAGTCAAGATTAATGAGCAGAAAGAGTATTAGAAGGTTTGAGATGAAGTTGAGACTCAAAGGCTAAAGACCGATTACTATTCATAAAAGGGAGAGATTGTTGGGAATTATCATTTGTTTATGAATGTAATAAGTCTAGGGTCTGTTTTGTAATTTCTCTATACTTTGTAAAAATATATTAATAGATGAGTTTATTATGAAAAAAACTAACATGTTTTCATGTTTTTTACGTTTTCGTCCCTCCATGTTATTGTTTCCATAAAAGTCCTCAAGTTATTCTTTTCTTTTTGGTTTAGTGAAAGTTGGACATTAGAACCCGGTTTTTCAGTTTTTTAAAACCCGGTTCACAAATTATAACCAGGATCTAATATCCAACTTTCACTAAACCAAAAAGAAAAGAATAACTTAAGGTTTTTTAGGGAAAAAAAATAACATGGAGGGACGAAAACACAAAAAAATGTGAAAACATGTTGTTTTTTTCATAATAAACCCTAAATAGATTGTTCTGGTACTGTAGCTGATATCTTTTGCACGTAATATTCAATCACTTGTACGGATAGGTCAGATTGGGAATTGTGCATTCAAGCAACCGTATTGTATTTCTCTCATTTGCAATTGAATTATTCGGTTAGTTGTGTCTCAATTGTTGTTCTTAATTGTTGTATCATCTTTGTGATTGTTAATACTGAATTATCATGATTTAATATTGAGTTTTTGAAATCCTGTTCCCGAACCGGAAATAGTCTTTTTGCCTCGTTAAAATCATTTTCTTTTTCTTAAGAAAGTGTTTCTGTCTGCATCAAACAAATCTTTGGTTTCTTTTAAGGCTAACTCAAGGGCATGGAATTTATCATTTTGTTGTGAAGAGTTAGCTAGAGAAGAATTAAGTCGAGCAATTTCGGCTTCAAGATTTGATATTTTCTTTGAAAAATCTATCCTCTCTTGCTCAAAATGTTGTGATGTAGTTTCCAATATCTGTTCTAAATTAGAAGCCCGTTGTTCTAGAACATAGTATGATATGTATTCACGAGGTTTTGGCAAGGTCGGATCAGGTGTAAATTTCTTTGGTTCAACAAATTCCTCTTCTCTAAAAGATTTTTCTAATTTTCCTTGAAGGGAATCATAACTTAACCAGGCATAAACAAATTAATTTAATTTGTTTTATATCAGGTATTGCTCGTTTTTCTTCTTCTTCGGCTAACATTTCTGGCCAAGTCTTGTTATAGGGCATCATGTATCCCTGACCTATGGTCTCAACATTAAATAAAGGATTGTTTTGGGTGTTGATCATCTCTTCCATGACTCTAGGACCGGTAATCATCTCTAGACTTCAATCCTCTAGGTTTATACATATTTATGGTTTGATCAATTTGGCCACGTTTATAAAATCTATCTTCCATGTCTTTGAGTTTTTCTCATAATTTCATTCTTTTAGCCCGTACATACTCATATTCGTAAACATAATCAGACTAATCTGACTTAAGCACTTGATGATTGTATTCTAGTTTAGACTTCTTGGCAGACAAATCCTTTTTCTCGTTATTAGGCTTAGACACTTCTTCTTGTAACACTAAGATATTTTATTTCAAATCAGAGTTTTCATTTCGAGCATTTTTAAGAGCAGTCTGAAATGCATCTAAGTTTTTAGCTTCTTTTTTTAGCAAATCTAATTCAGCTAAAACTTCTTTAGGAAGAAGACTTACCTTAGTGCCGGATGCGGAGTGTGCCTTGTCTGAAATCTTTTCGTTCGGTCCAGACATATTGAGATGCTTGCTTGAATGGATTTTCAGATTGGTGACTGACTTGACCTGATTCAACACTTAGAAAAACTTGAAGAATGACCTGAAAGTTACAACTTTCGAATCAGAATGATCCAAGAGTTATGCTTTCGAATTGAATGAAAACTCAAGTTGAAAATTTATAAGGCTGAAAAACTTTGGATCTGAAACTCTGACAAAGAATGATTCGAATGTTAAGGATCCAAAAGTTTTAACTTTCGAATGTAAGAATTAGACACACTTAGTCAAAAAATTCAAGTCTAACTTTTGAGTAAAAAAAATTAGAAAGTTACAACTTTCTAATACCAAATGATTCAAAAGTTTAACTTAGAAAAAATTTATTACAATGGTTCCACCAAATCTGGATCAAATCTTTTGTAAATTGATTGCAAAAACAGAATGCTGTTCACCCGAAGGAATATAGTATCATACGAATTTTCACAACCAACCACTTGGAATCAATCTTTTATTTTAAACACCAATAATTCAGTAACATGATAAGCTCATAGACAAAAAAGTTGAACTAAAAGTTAACAAATGGAACCTTAAAAAATGATTTTTGTGAGAGGTTTTTTTTATTTTTTAATTTTTTTTAAATGGGATCCGAGAGTTGAACGCCAAAGTGGAACCGGTTCTAACCGACACTTTAAGCATCATATTGTTCAACAATGCAGATATTGATGGATCCGAGAGTTGCATGTATGACCGAACTTCCAGATTGTGAGCCAACTAACTTTCGGATAAAATGTTAACAAAATATTATTATGATGAGCACAAAATTCCAACAAGTATATTTCAAAAGCAGATATTGATAATTTGAATTGAATGACACAAACTTTGATACTTCAATACTAACAATTCAATACATCAATTAAACAATTAAGAACAACTAGATAATACAAAATGCAAATGATTATATTGAGATGAGAGAAAATTACATTGAGTTCTTGGAAAACTTTGTTGCACAACAAGCTCTCATCCGTTCTATCAACCTCTAAAACTGTACCAACTACAGTACGCCAACTCCTATTTATACACGATACAACTATTGTATATTTACAAAATGTCCCCCTGAACTTATTACAATTAATTGTTTTCATCTCTTTTTATATTTGTACCCAACAATCTTTGACCAAATACAAAACAAATATCACAACGAACTTAGAGCGACTATCGTTGACCAACAACTTCAATTCTTGAAAATACTTTTGCCTAATTTAATTATTCCTTTTTAAACACACGAATATGCACAGACCCGAAATTGATGCGCAATATAAGAATTGAATAATTAATTTCAACCAATGACAAAACACTATTCAAATTAAATAAGAGAGCTAAAACAATGACTCGTCAAAATATGAATGAGGTGTCTAACACCGAGTTAATGTCATGTAAAAATACCTATGAAACCATCAATACCAATGCAAATGCTCATGAATGCAACGACCAGAGCTCAGAAAACAATTTTCACATATTTGAGTAATTTAACTCCAAAAAGTGACCAAATTGTTGAAGCCAATTATTACGTGCATAACCCATACAAAATAAAGACGAAAAAAATCGATTGAATAAAATCGATGGTCAACAGAATAATCAACTAAAACTTTACTTACATATGAATCAAAAATAATCTTTTGGCTTTGATACCAATTGTAGGTCTCGAGTAATCAAGCAACGCATAAAATCAAACAATATATATAAAAGATTACGAACGAGAAACAAACCAATAACCGAATATTATAAACCATGAACGAAGAACACGAAGAACAAATGTCTATCTCTCTCTTTAACCAAACGGCTACACGCACCAAACACCTTCAATTATTCGTTTGTATGTATTCTATAAAACCCTAATTAAAGCTTTAAATAATAAACCTAATGAGGCCTAAGCCCATGGGTTAAACAATTAAAGCTCGTACATAAGTAAATCTATGAACTATTAAATAAATACAATTAAACCCCCAGACTTGATTACGATTAATAAGGTCTAACACATTTTAGCTTCTGAATATCATCAGCCAGAGAAGTGAGGTTAGCCAGAGGCTGGAGATTTCATTCTATATTTAAAATAAACTTTTCAGGGTTTAATATGGAAAAAACCAACATGTTTTTCATGCTTTTGCGGTTTAGTCCATTCGTATTATTTTTTACCAATAAAATCCTTAAGTAATATATATGTTTGTGATTTTTAGATTTTTCTTTATGTTTTCAAAAACGGAGAAAAGTAGTGAAAACATGTTAATTTTTTGTTGAAGAAAAAAAAACAAAACTTTTTCGAGAATCGGAATGCAAACAATAATTCGATGACTTTCTTAGTTAAAAATAACACGGAGTGACTAAATCGCAAAAAAAAAAAACGAAAATATGTTGTTTTTCTTCATATTAAATTCCATGTCATCAAATGCAATCGGTGAATAAAACTCAATATTAATGATTTTTGTTGTTGGGGGTTTATTGTGCAATAGAAAACAATTTGTCGTTTTAATTGTAAAAATTAAACAAGTTGGAGGTTATTTACGCAAATATCTATTTAAAAAAATTTACTTGTCATCAAGTGCAACACACTAAACCGGTTGCAAGTCATATTTTTTTAAAAAAAATCCAAATTTAAAGAGTTTTAGTTGGCCGAAGGTTTTTTTGCAATGAAAAATAATTTGATGTTTTAATCGTAAAAATAATCTAAATCATTGGTATTTTGCGCAAATTCCCCTATTTAATCAACCACATAATTTTATGAAAAATAATTTCAAATAAAATTAATAAAATATTAATTATTTTATGATAATGTTATTTGCCCATTTCGCCACAAAGGCATATATATGGAAATATCAAATTTGCAAGCAGTCGAAATCATCGTGTGTGTACGTGTCCACAAACATTTCTAGGGTTTAAGCAGGCGATCAGAGCAATGGCGATGTTGCTGCAACGATGGGGATCGACGGCGAAGCGATTACTTCTCACGGCTGAACAGCGCTACGCATTCACATCATTATCACCGCCGTCCTCAACCATATCTGCTCCGGCGCTGTCACCTATTCTGTGCGGAAGAGGTGATAAGAGGACGAAGAGAGGAAAGATTTTCAAAGGATCGTACGGAAACTCAAGGCCAAACAAGGAGAAGAGGATTCAACGTATTAAGGACAAGATCGAAGTTCCTAGGTCAACTCCTTGGCCTCTACCTTTTAAACTTATCTGATTTGATTTCTATTTGTTTTGCACTGATTTAGTACGACTGTAATTTTCATGAAGTTGTTGATGATTGATATCAAATTGGACGTAGCTTATCGTTCAAATGAATAATCAACCACTGCTTGTTTTGATTTAGGTTCTATATCGAAGTATGCACATTTAATTTATTTGAAAAACAATTGTAGCGGCGGTTTTTTTTTTAATTGTTTTGATGATATCGAAATGGAAGTTTGATCACGTTCATCTCTGAAATTATTCGCCGGTGGTTTTGATTTAGAAAAACTGAAATTGTTTGAATTCTAGTCAAAATGAAGTTCTAGTTTTGAGGATGTCTATAGATATTTTTGTTGATTTTTTATCAGATGATATGCAAGTTGATTATCATTCTAATAAATATTTCACTGGTGATTTTGAAACTGAATCGAATTCTGGAAATTGATGATTTTATCTAATTTTGGTATGCAATTCGATATAGGTTATCCTTCAAGTGAATCACTTGCTGGTGGTTTTCATTTAATAACAGAATCAAACATGTTTAGTTTTTTTTAAAGAATTCTACAGATGTTAATGTTGACTATTAGTCATCAAATGAATGATTGGTTCACTTTGGTTTCTTCTGACCTGCACACAAACACAAAAAGTATGTGAATTTGATAAATTCTTGGATTTTTGTTCATGATTTGTTTGTATGTTTGTATGTCTAATATGCTATTCGATAAAGTTTCTCTTTCATACGAAAAGTTCACTTATTGTTTTGATTTACCGTTGCACAACCAATCATCGAATTTGTTGGTTAGTTTTGTGCTAATTGCTTTGTTGTTTTGAGGATAACTACAGATATTTTTGTTGATATTTATCAGACGATATGCAAGCTGATTATCTTTCTAATAAATAAATCAGTGGTGATCTTGATTTTCATTTTGTGCTTGAAACTGAATCAAATGGATTTGTTGGCAAACTGAAATGGAAGTTTGGAAATTTGGATGACTTCTGTCAAAATTTTCATGCAATTCGATATAGTTTATCTTTCAAGTGAATCATTTGATGGTTGTATTGATTTAATAACTGAATCAAGCTTGTTTGATTGAAAAGTTCTAGAGATGTTATTGCTGATTATTAATCATCAAATGAATGATTCACTTTGATTTCTTTCGACCTGCACACCGGCAAAAAAAGTATTGGATTTAATAATTATGGGATTGTTTGTTTAATTGTTCTTGTTTATGATATGTTCGCAAGCTTGTAGGTCTAATATGCTATTCGACAAAGTTTCTGATTCATTTGAAAAATTCACTTATTGTTTTGATTTAGCGTTGTACAACCAATCTTCGAATTTGTTGGTTAGTTTTGGCTTCACTTGGTGATTGTGCTAGAACTTTTACATGTTTAATACTCCCTCAATTCCCTAAAAGATTGCTAATGTTTTACTCAAAAACTTTGTTTGTCTGGCTCAACCGAGTAATTGACTACACCAAAAACCAAACAATTATCTGTTATACTGGGTTATTGTTTAGTTATTATGCATCTAAAACTAGGTTATAGTTTATCTTTGAGTTTCATTTTCTAACAGGCAACGGGTAGTCGATGATTTACCTTTTAGGAGGATGGCCTTTGTAGTGTCGTTAAGAAGAAGAAACAGCGACTTGAACTTGACAAATGTTTCCCCTCCCGAGCTACTCTTGTTGCTTTCCTTTTAAGTTACATTGCAATACTGCAACTTAAAAGGTTGTACATGACGACCTGCCTTCTATGCCTGTTTATGCCCGTTTGGCTTACGGAATGGAATTTGAACGAATTGAAATTTAAAATTAAAGCATTAGAGGGTATGGCAGGGTGTGACAGGGTGTGTTGTTTAATGTTTGTTAGCCGTGTTTGTTATGAAATATTGGAATCTAAATTGCTTTGTAGATGACAAAGAATGACAGATATCTTTAACCATGGAACTTGATTGAATTTATACAAAGTTTAGTTCATTCTCTTTGTAATCTAAATGTTTATATTAAAAATAAATTCTGGTTATTCGAATTTCATTCCGTGAGTCAAATGCCACCTTTGACTTCCGTCAGACCTCCTTTCCCTTGTGTTTTTTTTGTTGATCAGGTAGGAACCGTCGTAATTGCGTAGTAAATCCGTTTTGTGTTTACCCCAAAACATGTGGTTTGGGGTAGGGGTGTAATTGAGTCAAGTCGAGTCGAGTATCATCAAGCCCGAGCTCGAACTCGACAATAAAACTCGAGCTCGAAACTCGACTCGAGCGAGCCTTAGTTTTGAAACTCGACTCGTCAAACTACTCGATACTATCGAGCTCGACTCGGCTCGGCTCGATTAAATCCGGGATAAAGGAAATTGAAATATCAGTAGAAAATATTCAATCAATTTTTATTCCGACAAGCAAGAACTGTAAAAATATAATAATGCAATTTTTGGTTTAAGATTATATAGTTTGATTTATATAAAAGTGATAAAAATATACTATTACAAAGTTGAAGGGTAAATTTGAAAACTTAAGCTCGATTAGGCTCGCGAGCCTATCGAGCAGACTATTTTAATACTCGAGCTCGACTCGATTTTTACTCGAGTAGCTCGAGCTCAAGCTCGGCTCGAATAACTACGAGTCGATTTCGAGTTTTCTACGAGTCGATCTCGAGTAGCTCACGGGTTGTCTCGTCTCGTTTACACCCCACCCCTAGTTTGGAGGTATGTTATTTGCCTATGGTGTTACATATACGCATTCAACATATTCATGAACAAATTCCAGTACAGTTACGATTATAGAACATGTGAGATCTTTGCATGTATTCAATCCTTCCCTTTGTTCTCCGGCTTTATTTTACATGTGCCTTCTTGAAACTTAAAGAACGTAGGAATCCAAGATTCTCGAGAATGTGGAACATCATGTGTACGTAGGAGGATCCATAGTTCATTGTCGTAGTCAGTTTTAGAGCAGACATAGTGTCGTTGCATATAACCCATCTTTACCTTTGTGCTTAGCGGCTTCTATTTGTACAGTATGTTTACATTCACTCTGACTTAAAAAACCGAAGTCATCCAAGATTCTCAAGATCTTGTTACAGCATGTACTGATTGTCTCCACTGTAAATTTGATCGTATCACTTGTGATGTTACAATCAATGTACTCAAGTTAGATGCTTAGGGTCGACTAGTGATCCCGAAGTGACCATTTTTATCCGACGGGTTGTGCTATTTGTTATTTTTAACAAGTCAAATACGGAAAACTATTAGGTCATGTTTAGTTGATGAAAACATAGTTGTTTTCGGGTTTCATTATTTAATGAAAACAAGGGTTTTATGAAAACATGTTCGTTTAAATATTAAAAAAAACATTTTCATAAAATTTTAATTTTCAAAATTTACAACTTGAAATGTTGAAAACAACTTTAACTTAAAAAACAAGTCTATATATATACTATATATAATAAGAAAACCACTTGGAGTTTTTGGACCATTGGATGGAAAGAAATCAATGGTCCTGATTAATGACAAATCATAATTATTTATAAAATGTCTCTTATACCCTTAAATCAATAATTATACTTATGCCATTTTTTTAAATTCATTTTCCAAATTTACTACCTTAACTTAATTACATTAAATTTTGATTTTAATTATTTCATTAATGAATTAATTTTAAATTAATATTTACCTAAAATAAATATGTTTCATTATTATCCTTAATGATCATAGTGTGAAAATTTCGATTTAAATGTAAAATTGTAGTAAATAAAGTTAAAATTTTTTGTTAATTATTTTACTATCAAGATTTAAAATTTAATTGATAAAACTTCAATTGTGAATATGATAAATTTTGATTGTTGATTTTCAGATATTTCATTTTTATATTTTATCATTTTCAAAATATATACACATTCACATAATTGAAGTTTTTTGTTTCTTACATTGATATTTCATAATTGAAGTTAATAAAAATTAAAAGAAACATTTTTTTGCAAACACATATCATTTGTTTTTAATAATACAATATAATAATAATTTTTTATTTAATATCAAACAACTAAGTATTTTTTTATCTTTAATTTAACTAGCTTTCAATTTTTTTTATTTTAATTATATATAAATTTTAAAATAATTTATTAAAATATAAAAAATATGTATTTTCTAAATTAACACATGTAATACAGGGTTGATTAACCTATGTATTATAATAAAACAAAACAATTCATGTCATATGTCACTTCTACGATACAAGAAAATTTTATTTTTCCACCTCTTTTTCTAAATTTAACATCTTCACTTAATTGCATTAAATTTTGACTTTATTTTTTTTTCATAGATTAATTAGTAATAAATTAGATTTTGTAACATTTAAATTTAATATTTATCTAAAATAAATATCTATCATTGTAACATCCCAAAATTTAAGATTATGTAATTTACAATTTAATTGAACTTAAAGGTTGTATTAAAGGATTATTATGTTAATTTAAGTCAATTTTTATCATTATGTCAGTTACATGAGAAAATACGAAATTGAGGGGTATAATGAGCAAATAGATAAAAGTGGGGAATAAAAGAAAGAAAACCTTTCATTTTCAAACACTCACTCTCTCACTACTCTCTCTCTTCCGATTTCTCTCTCTACTCTCTCTTTCTCTCGGCTTCATCTAAGGAACACACAAGAATCAGTAATTTCAAGTGCAAAAAGTTGGATTCAATTTGCAATTTAGGAGCTATAACTGCTACAACAAACGATTTGAGGTAAGAATCACTCAAAACTTGCAATTTTATGATTTTTGATTCGGTTTTTATGAAAACCGATTTTTAAGATTGTTGTTGCAAATGTTAATGCATGTTGGAAGTTATTATTGAAATGTGTAAATCGAGCATGTATGTTGTACTATACCAAATTTCAGAATCAGATTCAAAGTCTAAGTATAAATTTGAGTTAAGTGTGTGTTTTTAGTGTGTGTGTTCATCGAGACTTATAGAAAATGGACATAAATCGATTATTTTGGTACATAAGTGATATGTTATGAGTTGAAATAGTATATTTAAGTTCATATCTGCAATTTTAGATACAAAAACATGTTAAAATGGTCCAAACATAATTTCTGGAAAATGTTGGAAATTTACCAAGTATGAACTCGGATTGATGATCCATCCGAATTCGGATCATCATCCTAGTTCGGACCACCCATTTCGGACTCAACCACAATTCGGACCACTACTCAATTCGGATCCTACCCCAATTTCGGACCTAGCCAATTTCGGACCTATCCTATTTCAGACTAACCCACTTCGGACCACCACCCCAAATTCGGACCATCTACAATTCGGACCATCCGAATTCGGATATGGTCCGAATTCAGACCCATTTACACTTAATTTTCAAAATTCAAGTTTTAAGCAATTACTGACACAAAATCACTAACTTTACAGATCATTGTGGTGTTATCAAAAACACACATTGATTCAGAGACAAATTGCACTGTACCAATCACTGTGAGTAACAGATTGTCATTCTAACATTTATTGTTTTTGTATTCATGTTTATATATTCAATGGCATGTTCACATTGTTCATATACATCATTTGGCACTCGTACATGATTTGTTGTTATGATGCACACTCGTACTTGACATGTATCACACATGTAGCCAGCGTTCATTTGAAAGTGCATCTATTTACATCATGCTTGCACTGCATGATCATTACTTCACAATCTGATGCGACCTGGACTGGGGCTGACAGCAGGCCACTGTCGGGGACTGATCATCCCACTCGTTATCCCGTCAGGTTCGGCACATCCCCGATCAGCATTTGAACTGCCAACCCCATGCTAGCACTGCATGGTTTACACATACATTGAGGCTTACACTGCCTGTTTTCACATTCATGGGGCTTACACTGCCCATGGTTAAGCATTGCTTGTAAAGAAATATTTGTTGTTTGCATAATCTGTTATCTCACTAAGCATTAGCTTACTGTTGACTCACCATGTTTTCAGGCAAAGGCAAAAGTGTAGCAGGACCTTCTACTTAGGCAAATCCAATTCATATCCCGGAGACTTAGAAGCTATTGGTACAAAGATATTGTAGCTTTGGGCTGGTATTCACTACTTGTAAAACAATTATGTTGATGTAATAGTTAGACTTTATCACTGTAGACATGTACTTTCATTGCTTTAGTGTGGAACTGCTTAAATCTATTTTAAGTATTCAATTTCAATTATCATATTATTCATTGGGTTGTTTGTTGATCCTGGTGATTTCAATTATTATATCAAAAGAAGAGGGTGTTACAGGTTTTGGTATCAGAGCACTAGTTTGAGGTTTCAAGTGTCCGCGAGGACTTGGACTCAAACTTAGGTTATGATATTAGAATGGACTCCTAGGTAATGATCCGAACTAAGATAGGATTGACATGCACACGGGGACAATTAAAGGGTAACTGTAAACACTTAGGACTTACCAATAAATGTTCTAAATATAAGTTGTTATATTTCAAAAAATGTCAGGAGACGATATGACTCCTCAACAAATGTTCCAGATGATGCAAGCTCTAATGGAACAAAACAATGAACTACAATCCAAACGAATGGCTGAGCAGGCTCAGTCATTTGCCGACCAGTTAAGGGCCAGAGATGAGGCCGAAGCAAAAAGTAAGGTTGATAAAAGGAAGAACAAAGAGCAACAACAGGATGACCAAGAGGAAAGACAAGACACTGGGTCTTCTAACCGATCAAGGGGTTGTAGGTTTAAGGACTTCAAAAGTAACGGGGCTGTTACTTTTGATGGAACTGGAGATGCCGTGACTGCATTGAATGGATCACCACCACCGAACGAACTTTCAGAATCAGCGACTGTGCTGATAAAGACATGGTCCGTTTTGCAACCGCTATGTTTGCAAGGGACGCAGTCATGTGGTGGGATGCAATGACACATGTGTTGACGATGGAGGTAGTGTCGCACATGTCATGGAGTGAATTCAAGGAAGTATTCTCTCAACAATACTGTCCTACTGATGAGAAGCGCCGACTAGAGGCGAAATTTCTGAACCTGACTCAAGGAACAAAGACGGTTACACAATATGCCGTTGAGTTCACCCGACTAATCCTGTTCGCACCACATCAAGTCGACACAGAAGAGAGAAAGATAGCCCGGTTTGAGGCCGGACTAGACTATGAGATTCGCCGAACCATGAGTGGGGTTCGGTATACAACTTTTGCTGGTTTACTGGAGGCTGCTCGAAACGTGGAGCAGATTGTTCTATTATCAGGTTATGTCCTCGGTTCAGCCGCAGCAACACCGAATCAACCGTCGCCGCCAAAAAGGCAGCGGGAGTCTGGATCCTCCCGATTCTCTCCTCAATCCCATCAACAATCTTCATCACCTAAGAAAGGAAGGGCCTTTTCGGCCAGTTCAGAAATTAGAGACTGCAGGCGATGCAGAAAAGCACACTCTGGGGAGTGCAAGACACAAGACATGTACTGCTTCTACTGTGGGCAGAAAGGCCATCACTGGGAGCATTGTCCATGAAAAGACGATGCTTGCTACAACTGCCACAGACTTGGCCATTTTTCAAGGGATTGCCCGAAACCCCCACGAGATCAAAGTGCACAGCAATCAACGGCAAGATCTTCTGCAGCTTCCCTTGCTCGCAGGGATCAATCTCATAGGGCTCCAACAAGGGCGTTCCAAATCACAGCTGAATAAGCAAAGAATGACCCGAAGGTGGTCACTGGTACGTTCTATGTTAATTCTATTCCTGCACGTGTACTGTTTGATTCAGGAGCCAATCGTTCGTTTGTCTCCACTTCATTTGCTCGTCAATTCAATATGCCTACTTCAAAACTACAATTTGTACTTGACAAAGAGACTGCTAGCAACATGTTAGTTAAAGCAGACAATTATAGGAATTGTACATTGCTTGTAGAGGATGTAGTGTTCAATATAGATCTAATTCCCATGGAGTTCGGGGAATTCGATATCATAGTAGGCATGGACTGGTTAGTTCATAACGAGGCCCAAATCGTATGCAAGAAGAGAATGATTAAGATCACTACTCCCGAGGGCCGAGATATATGCATTTATGGTGACAGACACAAAGGCGACTTGTGCCTTATTTCAATCGCAAAAGCCCGAAAGCACGTTGCCAAGGGTTGTTCAGCTTATTTGGCCTACGCTGTCGATGCAAAGGCTGAAATTCAATCTCCTTCTACCGATCCCGTCGTTTTCGAGTTTCCAGATGTCTTTCCAGAAGATATCTCGGGATTGCCACCTGATCGTCAAGTGGAATTCCGCATTGATCTCATTCCTGGAGCTGCTCCAATAGCAAAGGCTCCGTACCGTTTAGCTCCTGCAGAAATGCAGGAAATGATGAAACAATTACAGGAGTTGCTCGATAAGGGTTTCATACGCCCAAGTTCATCTCCTTGGGGCGCTCCTGTTCTGTTCGTCAAAAAGAAAGATGGCACATTGCGTATGTGCATCGATTACCGCGAACTCAATAAAGTTACAATTAAGAGCAAGTATCCGTTGCCCCGTATTGATGATCTCTTCGACCAGTTACAAGGCGCAAGCTACTTCTCGAAGATTGATCTTCGTTCGGGTTATCACCAACTCAAAGTACATCCAGACGACATTCCAAAGACGGCTTTCAGAACTCGTTACGGACACTACGAGTTTCTGGTAATGCCATTCGGTCTCACAAATGCGCCGGCTGCTTTCATGGATCTCATGAACAGAGTCTGCCGACCAATGCTCGACAAATCGGTCATCGTGTTCATCGATGACATTCTCATATATTCAAAGACCAAAGAGGATCATGCTACACATCTGAGAGAATTATTAGAGTTGCTACGCAAAGAGCGACTTTATGCCAAATTCTCTAAGTGTGAATTCTGGTTGAGGCAGGTACGTCTCAACATTCGAAACGATTTCATGATCCTTATACTCAATCATAAACTCTTTTATTAACTTGTACCTCTTAAACAATCAATTCAGATCCAATTCTTGGGGCACGTGATATCTGGTGCTGGGATTGCTGTTGATCCTGCAAAGATCGAAGCTATCCAGAACTGGGAATCACCCCGCAACGCCTCAGAAATTCGTAGCTTTCTGGGATTGGCTGGTTATTACCGCCGATTCATCAAAGACTTCTCAAAGATAGTCGTTCCGCTTACAAAGCTGACTCGCAAGAATGCGACATTCTTTTGGAAAGAAGAACAACAAGTGGCTTTTGACAGATTGAAGAGACTGCTAAGTGAAGCACCAGTGTTAGCCCTGCCTGAAGGGAACGAAGACTTTGTAGTTTACACAGATGCATCAGGCATGGGTTTGGGTGCTGTTCTGATGCAAAGAGGAAATGTCATAGCATATGCTTCTAGACAGCTCAAACCACATGAGAAAGACTACTCTACTCATAACCTAGAGTTAACTGCTGTGACTTTCGCTCTCAAACTTTGGAGACACTATTTGTACGGAACCAAGTGTCAGCTCTTCACCGACCACAAGAGTTTGAAGTACATATTCAGTCAGAAGGACTTGAATATGAGGCAGAGAAGGTCTATGGAGCTGATCAAAGACTACGATTGTGAAATTCTTTACCATCCAGGGAAGGCCAACGTAGTGGCCGATGCCCTAAGTAGAAAAGCATATTGCAAGGCATACTGTTATGCCTTGACCTCTACAATCCTAACGTCAACTATCATAGACGATGTAAGGGCTGCTCAGTTGCAGGCCTTAAAGGAGGAGAATGTAAAATACGAAAATATCAGAATTCAGTTGCCATTAGTGCAAGACGATGGAACTGGACTTAAAGGTGTGTATGGCAGAGTTTGGGTTCCTAAGTTCGGGAACATGCGAGATGTAATTCTTGAAGAAGCTCACCAATCCAAGTTCTCAATTCATCCTGGCAGCACAAAAATGTACAACGACCTGAAAGCCGATTTCTGGTGGCCAGGATTGGAAAGAGATGTCGGTCAGTATATTGAAAGGTGCAGAACTTGTCGATTAGTCAAAGCAGAACATCAACAGCCCTATGGTAGTATGCAACCTCTTCCTATCCCGGAATGGAAGTGGGATCATATTACTATGGACTTTATAACGAAGCTGCCCAAGACGCGTCGTCAACATGATGCCATTTGGGTCATTGTTGATCGATTAACAAATCTGCTCACTTCATTCCCATTCGGGAAACCTATTCACTGGACCGTCTTGCCCAGATCTACGTTAACGAAATTGTCATTAGGCATGGTGTGCCTAAGTCTATTGTCTCTGACCGAGATAGTAGATTCACTTCCAATTTCTGGACTGCTTTACAAAACGGTCTTGGTACTCGTATCGCATGCGTATAGACCCCAATCTGACGGACAAAGTGAAAGAACAATCTTAACTCTCGAAGACATGCTCAGAACCTGTGTCATGGATTTGGGTGGTAACTGGGACGATCACCTTCCACTGGTCGAATTCTCCTACAACAATAGTTACCATTCCACAATCAAGATGGCACCGTTCGAATTCCTTTATGGCAGAAAGTGTAGGACTCCAACCTGTTGGATGGAAACAGGAGAAACTCCAATAGCTGGTCCCGCCTTATTGCAAGAAACAAATGAAAAGATACAACTTATTCGGCAATACATGAAAACGGCACAAGATCGGCAAAAGAATTACCACGCTCGCCGTCATAAAGCCATAGAATTTCAGAAGGATGATTGGGTTTACTTGAAGGTATCCCCAATGAAAGGTGTTACAAGATTTATAAAGCGAGGAAAGCTATATCCTAGATTCATAGGACCCTTCAAGATACTAGAGTTGGTAATCAGTCCTATCATTTGGACCTGCCGGAATAGTTATCAGGAGTTCACCCGGTATTTCATGTCAGTTACTTAAGAAAGAGTCTGGTGCCCGAGAGGGAACCATGGACTGACCATTCAGACATTAAGATTGACGAACGGCTAAGATTTGTGGATGAGCCGGAGTGCATTTTGGAAACAAAAGTCAAAAAGCTACGGAACAAAGATATCATGATGGTGCTGGTCAAGTGGAAGCATCATCGGGGAGCTAATCATACTTGGGAATCAGAAGAAGACATGAAGACTAAGTACCCAAGTCTGTTTAGCGCAGCATGACTTCGCGGACGTAGTATAGGCGTGGTGGAGCCCATGCAGTAACATCCCAAAATTTAAGATTATGTAATTTACAATTTATTTGAACTTAAAGGTTGTATTAAAGGATTATTATGTTAATTTAAGTCAATTTCTATCATTATGTCAGTTAAATGAGAAAATACGAAATTGAGGGGTATAATGAGCAAATAGATAAAAGTGGGGAATAAAAGAAAGAAAACCTTTCATTTTCAAACACTCACTCTCTCACTACCCTCTCTCTCTACTGATTTCTCTCTCTACTCTCTCTTTCTCTCGGCTTCATCTAAGGAACACACAAGAATCAGTAATTTCAAGTGCAAAAAGTTGGATTCAAGTTGCAATTTAGGAGCTATAACTGCTACAACAAACGATTTGAGGTAAGAATCACTCAAAACTTGCAATTTTATGATTTTTATTTTTAAGATTGTTGTTGCAAATGTTAATGCATGTTGGAAGTTATTATTGAAATGTGTAAATCGAGCATGTATGTTGTACTATACCAAATTTCAGAATCAGATTCAAAGTCTAAGTATAAATTTGAGTTAAGTGTGTGTTTTTAGTGTGTGTGTTCATCGAGACTTATAGAAAATGGACATAAATCGATTATTTTGGTACATAAGTGATATGTTATGAGTTGAAATGGTATATTTAAGTTCATATCTGCAATTTTGGATACAAAAACATGTTAAAATGGTCCAAACATAATTTTTGGAAAATGTTGGAAATTTACCAAGTATGAACTCGGATTGATGATCCATCCGAATTCGGATCATCATCCTAGTTCGGACCACCCATTTCGGACTCAACCACAATTCGGAACACTACTCAATTCGGATCCTACCCCAATTTCGGACCTAGCCAATTTCGGACCTATCCTATTTCGGACTAACCCACTTCGGACCACCACCCCAAATTCGGACCATCTACAATTCGGACCATCCGAATTCGGATATTGTCCGAATTCAGACCCATTTACACTTAATTTTCAAAATTCAAGTTTTAAGCAATTACTGACACAAAATCACTAACTTTACAGATCATTGTGGTGTTATCAAAACACACATTGATTCAGAGACAAATTGCACTGTACCAATCACTGTGAGTAACAGATTGTCATTCTAACATTTATTGTTTTTGTATTCATGTTTATATATTCAATGGCATGTTCACATTGTTCATATACATCATTTGGCACTCGTACATGATTTGTTTTTATGATGCACACTCGTACTTGACATGTAACACACATGTAGCCAGCGTTCATTTGAAAGTGCATCTATTTACATCATGCTTGCACTGCATGATCATTACTTCACAATCTGATGCGACATGGACTGGGGCTGACAGCAGGCCACTGTTGGGGACTGATCATCCCACTCGTTATCCCGTCAGGTTCGGCACATCCCCGATCAGCATTTGAACTGCCAACCCCATGCTAGCACTGCATGGTTTACACATACATTGAGGCTTACACTGCCTGTTTTCACATTCATGGGGCTTACACTGCCCATGGTTAAGCATTGCTTGTAAAGAAATATTTGTTGTTTGCATAATCTGTTATCTCACTAAGCATTAGCTTACTGTTGACTCACCATGTTTTCACGCAAAGGCAAAAGTGTAGCAGGACCTTCTACTTAGGCAAATTCAATTCATATCCCGGAGACTTAGAAGCTATTGGTACACAGATATTGTAGCTTTGGGCTGGGATTCACTCCTTGTAAAACAATTATGTTGATGTAATAGTTAGACTTTATCACTGTGGACATGTACTTTCATTGCTTTAGTGTGGAACTGCTTAAATCTATTTTAAGTTTTCAATTTCAATTATCATATTATTCATTGGGTTGTTTGTTGATCCTGGTGATTTCAATTATTATATGAAAACAAGAGGGTGTTACAATCATCATTATCCATAATAATCATATTAGATCCAAATATAAAAATTTGAATTAGTTGTGAAAATTATTATTATGTATAATAAAGGAAAACATCAAATGTCACGTGTCACCTCTAGGTTCACCAAAAAGATAACTACAACTTATAAAAAATAAAAAATAAATACAATTTAATATTTTAAAAAAGATAAATATACTCTATTTTATTTAATCTGTAAATAATAAAAAATAAACACAATTATTATTTTTGTATGTTTTTTATTTTTACTCATACACATTTTATATAAATAAATTTAATTAAAAATATCCACGTAATACGTGGGTTATAAACTAGTTTTAAATTCAAAAGAAAACACGGAGTTTTCAAAAGTCCAAATTAATGTTTAGTGAGTTTGTCCTTGTATTCATTTTCATCTCCTATTCATACTTTCCTCCTCCAGACATGAAACGGGTTGTGTGAAACTCTCCCTCCCCTCTTTGTCGTCATCATCGTGAAATCGTCGTTATTGTGAAGCAATCTGAGAGCATACCTGAACATGTTTTCTGATTTTCATCAATTCCAAAACTGAAAACATTTTCACTTGTTTTTGGGAGAATTAAATCAAAAAACGTTGTCTTGAAAATTAAAATTTAAAGGAAATGAAAATTTTTGGTTAACTAGACAAGGTCTTAAAGATTCTTTACGTTTGTTTACTGTATGTAATTATTAGCAGAGGTATCATATGATACGAAAAGTTATTAAGATTTGTGAGATGACATAAAATCGTAAAATCTAAAATATAAAAAAAAAACAAAATAAATAATAGATTAAACAAGTTACAAGCAGTTAGGTTTATTGTTAAACTTTATGTTCAACGGTCGTTGATGGCGGATCTACTCGGTTGCCCTATGGTCTAACTAGAACCAGATGACCTACCCACGTAGTAATTGTTTCAATAGATGAGATGTAAGGTTCTTTAGATCTAGTTGAGGAGGATCAAACACAATGGGGGTGTTGATCGGGTCGAGCAGAGATAAAATTAAAATGAGAGGGATATAAACGGAAGCAGATGGGGGTGCATCAAATCTTGTTTTACTAATATAAGTGAGTCAGAGGGAGCTATAGTTGAAGAATGAATTTGAGAGCTTGAGGGGAGAGAAAGGATTAAATAAAAAGAAAATCCAATCAAAACCTACAAATAGTTGGGTTTCCTACATATATCGAATCTTATTCATTGAGATTTGGTATTGAAGAAGACGTCATGGACCCAGTGACGCAAACACATAACCCCTCTAGCTACTCAATTGCTTCTTAAAAGGCTACTGTTTCATTTCTCACGGATATATATCACATATGCTATCGATTTCTCATTCGGAGTTAATTGGTATTGAAATAGGAAGACATGTATTCCGGTCTCCAAACTTCATTTGATTGCACATAGTGTCTAGAGCTTATTGATTATACACTACTTAGTACACTTATCGAGTCATGTGCATATTGTTTAAATATTATACTTTTGCATAAAATAGAATATTTTTATTGCAATGAACTTCAAATGATGTAAACTCGTCGATCGTAATGCACTTTTGAACATGTGTAAATTACAATTTTGCATGAAACAGAACATTTTATCGTAATGAAAATGTACATTTAATATGAGACACCAGAACTCTACTCTAATATGAGACTCCATGGAACATATATATGGGTAAATTAAAAATTTCATCTCTGTGGTGTACTAGAATTTATGGATTGAATCCTTGAACCTTAAAATATCTATACTACTAATAAAGCATTTAGCTTTTTACAAGTTAACATGCAGAAAGTACAACTTAACAAAGCAAGTCTTGAATTTTAAGACGTATAAATAATTAAGCATGAAGTACAAGGAGGTGTTGCAAGACAAATTAAATGAGATTTTATCTGTAATTTGAATTCTTGGGAACCGTATGCGTTGGAAAAAGACACCACGATTTTCTCCCCACGCTTCATCTGCTAACAAGCCTCTCTTCACAATTAACGCTTCATCTGCTAAGAACTAACAGATCCCTCTTTCTCTCTCTGTGCTCTCCTTCCTCCTTCTCTCTCTGTGGTCTCCCTCGTCCCTCCTAACAATCTCTCACTATGCGAGTTCATACTGTGCTTTCAATCCCTCAAACCACCGCCACGCTCACCCGCACCAGGAACGCCGGGGATGGAAAACATGCCTCTACATCAGGCACTGTAGCAATTGTTTTGTTGAAACGGGTTTGGGTTTCATGTTGTTCCAATTCCTGCTGCTGCTCCTCATTCAAACGGGTTTTGTTTCATCCTCTTATTTTTCTTCTTCATCGATAGAGGCTACAGCGACAGGTGAGTATTCGTTTTCTTTATCGACTTTGACTGATAAATTGGGGGATTATATGTGGTTTTGATTTTGATTTTTTATGTGGGATGCTGATTATAGTAGGAATCAACATCTATTAGTTTATATAAACGCCAAGAAAAGGTAAGTTTGTGTGCATCAATTTTACACGATTATTAGATAGGGTTCGCTTGGGGTTTTGTATGCATCGTAACAAATATATTGAACTTCTTTGCTACAGAATGTTATTTATATTAGGTTACATAAATGACATTCATTGGGTTGGTAAAAACAAATTATGATCGATTGAATATATATATATATATATATATATATATATATATATATATATATATATATATATATATATATAATATGGTTCGTGTGAGTACCACCCTTATGCAGCGCACCAGAAGGTACCACCTTTAAAAAAACTTTTTTTAAATTTTTTTTTCATAAACATGTTTTAATTAACGTTATGAAGATCATATGTAAATTTCACATACATTCACATCTCCTAGCTCCTAAAAGATGATGTGAACACACACTTACATAATTTTGAAGACATGTGAACTTGCATTTATGTGATGTGTGTTTTCATGCACTTAGAGTGTTCGGATTTGCTTGAAATTTACATATGATCTGTGTAATGTTAATTAGAACATGTTCATGAAAAAAAATTTCAAAAAAATTACATTTAAGGGTGGTACCTTCTGGTGCGCTGCATTAGAGGTGGTACTCACTTGAACCTAAATCTATATATATATATATATATATATATATATATATATATATATATATATATATATATATATATATATATTGAACATTGGGTGTTGGATCTGAATTCGGATTACAGGAAGTTGGATGGCACTCGGAGACGGCACGTTACGATGGACTAATAAACGTAGCCAACTGTCTTGTGGTTGCAAGAAGCAACTTTGAAACCCAGGAAGCAGCGGTATCTCCTTAATTTTCAACTCTTCATATATATATATATATATATATATATATATATATATATATATATATATATATATATATATATATATATATATATATATATATATATATATAGTCGTGGGCTGTGGGTGGGTTTTACATTGATTTGGTGCTTTGATTTTAGGTGTTTGTTGAAAGGTGCAAGTATTTAGAGGAGAGCAAATGTGTGGGAATATGTGTGAGTACATGTAAGCTTCCCAGGTCACTAGGTCAGTGTCAGATTCAAATTCAATGGCTTCATCAGTTCATTGTATCTGTAGACTGTACATGGTGATCGTTGTAATTGGATTTGGTGTGCAGGCCTTCTTTAAGGATCGTATGGGAGTTCCTCTACTTATGGAGCCAAACTTCAACGACTATAGTTGTCAGGTATAATACCACCAGTTTCTTTGTCTACCATCTTAATTTTCTTTTTATGTGAATGACACCAAGCCTCAAAATGGTGACAATGCTAGAGTTGATCGATGGTAACTTTAAACACAATGTTATTAAAAAGATATATGTGATCTCATCTTGATCGATGCATGTTACGGTCTAATTTGGATGGATGGTAACAAAAATCTTCCCCCCTCCCTTTTTCCTGGGAAGAAACCATATGCTTCTATTGCATTGATATAATTAACATTTACCTCAAGTCCTCAACAGACCCCAAGGTTGTGATTCCTGCGTCTTCTAAAGAAATACTTCAAACTATAGTATCATCAATATCTGTGAAAACTTTACGCTGTCCTGAGGTATAGGTTTTTATTTGAAATTTTTAACTTTTTAGAGAGTTGATTAATAAACCCTTCTGTTCAACCTCATTTCTTCTTTTCACTCTCAAAAGAACCCTAGGCAGTCCTCTCATCTTTTGCTTTCCTTCATCAGCCGCACACCTTTGTCTGGTTTCCTTCATCAGTCGCAGTGGTGCCTCTTCTGAATGGCAGTGGCGGCCTCTTCTGAACAACAACGAAGGCCTTTTCTGAACGAGAGAGACGGGGTTCTTATTCTGAACCACAGTGGCGCGTTCCTCTAACAGCGGCGCTTGATTTCTTGAACGACGGAAGAAGAAAGGTATCTCTCTTTCTTTCGTTTTTTCATTCAGTACTTTCAGCAACTGATTTTGATTGTTTTTAGCAACTGTTTGATGCTTTCAGCAACTAATTTCATTTTTTTGTTCAATACTTTTAGCAACTGATTTTGTTTTTTTGTTCAATACTTTCAGCTACTGATTTTGAATGCTTCTATCTTTCCATAAAATGTTGATTAAGAAAAAAAAATGCTTATTTCGAATGCTGATTTTTCCAGTTCGATAAAATGGAAAAATGATTCTGCTGATTTCCCCATAAAATGCTGATTTTTCCACAAAATGTTGATTTCGAAAGCAACTGATTTTGATAAAATGCTTCGATTTCGTTAACCTTTAATATGTGAATTGAAGGTTACCTTTGAAGCTAGGGTAGGGTTTTTTTTGAACCACTTTTGTTGAGTACGATCAGCACCATTTTTTCAATGTATTTGGTGGCTGCTATTTTCATCAGTTAAATCGCCATATAGCATCTTAGTTTAGCTTTGATCCATGTTGATAACCTTTACTATGTGAATCAAAGATTTTGTTGGGTTTGACTGAGGCCTTTTTGTGCCTAACATCTCCCTCTATTTGCAATAATCAGTCTAAGCTGATTATATCAATGATCACTATATATTTTTACATTACATTTGCTGAAATGAAAATACAACAATGAAGTAAAGTAAAAGATTAGTTTATATATACAGTGACATTGATTTAAACAACACATGTTTTTACAGAACTAAAACTGATGTACTAAAGTAAATTACAACTAATGTAATAAAGTACAACATATGTACAAGAAGACAATTTCAACAAGTTTGGACTGTTGATGTTGGGAGCAAGTAATGGCAAGCCTGTCCAACTTATGAACATCTTCCATTATTCATCTACTCAGCAGTAGCTAGACCTTCAAGCTATTGATTCTGCTCAAACAGGTGTAGGTAGTGCTCCATAGTCTCATCAGTTTCTTCAACTTCGTGCCTAAGGAACATGAAGTCAGGATGTTGAAGTTCTCCTCTTTCATTGAGCTGTTCCTAGATGATTGCTCTCCATCTTGGATGTTGTTGAAAAATATTGGAGAGTCTAAAGGCTATGATGTGCTTGATGCCAACCTTATAAAGATCAGATGCCCTTTGGAAACACATTTTCTTTGATAAGGGGTCCACAAAGAAACCCCTAGCTCAGGCTTTTCTATGAATTTGCCTTCCTCAGGCTCAACTCCTCTTGGCAGACTGTGATCTACCCCTTTGATTTCAACAACGTGCATCCCCTGTTCAATCATCATTGAGAGATCCTCCTTTGATAAATGATATATCATAAATCACAAGGATCAACACACAACCCAATGATTAACATGATATTTAAAATTGATGACTTAATACAGATTTAAGCAGTTCCACACTAAAGCAAGAAATGTATATGTCTACAGTGATAAAATTCTAACTGTTACAACATCATAAATTGTTTTTGACAACATAAAATCTCAGCCCCAAAGCTATATCGCTCATGTACTAATTAGCTTCTAAGGACACCGAGACAAGAAATTGATTGCCTAGGAAGAAGGTCCCTCTACACCTTTGCCTTTGCCTGAAAGCATTGAGAGTCAACGGTAAGCTAATGCTTAGTGAGATAACAGATTATATATTCAACAAAAATTTTTTTACAAGTTGTAGTGAAAACATGCAGTGTAAGCCTCGTAGTATGTGAAAACCATGCAGTGCAAGCATGGGGTTGGCAGTTCAGAATGCTGATCGGGGATGTGCTGAACGTGACCTAGTAAATGAATGGGATGAGCAGACCCCAACAGTGGCCTGCTGTCAGCCCCAGTCCAGGTCGCATCAGATTGTGAAGTAATTATCATGCAGTGCAAGCATGATATATGAGATGCACTTTCAATTGAACGCTGGCTACATGTTTGTCACATGTCAAGTACGAGTGTGCATCATAATAATGAATCATATGTGAGTGCCAATTGATGTATATTGAACAATGTGAACATGCCATTTAAAAGTAAAATGTGAATGCAATGACAATAAATGTTCGAATAATAATCTATTACTCACAGTGGGTTGTACAGTGATAATTGGCTCTGAATCAATGTGTGTTAGACAGCACCACAAAGATCCTGTTATGTCAGTATAATAGTGAATTAGTGTCAGTATTGCTTAAAACTTGATTCTGAAAATTTAAGTAAAATGATCCGAAAGCCGGACCACATCCGAATTTCGGATGAACCGAAATCCGGATGGCCCGAAGTCCATCCTTAGTAATTTGCTTTGTAAATCCCATCCAAAATTCGGATGATGCTAGATCCGAAATTCAGATGAACTGTTGGAACGAATTTTAGTCTATACTTAATGAATTTTCAAGTATTCCATCCGAGTTGCCTATGGTCCAAAGTTCGCATGATCCGAAATTCATATGATCCGAAATTCGGATCATCCGAGGTATGTTCATCAGATCCGAGTTCATACTTGAATTTTTTCTAACATATTTCAGAATTGACTTTTTTTTTTTTTTTTTTTTTTTTTTTTTGCAATTTATGCATGTTTTATGTCTAAAATTGATGATATGAACTTAAATGTACTCTTTTAACTTAAAACTTAACATTAATATACTAAAACAATCCATTTTTGTCCATTTCTCATCAATAGTCGATAAACACACACACACACACTAATTTCCAAATTCATACTTAGAAGTGGAATCTGAATCTGAAATTTTGTATATAGCATTACCAATACTCGATTTAAACAAATCCATCATAATAAACAACATGCATTAACATTTGCAATCACAATCTGTGGATTCGGTTCATCACCAAAACCGAACACAAAACTCAATATTTTGAAGTTTTGAGAAATTCTTACCTCAAAGCGTTGTTAAATCTAATTATAGTTCCTTGATTTCAACTTGTATCCAAATTTTCAGCACCCAAATTCCACAATCTTGTTTTTTTTTTAATATTGAAGCCGTGAAGTAGAGAGAGAGAGAGAGGGAGAAAGTACGACGAGAGTAGAGAGAGAAAGTGAGATTGTATAAATGAGTATTTTCCCATTTTTATTTTCTACTTTGCCTATTTTGCATATTACACCCCTCAACTTCGTATTTTCTCATTTTAATTGTTTTAAGTGTCCGGGTCGGTTTCTCATGGTTATGCTTGTTCAAAAGACAACAATGATAATTTCTCATCATCATTGTTATTTTTAAAATACTTCGATCGATGATTATTATTTATTTTTCCGGTGTTGGTTCCTTGTTGTTTGCTTGCTCAGAAAACTACGATGAGGATTTCTACTCATGATTTCTCATTTTTAAAATTGTGATCGAAATTTGCTTAAACTGAAATGATTATCCATTAATACAATAATTGAGTCTTTAAATTGCAGAATACATGTAATTAAAAGTAGGGATGTTACAGTATGGGCTCCACCACGCCTATACCACTCACACAGAACACGGAGACTACCACAACGCTGTACGATCGACGACGAACGAACCTACGTGATGATTCTCTCCGAACTAACACACAATCAGCTGATAAACTCGAAATCGCCTTTTGCTAATTACTCACACGAATTCTGCAAAAAGTCCTTAATGATTCGAGTTAACCCCTAATTATAGAGGTGTATTCGAGTTTGTCATTGGACAAACTCGAATCCAGGCCCAAGGCCCATTCGAGTTTGTCTATATGACACATTCGAATTTACCTCCTATATCAAATTCGAATTTATCCCCTATTCGAATTTCTCATGACCAACTTCTATTTGAGTATATGATTTAACTTATGTTTGAATTAATCTTTGGATTTTATGTTTGAACTTCTTGTAATACATTACATCAAGTTCAAACATACAATCAATAACTTTCAAACACACATAAACACATATATCAAACACTAGTTAGTATTCAATACTTTGTAACATGACTTAGACAAAATGCTAATACGACTTAGACTACTATCGTCACACACAGTGTACCAACAGACTCCCCCTTGACGATAGTTTCTAACTATTTACATTTTGATTAAGTACTAGACCTATATATACTACTTCCTGTGTATATACCTGCATCTATACATACTCTGACTATCTTCTGGAACTCTCTGGCTTCAGATCTCCATCCTTCATGAAAGAAGATATGCTGATCATGTAGCTTCTTCAGACCGGCCTTCGATAGGTTTATTAATTGCAGTGGATCATACACTCTCAAAATAACTTTGTCCTGTGTATCCTCCATGACTGCTTCGGCTGTATCATTGTCGACATACCACCATTTCATGTTGCTTAAAACGTTCTGTGGCATCGACTTCATTGGCACCTTTTTCAAGCACTTGACAGGTTTGTAAACCATTTTTGCCCATGGCTTTCCAGTATGAGGATCTATCCTTGACTCATCCTCAACTCTCTTCCCTTATCTCGACTTGAGTCTCTCAAACTTTCTAGTTTTACCCTCTCTTCAGATTATCTTTGCGATTACCTCAGCATAAGGGTCATTTCCAATGTTGATCAATTCTTTCCAGGCTAACTCCTTCACTTCTACTTTCGGAAATGTGTTAAATACTTTAAGCTTACGCCTCAGGTACTGGAGTCCATCTCTCCTCTTCAGAATGAATAGCTGCAGTTCTCTGTCGAAGAACCAGCTGATAATACCACCTGAGAGATTTTCTGCCCCAGGAATTCTCATCTTCTTCTTCATCTTTGGCTCTGCTTTCTTTTCTTCCTTACGGAACCAAAGGTTTAACAGTTCAGCTCTACTTGGCTCTCTTTCAGCCTCCTCCAGTTCTGAATCATTTACAGAAGCCAATTTGATATCATCTATATCGATTACATGTTGATCGTTATGTTCATATTGTTCTGTGATAGGTTGTGACTGAATGATTACTTCATCTACATTGTCATCTTCATCTACCACAGCCTCCTCATCAGATTTCCAATCAGCTACATCTTCTGGCACAAACTCTCCTTCTTCCAGATCCTCTACATCATCTTCAAAATCAAATTCAAAATCTAATGGCTCTTCCTCGATATCCATTAAAGCTTCAATGATTTCATTCATATCGCCCGCGACCACCTTCGAGGAGCGTGCTTCTCCTCCTTGAACAGGCTCCCCCTGAGTTTCAGCATATAGAGCAGCAGGAAAATCTGCTGGCTCATTCTCTTTCTGTGCATTGGGATCATCGCCTTCATCTTCATCATCATTTCCCCTTCTTGGCTCCTCACTATCCTTACAACTCGTCTCCCCCTGAGCCTTAAGATTTTTCATTAGCTGCTCGAGGAGGGACCTCATAGTTCTGATCTCAACAACCTGATCAGCGACAAATGTCTTCAATTCAAGATTTTCGTGATCAATCTTTGCATTATGCTCCTGAAGCTCGCTGACTGCTTTTGTGAGTTGAAATATTTGGACTGTCTGGAAGTCTACCTTGCTTCTCAGCTCTGAGAAACGCTGGTTGTCTGTGAAGGTGGATGAAGTGGATGGAATTGATGTAATTGGTGACGGCGTGATTGGTGGTTGAACAGATGGTCAGACTCGAAAGCAGAGGCAGATGAAGCTCCCTGCATAAACCTGTGCCTTTTGGCCCTTTGTCGAGGTACCAAAGGTACTACTTCCTCTTCTTCATAATCTGAGTCATCTGACTCCCCTGAAGCTCTTTTCCTTCTAACCTCTTCATCAATCACAGCTAATCTTGATCCATATGTCCCTATTTGAATGGACGTATCTGCAGTCCCAGTATCTGGGGCCTCAACCTCAATCTCCTCAGTTTCTTCTGACTCAGACTCAGAAGTTGAAACGGCTTCGCCTTCTGGCTCAGGTTGATACTCATCTATCTGTTTAAAAACATCAACTTCTCCTTCTGGAGGCTCCAATAGATCTCCAACGAGTTCAACAGTGTTTTCCTCATTAGCATTCGGACCGGCTACCCAAATCTCTTCCAACGTTTGAAGTGTCGGATCAGATATAGATGGTGCACTGGAAGGACCAGCCTCTTCGGGCTCTTGAGCTTGGCTTGTAGAAGCCCTATCAGCCTGAATTTGTCTCGCAGATGGCCTTTGCCTCCTACTCTATTGCTGAGGCCTCGGTTGTGGCTGTTGCTGATGCTGCTGTTGCTGTTGCTGCGGAACCTGTACATCCCCTGCCCAGTTGGCACCTTCAGGGACTACAAAATCAGGATTGATTACTGCACCAAAAAGAGTGCATCCACTGGCCTAGCCAGTCTTCCTCTATGAGCTGAGCAGTCTGCAAAAATGCGTTTGTCTATGACAGAAATGCTTTGAATTTTGTTCAGCTGTGGCAGGTTTGGTAGGAAATGTCTGATCAGCATCATCACGAATCGCAGATATAGTAGAAATCTTTCTCTGTCTGGAGCTGTTATTTGTTGAACAAACTCAGAAAAGAACATCTCAGAGAAGCTAAACCGTTGATTGTACACCAATGCTATCATTCCGGACTGAATCTTCGACACAATGTAATCGAAGCCAGCTTTCTTCGCAGCAAAACATACCATGTAGACATGCGCCAAATATCGCCATTGTCCGATAAGCCCACTTTTCATGTAAGAAGACTTCGTTACGTCCAGGCTATACCCCATTCTAACAAAAGCCACCTGCCTGATTGATAAAGGGAAGTCAATCAGCTCATTCTCCTGTTCCTGAGATCCAAGCTGCAAAACTTGACGTAGCATATCGGCTGAAAACACCAGAGGGTGTCCAGCGACCCTCGTCCTTAGTACTATCGGAGTAACAGTATAGTCCACTTGCAAGTGATCCCAAAACTGACGAACGTAAGGGATGAGTATCTGAATGTTATGGGATAGAGCATATGCAATCCTTGATCCAATCAGAAAATCCACCATCTGGCGGAAGGCTTGAGCCTCTGGAATTGCATGGTCGGGAGAGATGACCATGTTGTGCTTGGGAACAAAAATTCTATCAGCCATGTCTGCACAATAACGCATATAAGATATTAGAATTATTAAAAAGAAATAAACTTGTTTAAATATAAAATTTGTTTTATTTTGAACTTGTATAAGTACAAAATCCAACACTTATGAATTTCTACAAGTTTAATTTAAATTTTAATCAAATAATTCGAATATAAAGACAAATTCAAACAATAGATTCGAACAACAAATTCGAACAACAAATTCGAGTTTAATAACTTATTCGAGTTTAGTGACAAACTCGAATCTATTCAAGAACAAACTCGAATGTGTCGGTCATTTGGATCCCAATATTCGAAGATGTTAACCTTTTTAGACGTAGAAAATCACATCTATTAGCCCTAATAGGTTCTAATCAAAGATATTTATTATCAATTTGACTTTTCACCGGTTCAAAGTTTGGAATTTTGAAAAGCAAACTTTCCACCAAGAAAACTTCAAAATCCGTTAATTTTTGTCTCAAATGGAGTATAAAACCACTTAAATCTCGTACAATACTATTGATTATACCTAGATTTGTTGGTAATCTCGAACACAAATGGACAAAAGTTGTCAAACAGTGTGAAACTCGAAAATCGGCAAATTCGAAGGAATAAACTCGAGATCGCTGGTGATAAACTCGAAGGGTCAAAGTCGAAGGTAGGTGATTTATGACTATCACTGTTGACCTATTTATACCAACCTTTCTCGAGTTTGAGTCCTTTCTCGAGTTTACTGTCAAATTCGAAGCCCCGCCAAATTCGAATGTATATTCGAATTATTCTTGAATTCGAATTTATCTTTGAAAGTTCTGAAAATTTCGAAAATCTTTGAAATAAATTCAACTTTTTCAACCTTTTCGTGTAACGGAATAAACTATGCCAAATCTTTTACCCTAAGCACAAGATGTTCACGCAATGTATATTTTATTCAATTGGGAATGCACCCTTAGTAAATTTTGACCTTTTTCCTAAGTAAAAATAAAATAAAATAAAAATAAAATAAAAAGAAAATTAAAAAAATAAAATAAATTAAAATAAATTAGAGTTAAAATTGTGAACAAAAATTAAACTTAGACTAAACTACATTATTTAAAATTTACAACATATACTATAACAGAATATTTTTGACGAGTATAGTCAAAGAAAGGTTCAATCAGATAGCGGTGTCAAATACGCACTTTCAGTACTTAAACTTTCACACTTAGGAATTTTTTGATTTCCTATGATTGTTTGTCGTGACATACATTTCTAGCCGATTGTTGGTATTATTTTCCCTTTAAACATGTTACATTTCGGAATATCCCTTGGCCTTTTTATTTTTCATTAAATTATCTTACGTGACTCATACATAGACATACTTTTATGATCAAGGCATACACACACTGATTTTAACTTTTTGGTATTTGCAAACTGTCTTTAAAAGGCAAATATCGGAAACAGGTCTGTATTTACATACAACAAAGTGTCTTAGTTTGTCTTAAGGTTTATTTTTAAAGCTAGCAAGACAGCGGTGACAGGTCTGTACCGACGTACAACAAAGCGACATATCTTGCTAACTCGAATCAAAACAGAGGCAACAGGTCTGTACTTACGTACAACAGAGTTACTTGTTTTGACTCTCAACTCAGTATATGATTTTTTCTGTTCTTTCCATTTTTAGATGTATATGATGTTGCTATACATCCCCAGAAAGTTTGCATACCTCATTTACAATCAGAGTCTGTATGTCTCTAGCATAAAAATTAAGACCGATTGGTCATACATCTAAGTTAGTGACACGTTTGACTTTTTCTTGAGTATTTTATTAGCCTTGAGACTCCCTATATGTATTATGCCTACCAACATATCTAACTAGATAATGTACAACACTTAGAATTTTAGGTACATTATGTCTGAAAGCTAAACACTTAGTTTGTATTAACTGTGCTAATTCTCGTCACTTTGAACCTATGCATCTAAGACTTTAACTCCTTTTCTGATATTCTCTGTTTTTGAATTTTTTATGGTTTTCTCTCTTTTTTTTCTTTTGTTTTTCATAAGCAAACGCAAGACAATAATATAACCTACTAACTTACTAGAAATAGAAACTATTCTAATTTACTAAACTTACTATAAACAGAAATGAAAACTATTGCTATAAAAGGAAATAAAATTCTACTAAGGTCAGTTCACTCTGGGTTACGCATTCCATTTAGTTGAATCAAATACTCAAATCGTGACTTATCAAAAGCTTTGGTAAATAAATCAGCATTATTATCATCCGTTGCCACTTTTACCAGCTTGATTAAGTTCTTTTCAGCACAATCACGTATAAAATGATGTCTTATGTCTATGTGCTTTGTTTTATTATGTTTAACTGGATTATTAGTTATGGCAATTGTTGACTGGTTATCTATCCTAATAGGAGTATGAGTATAAGTCAAACCGTAGTCCCGCAATTGTTGTTATATCCACAGAACCTGTGAACAACAACTACAAGCAGCAATGTATTCGGCCTCGCACGTTGACACGGCTACCGAAGTCTGTTTCTTGCATTGCCAAGAAACGAGTCTCCCTCCTAGGAACTGACAACCTCTAATTGTTGACTTGCGCCTCAAGCTGCATCCTCCGTAGTCAGAATCCGTGAACGCCTCCAATTCCAGATCGCCCTCCGCGTGATACCAAAGTCCCAGCTTCGGTTTCGACTTGAGGTATCGTAGAATCCGCTTCACAGCTTTCATGTGCATCTCTTTCGGATTAGCTTGAAACCTAGCACAAATACAATCAGGAAACATAATATCAGGTCTTGAAGCAGTTAAATACATAAGTGACCCAATTATGGCCCGATGTAAGGTCGGACCCACATCGGTATCACTTTCAGTACCCGGTCCGAGATTGTGATTCACTTGAATCGGCGTGCTGAAATGAGCTGTCAGTTTTGTTTCTTCCATCCCGAAGCGCTCTAATATGTCGTAGACATACTTCGTCTGATGGATAAACATCCCCTCCTTATTCTTGTCAACTTGCAAACCCAAAAAGAAATTCAACTCACCCATTGCACTCATCTCGAATTTTGACTTCATCGCCTTCTCAAAATCCTTGCACATTTGCTCGTCTGATGATCCAAAGATGATATCATCGACGTACACTTGTACCAAGATGAAGTGTTTTCCCTTTCGCTTTACGAACACCGTACTGTCTATCCTTCCTCTTCCAAACCCATTTTCTAACAGATGGTTAGACAGAGTCTCGTACCACGCCCTTGGTGCTTGATGCAGTCCATACAGAGCCTTATCTATTCGATATACTCTGTCTGGATATTTCGGATCTGTAAACCCGGGCGGCTGTTCCACATAGACCAGTTCCTTCACTTTCCCATAGAGGAAAGCACTCTTAACGTCTAGCTGATAAACCTTAAAGCCCTTGAAGGAAGCAAAAGCCAGAAACAAACGAATTGCTTCCAACCTTGCTACTGGCGCGAACACCTCATTGTAATCGATTCCCTCCTCTTGGTTGAAACCCTTTATGACTAACCTTGCCTTGTTGCGAGTGACTATACCTCGATCGTCTCTTTTGCACTTAAAAACCCATTTGGTTCCTATTGCAATTTCCTCTCGAGGTAATGGAACTAACTCCCACACTTCTAGCTTCCTAAATTGAGAGAGTTCTTCCTGCATCGCTTCAACCCAAGAGTTATCTTTTAGTGCCATTTGCACGTTTTTCGGCTCTACTTGCGAGATGAAACAAGAATAGAGGCAGGTATGAAAGGCCTCGGAGTCATTTATCATCGACAACAACACAGTGTTGTTATTTAAACTACTCCTAGTCCGCACACCCGCATTAGCATTTCCTAGATGCTTTCTATAGGATGGTTTTTGTTGATCCTAGATGTCTCTATCTCGTCAACTCTTAGATTATCTCCTAAATTTGATCCTATTTCAACTAACGGGGGAACGACCTCAGATTCCACATTTCCTTCCTCGTGGACAGTTTCCTCAGAGTTGGATGTTGTTGTCTGAGTCTGATTCTCATTTATAGGTGCTTCTGAATTAGTAACTTCTGGAGATCCATCTTCAGTTGAAGTAGGCTTGGATGTTGATTGAAATGTGGTCCTCGGAAAGCTATGAACCTCGTCATTCAGATTCAGCGTCGCCATATCCTTTTCGATGGTACCTTCATTTTCATCCAAAGGAATGTTAAATGACTCAAACAGTTTGTCATAGTCAAATATCCATTCCGGACCTGTTTGGGGTTCATGTGTATAACTTGTGACTTTAATGTTATACACAATCTCTACTGTACCATTTGTTTTGTTAAAAACCCGTTTGTTTGGTGAATTCGGCACATAACCTAGGAAGTATCCTTCGTCAGCCTTTTCACCAAACTTAGCTTGATGTTTTGTTCGCAATAAAGTACATGGTACCCCAAATGGTTCGAAGCCAGTTAAATTAGGTGGCCGTTTATTCAAAATTTCATAACAGGTTTTGTTCAAAGATTTGACAGTAATGACCCGGTTTAAAATATGGCATGCGGTATTCACCGCCTCCCCCCAAAACATGGTAGGAAGCTTTGAATCCGAAAGCATGGTCCTTGCTACCTCAATCAATGTCCGATTCTTTCGTTCGGCCACCCCATTTTGTTGTGGCTCATAGGGTGCACTAAATTGATGCACTATGCCCTTTGATAGGCAATATACACCAAATACAGTGTTTTTAAACTCTGTTCCATTATCACTACGAAGTCGTTTAACCCTTGTTCCATAGGAGTTCTCCACTTGGTCTAAGAACCCAATGAGCTTGGAAGCCGTCTCGTCCTTTGTACCTAGAAAGAAAACCCAAGAAAATCGTGAGTAATCGTCAGTGATAACTAAACAATACCAACTACCACCTATACTCCTTTTGTTGATTGGTCCGAAGAGGTCCATATGCAACAAATCGAATGTGGTAGAGATTGAGTTCTGAGTCTTGGACTTGTGTGCCTTCTTATGTTGTTTGCCCTTCTTGCATGGTAGACACTTATCCTCGAACTGAAAACTCTTAATAGGCACACCTTGCACCAATCCATTTTTCGTTATATAGTTCATTTTCCTCAGGTGCAAATGTGCCATACGTCTGTGCCATAAAACCGACTCAGTCTCCGAAGCTATAGATAACAGACAGATTGGACCCATCGAAGTTTCCGGCTTGTTCATATCGAGCATGTACAAGTCATTCTTCCTTGGTGCCCTCATCAGAATCCACTCTTCAGGTATCTTGAAACCCGGTTTTAGCACCAACGCCTCAGTATCAGTGAACAACACTGAATTCTTCTTATCACAGATTTGAGATACACTAATGAGATTGTGAACCAGTTTATCAACGTGATAAACTTGATCCAACTTGATCGTCTCATTAGTGACCACTCCAGTACCCGTGATGTTTCCTCTCTTATTGCCCGCGAATGATACAAATCCCCGATTCCCTCCCTTGAAGTCTGTAAGTAGACTTCTTTCCCCTGTCATGTGCCTGGAGCATCCACTGTCGACGAACCATTTGTTGTTTAGACCTGTGGTTATCTCCTGCACATGAAAGAAGATAGGTTAGTTATCACGGGGAACCCAAGCCATAACTGACTTGGTAATACCATTCTCGTCCACATACTGAAACTCTTTCAAATACCCATCTCTCCTTTCAGGTGACTTGGGTCTTTGAACTGGAGTTTGTTGTGGTGCCGAGTGATTTAAATTCACTCTTTGCCTTTGTGTAGGCATTTGTTGTGGAGCTCTTGAATATATAATTACGATTATAATGCATTTCAGACTGATATCCCTGAGCTCTACCCGGTGTGTGATGTCTAACAGGAGTGTGTGACCTAACCGGAGTGTAAGCTCTGCTAGGTGTTGTGCTCCTATATTGTTGTTGTGGTCCAGACCTAGATTGATTAGTGACTCGATTTGGTGAATTAGTCCTAATCACTTCTTTTGGTCCACCTTTTACCGGTATTTGTTTCACAGCAGTTTTTGGTGTAGCTTGCATAGTTTTCTCGGTATTCTGAGAACTACTAGTGCTCGCAACACTTGTAGAAGGCTTAACTTATTCTGGCTTTCCTGTCTTAGGTGTATTGTCTACTTTCCTATACGGACAGCTAGAAGCAACGTGCCCCCTTTCGTGACATCTAAAGCAAGACATTTTGTCAATTGAAACACCCATCTCAACGTAATATAATCATTAATGGGGTTATATTAGATTAATGATAATTAACATGGATTTTAAAGAAAATCGGGCATGACCCGTTCGCACGGAATCAATATCTCTGTTTGATTATAAACCATCACTTTGGAAGATAAAGTAATTTCACAAGATACTTTTACTAGGTTACAATTTCTCAATCTTTATCATCAACCCGAAGGGCAATCACATGTCTATATATAGATACAAGCCAAAACATGATGGTAGACAACTACCCAATTACCTCCCAATTATATAAGCATTGCATTACCAAAGTTAAGGCTTCAGATACAGTCCGTTTAAACTCTAGGACCAAAGCTGACAATCACCTTGCATTTACTTAACACCACCTGAAGTATATAAGAGTGAGGGGTTAGCAAATAAAATTTGCTAAGTGAGTTACTAGATCGATATGGAGTGCAAAACATACAACATGCAATAATGTTAAAACGATTATAAAATGACAAGTGCAGTATCTTTTAATAAAATGGTGCGGGCATAGCCCATTAATTTGCATAGGTTGCGGTACATGACCCGCTAACCCGCCGTTGCCAACAACTATGGATCAATGTCCAGCTGCGCAACTCCAACCGGCACCCGAAGTCCGGCCACCTACCCACGAGCTCATGTGGTGTAGGAATTTATACACACAAACACAAAGTAAGGCGCTTGATAATAATAATGATAACCTGGATATCCGGTGAGGCCAAGGATAAATGAGCATAGCTCACAAAGGGGTTAATCAAGATGAATCATATGATCATGAAATGAATAATCATCATGTGTAGCATAAAAGCCATGATATGTATGAAGAAGGAATCAAAGCATAATCAAGATGATGACGTGTATAATGGGGTATCAAATAAGGTATGCTGGCCATAGGCCATGATCAAGTAATGAACCGCCAATAAGGCAGTATAATAAAATCAGTGCAATGCATCATATAAGAGGATGATGCCAAATAGATATGCACAATGTCTTTAATAAAATAAACATGTAATTATGTATGCAACACACACATCAATGCTAGAACTTACTGTACAATAGGCTATAATAGCCTTTAATGATCAATACGACTGATACGCCGCTTAATGCCCCGAACCGATTACCGACACTTCTTCCAGCTCCAAACCTAATAAAATAATGATGTTCAAAGTATTCATTAGCTTATAATAGTATATCATAAGGTTTGGAAGCTAATTGAAATGTTTAAACGTTTTCTGTTTAAGTTTCCAAATTTATCGACATTGATAAGACTCTTATTGAGTTTTATAGACTTTAGGGTGATGTTTAATGTTAATTTAAGTGTTATATAATTATAAAATGATCCCATGATGTTATAGTATCATTATGGGACTTAAAATAAGTGTTTTGGGTGAACCGGGTTCGATTCGTACTACTTTCGTATTTTGACCATAACTTTTTCATACGAACTCGGATTTAGTTGATTTAAAAGCCCAGACGAAGAGGACACATAGGGCTACAATTTTTATTTAGTAAAAAGTGGCCCATCTGGTGTTAAACTCGGCGAGGTCTTAGGAGAACTCGGCGAGTTCCTCAGCCTGCACTGCAGAATGACGATTTTTTCAGCCTCTGCTCGTAACTTTTCTGCCCAAACTCGACTTGAACTTATTTTAAACACCTTTAAACTTGGTTTTAAGATATATTTGATGGATATAAACATATAAGAACATACTTCAATCATTTATATCACAAAACTCATTAATTTATCACTTGGTTATTCTTGAATTTGCACATATGAAAACCAATTCAAAATTCCATACAAACCATTTGTTTCTTGTAATTATAATTCAGAATTACACTAATCATTCATGTATATACTTTTAGCTTCATGAAACATGATTTATTTGATTCTTATTTATATCCTCCATTATTTCTATAGCCATGGAGAAGGAGAGGATGATGAAATACATATATATATATATATATATATATATATATATATATATATATATATATATATATATATATATATATATATCTCCAAGTTTAGATGCTCACCTTAGATTTATTGTGTTTGATTTGGCTAAACTCTTCAATTTTCTCGGTAATTCTTGCCCCATAAATTCAGCCCTAAAGAAGCTCTTATGAGCGTGTGTATTGTGCAGAGAATTCTCCAGGAAGAGAAATGAGAAAGGGGATTTGACTTCACAAATTGGGGGAGAGGGTTTTGATCCCAATTGCTCAAACTTGCAAATACCCCCCCTTATGTTTCACTTATTTATTTGTAGCCATAACTTCCACCTTTCTTTTCATTTTTATTATTTCATACATTCTAATGTGCATTAAGCACTTGTACATATACTTTAAGGGTTAGTACATAATGTTATGGATTGCCAAATTACAAGGCTTTAAGTGTTTAGTACAAGTAGTTAAAGCTTGTGGTTAGTTTCTACAATAATCAAAATATAAAATATTCAAAGTAAAATTCCTTATGAAATTTAATAGATTTAATTGGTACCTTTATTATGAGGATATTATAGCAAGGTATGAGTTAACCGGACTCAAATATATGTATAAGTCCAGTTTACCTATTTATAGGTTTGTAATTTAACATTAACATATATTCTCTTAAATGATAAAAATTTCAGTCTTTACATATTGATTAACATAAATAAATCACTCAATTTATTAGTTGAGTGTATAGTTAGTATTTTAATTATTATATCAAATTTGAGGATGTTACAACTCCTCCCCCGTTGAAAAAGATTCCGCCCATGGAATCAATTCAAAAATCTTCCAAGAGGCTTGTATACACGCTATGTGCAATTATAAGTAATCTATCTCCAGTTTGCCTAGACTTATCAATAGCAAAATTGCTATATGAGTATCGGGTTTAATAACCCATTAATAGCATATTAGTGACATGTTCACTATTACTATTTAAATAATGATCTGTGATATGAAATTGTTTGAAGATTCACTTCTTACATATTTACTTCTTATGTATGAAAGTTCATATCCATAGCAATGTTCAGTTTATTGCAGGATTGCTATTCACATTAAGAATATATTTTTGCATTGATTATAATATCCCTTCATTTGGGAAATAACCAAATGTTGGTATTTTTGTTTTGGAATTGCATTGCATTGACCTTCATAATGAGTCACACTTTCTAAGTTTCTTTCTCATTGAACCTCTTATTATTATAGGTTCATCCTATGGTCAAGTTTATAATACTTATTGGTATCCAATGTAATTAATTACTTATTTAACTTATATGAAATAAGTTCAATTTAGTATAATGAAAGTTTTATCATTATTTAATTAGTATTTAATTATCGGCTTGTAACTAACACCTTTTAATATTTCTTAGATGATAAGAATACTTGATATTATAAGTCTTTTTCAGTAGTATATTACAGAACCGCCAGGGTTAAGGGCCTATAAGCGATCCTTAAACAATTTCAATTCTTGTGAATTACCCAGAAGAAGATAAGTTCAACTAATGGGGCACTCAAGTTTAAGTGTAGATTAGATCTTTCGGCCAATCTCCAAAATTTATCTATTCAGTTGCATTAACAACAACTATCATAAGCAAATAACCTCCATTTTTAAAGAGATATGAAGGTATTTCCTCTTCGGAGATGATATGACCGAGATTTGGACCTATTTAAGTTTAAGTTCAACTTTTAATAGATCGATTGTAGTTAAATTATCTGACATTAATTTTAATAATTATGCCAAGTTATAAATAAGTATATATATACATGTTTCCATTTAAGCTTATAAAGTTTAGCTTGAAATTTATATCTAGAAATCGCATTTAGAAATTTTTTCATAAACTTCTCTTGCGAAGTATTTCCAACATCACATAAGGACATATATTAAATTCAATTTCTATTTCAGAATAAATCAGGATATTATTGATAAACGATAATTGATTTATCCAACATATGTCGGCAT
Organism: Centrapalus pauciflorus; assembly: GCA_020465985.1. NCBI lineage: Eukaryota > Viridiplantae > Streptophyta > Magnoliopsida > Asterales > Asteraceae > Centrapalus > Centrapalus pauciflorus. The sequence goes on along the minus strand of JAANYP010000451.1, from coordinate 191,692 downwards.
ATTAGGATTATTAGATCCATACTAGTGCATTAGTGAGTTCAAACGACCTTACTAAAATGTATATTGACCACATCAAGTATGAAATGAGGTCTTTGGTATATCTTCTCACGGATCTTTTAGTTGATAATATTCAATTCACAGATCAATGTCTGGGAAGTATAAAGCATCTTGCCATCGATCAACTGATCATCACTATCAGGCAAAGAATACTTATTTTAGACTATTATTCTATTACCCTTTTTAGTTTATGGTAACTTATGCCCCTGACAGGTGAAGTCCTTTTTTTATTTTATAAATTAGAACCAGAGCACCCAAACCAGAGAACTCGGTATAATGAATCCCTTATCTAAGCCATTTAATACTTCAGCTATACAAGGTGTTATCAATATTAATAAAACTCTTCTTGAGTCCTCACTTGGACTATTAATAGAGTTGTTATAATTTGATTTGAGGGTGCAAGACCTCTCATACACCTCATATATGTATATAACTTCAATATCAATATAATTATATCATTTATGAGTCATTTGGATCTTGGGACATTTCATAACTTGTATAATTAACATAAAAGTGTAATTTTATAATTTTTCCCTGCAAGAGACTTCTCCTTTAACATCATAGTCATATATGTGCATTTTAGTCTTCTTTATAATTCTTTTTCACATTTTCATTATACATTGAGCTTTAGGTCTTACAACCCATTTTGGTCTTTATTAAAGATGCATGTGTGTGTGTGTGTCTCAATTTATTATGCCTTCCAACTGTTAGGCACTTAGCGGCCTTTAATACAAGAATGGATTACTTAGATTTAACATCATTATTTCATTCATTGAACTGATAATGGTTATTACCAACCGTCTTCTTATAAAAATTAAAAGAAGCGACGGGGAGGGAAATTCACCCACGCCTATTTCCCAAAGAGGGCCGTAGTGGTCACATATTAAGTGACAATTGCTACATAGTAGCATTCATTATAATCCCATCCCAAGTTATAAACTGAGATTATAATTATGGCTATAATGTGTTTGGGAAATAATTTCACTTTAGTTTGAGGTATATATCATAACTTACTTGTGCTCCAACATCAACTTGGATGTAGTCAATCATCGTCAGATAAGTTCCTCAAGGAGTTATAGAGATTTAGTGCTAATAAATAGCATTCAAAATCGTTTCATAATACACCATTACTCTTGGTGCTTATTGTTAGGCACAAAAAGGCCTCAGTCAAACCTGTTCTGCATCTGAGGGGGAGATTACTAATCAAACCTGTTGATGCATTTGAAGGTTAAATTTAAGGCCTGTTACATGCCTTATTGAAACCTGAAAATGATTTGCAATATCAGTCCAAAGCTGTTCTACGTATTGCATGTGTTGCAACTAAGACAGTTTGTCTAAGCTGCTCTGTCTGCTGAACAGGCTGGACATAAACTGTCTACGCTGCTCTATACTGGTGAGCAGCTTGGGCATCTTACAAGTGTTTTGTTCTTTGTGAACAGAACCTGTTCTTTGTGAACAGGCTAAACACTTTATGGAATGTGTTTCCAAGTCCTCATGTATTGTTTTTGACTACAAGATCAGTTTACAAAGTCGAAGACAAAGTGGAAATCAGAACTGCTCAGCCTGCCCAAGCTGTTCTGTTACATGAAGACAAAAGGTTATTTGAAAAAGGGTGACAGACCTTTTTCTTATATTAAAATAGGCCTTTACAAGGAAGAAAGACGCAAAGTTGACATTCCTTATTTAGTTAAAGGCAATGCAACAGTAGACAAAGTGAAAAGACAAAAGTTCTGCACATAAGAAGACAAGTCTGCTTTTCAGAAAGTGCAGAAAAGGTTATGTTGTCTTTTCAACAAGACTTCTCCTTTTTCATTTCGTCCAATGAAGAAACTTCTCTTAGATCCTCTGAGTGAGTATAAAAGGAAGCTTCTAAGGACAGAAAGATGAAGCCAAAAAGCTAAGTGCTGAAGCCAAGAGTGAACGTGCAAGTATATTCTTCATGCGTGCAAGCCTGCTTGTGTAATACAGTTTCTTTGTGTCTAAGCTGTTCTACTTAAGTTGTTCCTCTAAGTCTTGTAAACACAGTGAGTGCTTATCAGTGAGTGTATTCATTGTAATCTAGTTTGAGTTTGTCTTAGACTAGTGAACATACTGTTGTATCTGTCATCTCAGCTTGAACCTTTCCGCATTCAAGCTTGTTTGTAATTAACAGTTTGTTAATAATACATACAAACATTGAGAAAATAGTGTGTAGTTTTTAAATAGCTGTATTCACCCCCCCTCTACAGCTTAAAGCTATATACTTTTGGAACCTCACGAGACCTACAACTGGTATCAGAGCAGTTTAGAGTGTGTGTCATTCTAGATCTCTCATTCTCCCAAGTTTCCATGGACAACAGTGCTGCAAATTCCTCATATTATGACAATGGCTCAATGGGCAAACCTCCAAAGTCAATCATCAGAACTTTTCTGGTTGGAAGTGCAGAATGATGCTCTACCTAGAGAATCTGGATGTACAACTACCAGAAATTGTAATGGAGGGTCCTTATGTGCCAACTTCTGTTACAACAATAACTCCTGCTGTTGAAGGAGCAGCTCCTGAGATCAGAACATTTGAGAAAGCAAAAGCTCAATGGTCTGATGAAGACAAAAGATTGGTGGCTCTTGATGCAAAGGCCAGAAACAATCTAGTCATCTCCTTACCTGATGATGTGTTCAAACAGGTTGAGAAGATGAAGACTGCTAAAGAGATGTGGGATACTTTGTGTACCGTCTATGATGGACCCAAAATCACACTGGATAACAGGATTAACAATCTTGTTAAACAGTATGAACTCTTCTTTGCAAAACCAAAGGAGACTCTCACAGAAACCTACACCAGGTTTACTGCTCTTGTGAATGATCTCAAAGCTGTTGGGATCACTAAGGACATCCTTACTCTGGTGAACAAGTTTTTGGACATCCTCCCTGAAGAATGGAATTACTTTTCAACAATTTTAAGAAATTCAGGAACAATCAGAAGTATGGATCTTGTCAACTTGTATGGATCTTTACTAAATGATGAACAGTCAAGGAAACAGAAGAGAAATGCCTTGGAGATGTCTAAAAGAGGTGCAGCCTTTGTGGCTAATGTGAGACAGTCTGTGAGTCAGGTGAGTGATGTGTTCACTCAACCTGATCAACAGGATGATGACAAGGAGGAGGTGTCAGATGAGGAAGACAATGCAGATCTTGCTGAACAGGATGATGAGCAAATGATAGCTATGCTTGTCAAAAGGTTCAACAAGAAAAGGTTTGGAAGAAACATGCTGCAAGGAAGTTCAGGTGCTGGCGAAAAGAAGACATTTGATAAATCCAAGGCTGAGTGCTTCAAGTGTGGCAAAACTGGCCATATAGCTGCTGACTGTGTGTCAAAAGCTGTTGGTCAGTCATCCAAACCATACAAGACAAACAAGGATGATAGTTATAGGGTTAAGTACCTTATGGCCATGGCTAAACTGAGGAAGTTGGAAAACTCAGTGGGTTCCAACCGCCAAAAGGGACTCATGGCAGAGATTTGTGATTGGGAGGAATCTGATTCATCATCTGATGAAGAAGACAATCAATGTCTGATGGCCAACACTGATGTCCCATCAACAAGCAGTTTCAAACAGGATATGGCTGAAGTGAAGCTTTCAGCAGCTTAGAGAACTGGAATCCTACAATGATGTATAAGGTACAAAATTTTATGGCTTACAGTTCTGAAGAAAAGATTAAGATGTTTGAATATATGCTAGTTGATTTGAAAGCTGCTGTTGAGAAGCATGATGCTTTATCATCTGAAATCTCCAAGCTTAAAACTGATCTTAAAACAAAATCCAGTAAACTGGACAGTTTCCATAAGTTGGAAGTTGAGCTTGATGAATTAAAACACATCAACTCTATTTTACTGGAAGAAAAGAGAGAAACAGATATAAAGCATGCTAAGCTTCAAAAGATAGTTGACTCTTGGTGCCAATCTGCACAAAAAGTCAGCCATTGTATAAGTCAACAGATCCCTGCACAAATTCAAGCCTATCTTGGAGGGGATCTTGATACAGCAGCTTCCATTGTTGAGATTAATAATCTGAAAGAAGATTTATCCACTCTTGGTGAGCTTCCAAACACTTTTGTTCAAAAAGTGAATGGTAAACTAATTTTAACAAATAGGTTTGTCAGGCCTCAAAATACTGACAGCTCGTGTGAACCTAGCTCAAAAGCTGGTGTTGGAATATGTTCTCCATCAATCCACCCTGCTAAGTGCTCTGCTGATTCACACAAGCAAAAGAAAGGAAAACATGTCCAAACTACAGCTGTGGATACTAAACCTGTTGACAAAACAGGTTCTGTGTCCAAAGCTGATGGTAAAAGACATAATAATCCTTTTGATGCTAAACATTTTGAAAACAAGTTTTCAAAAGTTAAGCAGTCTGTTTTCAACAAGGGCAAGTCCCATGTTGAAAGCAAACCTGCTGTGATTTCTAATAAGTTTACTAATCATAGTGGTAAACTGGTTCAACATGAAAATAAGTTTTTCAAAACCAGAAACAATGATTATGTTGATAGGCAGCATAAATCACGTCTCAGTAGTAACAAAGGCAAAGCCATTGCTCAACCTGAGAAACATGGGAATAAGTTCCCCAAACCTGTGGAAGTTCAAAAGCCAATTAAGCTTCCTGTCTTTGACATTTGTCCTCCTAAAAGAAGGAAAGAAGAGACAAACAAAGCTGTGACTTTTGAACCCTCCACACAAGCTATTGATTCATCAAATAGTAATAAATTTGCTAAACCTGCTAAAAGAATCAACAAAAATAACTCAGAATGTGTTTCTGAAAGTTCTTCTTTCAAAAATCCTAAAAAGAGAAAATGTTATAAATGTGGGAAGAAGACACATCTGGCCAAAGACTGTCCTGAACCTGAGGACATGAGGCCTGTTGACTCTGATAGTTCTCTCACAGCTGTTACAAGCAGTGTTGGAAACATCTCAGTCAATAAAAATGGTATCCAAGCTGACACCATTCAAATTGGGAATATTAGTGTGGATATTATAAGTCCATCAACAAATGTTGATGAAGTAGGAGAGCTCATCTCTGTGATGAGTTCCCCTAAAAATGACTAATATTTTTCTTATCACTCTGCAGGAAAAACAACCTTCCCAGGTTTGGTACTTGGACAGTGGCTGCTCAGGGCACATGACAGGTTGTAAAGAATTGCTGAAGTGATCTCAGGTCTGAAAAAGGGCCAAAAGTCACATTTGGTGACAATGTACAGGGATCCACTGAGGGATATGGAACTCATAAAGCTGGTGCTGCAGTATTCAAAAGAGTTGCCTATGTGGTTGGGCTAAAACATAACCTTGTTAGCATAAGCCAACTGTGTGATGCTGGCTACAAGGTTAACTTTGATGAGCACCTGGGTTACATATTGGATCCCCAAGGCAAAGTTGTGCTATGTGCTCAACGAAAGAATGGTGTATATGTTGTGGACATGCAATCTGCTGATTCCACAACTGAAACCTGCTTTCTCACAAGAACAAATGCAGACTTAAACTGGTTATGGCACAAAAGACTGTCACATCTGAACTTCAAGAACATCAATAAACTCTGTAAGAAAGAGTTGGTGACAGGTTTGCCCTCTATAACCTTTGTTAAAGATAAACTCTGCACAGCTTGTGAAAAAGGCAAGCAGAGGAAAACATCTTTTAAATCCAAACATAATTTCTCTATTGATACTCCACTCTTCTTAATCCACATGGACTTGTTTGGACCTATAAATGTCCCAAGTCTAGGAGGAAGAAGATACACTCTAGTAATGGTTGATGAGTTCTCCAGGTACACATGGGTGATCTTTCTGAAGAGCAAAGGTCAGGCTGCTAAAGAAATTATTGGATTTGTGAAAAAGATGGAGATGCTGAACTCTGCTCAAGTGAAGCAGCTTAGAAGTGATCATGGTACTGAATTCAGAAACAGTACTCTTGAAGACTTCTGTGAAGAGAAAGGAATCACTTAAAACTTTTCAGCTGTAAGAACTCCACAACAAAATGGAGTTGCTGAAAGGAGAAACAGAACTCTTATTGTAGCTGCTAGAACCATGCTGTGTGCATCAGGTTTACCTTCATCATTCTGGGCTGAAGCTGTCAACACTGCCTGCTTCACTCAAAACAGATCCTTAGTGGTAAAAAGGTTGAACAAGACTCCTTATGAGCTGCTCAAAGGAAGAAAGCCAAATGTCAGTTACTTCCATGTGTTTGGATGTCCCTGCTTCATTCTGAATCAGAGGGACCAACTGACAAAGTTTGAACCTAAAGCTGATGAAGGTGTGTTTGTTGGCTACTCTGCTATCTCTAAAGCCTACAGAGTATACAACAACAAAATAAAGGTGATATCAATGTCACCTTTGAAGAGTCCAAGAATGCTTTCACCAAAGCTGTTCCTGAATCAGTTTCAGGAGAACTTAACTTTGATGATCTGATGCATTCAAACAATGAAGAGGACTCAAAAGCTTCCACTACACCCAGTGTGGAACCTGTTAATCATGATGGACATGATGATGATTATGTCAATACATCCTGTGTGAATAAATGTACTGACTTAATTACAACTGCATGTCCTGAACCTATCAATGCTGATTTTCCCAGTTCCTCTGCTGATATGTTCAACAGCGGTCAGACATGTTCAACAAGTGAACAGGCTCAAGACAACAGTGTGTCTGAAAATCTTGAGAACTGTTCAACAGGACCTGCTGAAGATGTTAACAACTCAGGTGAATCATCATTGAAAAATGATCCTAAGTGGATCAGGTGTCACCCCAATGATCAAATAATTGGTGACATCAACAAAGGAATACAAACACGGTGGGACAGCTTAGGGAACTTTTGTATGTTCTCTAGCTTTGTTTCACTAATGGAGCCAAAGAAGGTTGATGAAGCACTAAAAGATGCCAATTGGATCACTGCCATGCAAGAAGAGCTCAATCAGTTTGAGAGAAACAATGTATGGAAGCTGGTCCCTGCTCCTAAAGGTAAAACTATAATTGGCACTAAATGGGTTTTCAGGAATAAGATGGATGAGCAAGGTCATGTCATTAGAAATAAGGCAAGACTGGTTGCTCAGGGCTACAGACAGGAGGAAGGAATTGATTATGATGAAACATTTGCTCCTGTGGCCAGGCTAAAAGCAATTCGTTTGTATCTAGCCTACGCTGCTCATAAGAGCATTAAGGTATTTCAAATGGATGTGAAGAGTGCATTCTTGAAATGGAAGCTTGCAAGAAGAAGTTTATGTCAAGCAGCCTCCAGGTTCTGAAAATGAACAACGATCCAGGTTTTGGCATATAAAGGTGGAAAAAGCTCTCTATGGTTCTCAAACAAGCCCTTAGCCTGGTATGACACTCTTACTGAGTTCCTTATGAGCAATGGGTATTCCAGAGGTAAAGTGGATACTACACTGTTCATAAAGAAAGTGAAATCTGACATTATGCTTGTTCAAATTTATGTGGATGATATAATATTTGGTTCTACTAATGAGCAGTTGTGCAAAAATTTTTCATTACTCATGAAATCCAAGTATGAAATGAGTATGATGGGAGAACTAACTTTCTTTTTAGGATTACAGGTTAAACAAACCTCAACTGGAATTTTTATAAATCAAAGAAAGTACACTTTAGATCTTTTGAAAAAGTTTAAATTTGATCAAAGTTCTCCTATTAAAACCCCAATGGCAACCAATGTAAAATTGGATGCTGATGCCAGTGGCAAAGCTGTTTTAGTAACAGCTTACAGAGGCATGATTGGGAGCTTGCTATACTTAACTGCTAGTAGACCTGATATTATGTTTGCCACCTGTCTGTGTGCTAGGTTCCAAGCTGATCCAAAGGAATCTCATCTAGCTGCTGTTAAAAGAATCTTCAGATACCTGAAGGGTACACCAGGTTTGGGTCTTTGGTATCCCAAAGACTCTAGCCTTGAACTAACAGGTTATTCAGATTCTGATTTTGCAGGCTGCAGGCTAGACAGGAAAAGCACAACAGGTGGATGTCAACTCTTTGGTGGTAAGTTGATAAGTTGGTGTAGCAAGAAGCAGAACTCTGTGTCTACTTCTACTGCTGAAGCTGAGTACATTGCTGCTGGAAGCTGTTGTGGACAGATTCTGTGGATGCAACATCAGCTTGAAGATTATGGTCTTGTGTATAGGAAAATTCCTATTCTGTGTGATAACACAAGTGCCATAGCCATTTCCAACAATCCAGTATTTCATTCTAGAACAAAGCATATTGAAGTCAGACATCACTTCATCAGGGATCACATTCAGAAAGTTAATGTGGAGGTAAGTTTTATTTCCACAAATGAACAGCTTGCAGACATTTTCACCAAACCTCTGGATGAAACAAGGTTTAATTACCTTGTCAGCAAGCTGGGCATGTTAAACAAGAGTGACTAAGTGTTTCTCAAAGGTCTAAGAATTTGTGTGTTTCACACTGCTCAAGTTTCTCAGAATAGCTTAGACAGAACAGGTTATACATGTTCTGTACTTAGTCATTTGTCTGAAAAACTTGAACAGCTTGAGCATACAACAGGCTGAACAAAAACAGTTTATTCGTCCAGCCTGCTCTGATGGTCCAATCTTCAACTTGTCCACTTCTTCACACTGTCTTACAAGCCATTGTCTTGTAACCTGTTCAACTATTGAACACAACCTGCTCTTACAAAAGAGAGCAGGTTGGAAGAACAGTTTGAAAAATAAACAGCTTGAAGATTGAACAGCTTGTGATGACCTTGGTCATCACAGGGTTGACCAACAGCTTAGACCAAAAATTTTAATTACCTTTCTTCAAACTTAAGTTACTTAATTAATGTTTTATTTAACTTAATTACTGCGGATAATGTGGATTACGTGTGTAAGTGATTAAAAAGGACTCAAGTGGTCTGACAAACGGTCTGACATGGACAACCGTTCCGTTTTCCGTTAACGACTTTTTCAAATCAAACCGCCCAAAACCTTCTCTCTCATACACACTCACATTCAAATCCTATAAATACCAAACTACTGTTTCATCTTCCTCATCATTTTCAGAAATCCTCAAGAACCCTAAAAATCGACTAAGTGTCTTTTGCTTCTCCGAACCTCAAAACTTCCCAAATGGCTCACAGACCTAATCCCTTTCTTCCAGTGTTCGTTGGTGATGATATTGTCAAACACTCATCAGTCACCACAATGCTGACCATCAAACCCACAAACTACGTTGCAAACCTTACTATCCCCAAAAACTATGTGGGGAAGGTTACGATCAAATGGTGGAGTTTCTGTAAGTTCATCCGTTGAACTATGCTATGACTGCAACTCTTGGTGTCCTGTACCAGGAGATGGTGTATGAGTTCTGGTACACCTGTACCTACAACCCTAACACCAAAGTCATCAAAGGATCTATTCTCAATGGGACTCAGCCCATTGAGATAACTGCTGATCTTCTGAGGGAGGTTCTTCATCTGCCTGTTGCTGAGTCATATGATATGCCCCAGCCTGAAAACGAGCAAATGGGAAATCTGCTACGCTTCTGTGGTGTAGCAGAACCCAAAATTGGAGCAACATTGTACAGGAAGGATTTGTCTCCTACTTACAGTTTTCTGTTTGCTTCTGTGATGATGAGCTTCAGCAGCAAAGTTGGTTCATTTGACCAACTGAGCAGAGATGAAGTTCCAATAGTCCTACAGCTAGTGGATGGGACTACCATTGATATGGCTAAGTGGATCTTTGTGAAGTTGAGGAACCTGGTGCAGCAAGAGCCCAGACCAGCTGCTGTTCGTTATCCCAGGTTTCTGAGTCTCATTTTCAGACATGTTTGTGGTGAGCAATTATACAACTCTCAGCCTTTACTTAAGTCTGCTGCATTCCCTGTCATAGGGAATAGAATTTTCCATACTCCCGTACTTCAAAATGAGCCTCCTCTATCCACACCAATGAGGAGGTTGTTAGGTTTGGTGGAAGGACCCTCTACTGTGAGGGTGGATCCAGAAGCTGCTTCTCCCGCAAGAAAATCCAAAGCCAGGTCCAAACTTGTTAAGAGGACCCTGGCAACTGCTGAAGCTGGGCCTGTGAAAAAGAAGGCCAAATCAGCTCAGACTGAGTCTGTACCTTTAGCCTCTGTGGCTGAGGGGGAGAAGACTCCTCACCCTGGTTCATTTGTTGAACCTCAAGCCTCTGTGGCTGGTGCCTCTGTGGAATCTGAGACTATGGAACAGGCCAACCCACCTGTTTCTGACCCAGTCTCAAAACCTGTCCAGTCTGAACCTCTCATCTCCTCTCCCCAATCACCCACTTCATCCATCCTCTATCACAGAAAATCCATCTCCAAAAAGAAAACAGCTAAAACAACCACCTCCTCTGTTCCCTCTCAACAGGGTTCAGTTGTAAAAGAAGCAACCCCTGCTGCCTCTCCTATTTTGGGAGAAGGTTCAGCCCCATTGGAGCATGCTTCACTCCAATCTGAGTCTACCCAGAGTCAGCCTAGACCCTCTGGTTCCTCCCAACAGGAACCAATTGTACAAACGGAGATACCCACATCAACGATCCCAGCCTCCCAACAGGCTAAGGATATTGAAAGACAGGAGTCCTCTCCACTCCATACTGCGTCCACACTGTCCCCCACTAAACTCTCCTCACACCCTGAGTCTGCACGAGGTGCCCACGCTGCTGGTATAGACCAATCAGCAGCTCAGCCTCAAACTTCTGCTCCCAATGATACAGCTGTTCTACACCAAACAGCTGCTGAGGGACCAACAACCCAGGCTGATGAACCTCAGGGATCACACCATCCCTCTGGTGAGGCTGCTCCCTCCATGCAAACTCCATCAGCAGGTTTCACCACTGCTGATGTTGAAATGTGTAAGGTCTACCACTGCAAGATCTATCTAGACGCGGATCTGTGAACGAGTGCGGAATCCTCGTTGACGGTTAGACGGACAACTCTCAACCAACGGAAACACGGAGACTATTAGACGCTGAACGAACGACACACGAATGATCCTACGTACTAATTCTCTCCGAAACGGCACTCACCTAGCTGATAAACTCGAGATCGCCTCTTGCTTAATTCCTCACGAATTCTGCAAAAAGTCTTCTAATTATTCGAGTCTATCCCTAATTATAGACCCTGATTCGAGTCTATTGTGGGCCAACCTCGAATCTGGCCCAAGGCCCATTCGAATCTGTCCATCTGACAGTCTCGAATCTAGCCTATTTTCGAATATATGGTTACATTCGAATCTATCACAGATTCGAATGTCAACCCATATATAATTCGAATCTAGCCTTTTACATAAACAACTAAGTGTTTGAAACTTATGATATTACCTTATGACTGATTTTATCTTTGAACTTTATGTTTGAACTTCTTGTAATACGTTACATCAAGTTCAAACATACAAACACTGATAATCATCAATCATACATAATATATATGTAACAAACACTTGTTAATACTCAGAATATTACTTAAACCATAATGCAGATCGATTGGACTGCTATCGTCACACAGGGTGTACCAACAGACTCCCCCTTGACGATAGCTTCTAATTATTTACATTACATCAAATTTTAAGTACTAGAGCTATATATACTGCTACCTGCGTATAATCCAGCATCTATACAAACTTTAACTACCTTTTGGAACTTCCTGGCTTCAGATCTCCATGGTTCAGTAAAGAAGATAGGCTGATCATTAAGCTTCTTCAGGTCGTCCTTTGATAGGTTTATCAAGTGCAGTGGATCATATACCTTCAAAATGACCTGCTCGTCTTGATCCTCCATGATGGCTTCAGCAGTGTCAATTTCTAGGTACCACCACTTCATGTTGCTCAAAATGTTCTGTGGCATTGATTTCATTGGGACTTTCTTTAGACACCTCACAGGTTTGTATTCCATCCTGGCCCATGGCCTACCTGTATGAGGATCTATTCTCGACTGATCCTCGACCCTCTTTCCGGTCCTTGGCTTGAGTCGCTCAAACTTCCCAGATCTTCCTTCTTTCCTTATGATTCTTGCCACAACCTCAGCGTACTGGTCATTACCTATATTAATTAATTCTTTCCAAGCAAGCTCCTTTACTTCAATCTTGGGCAATGAGTTAAATGCTTTTAGTGTTCGCCTCAAGTATTGTAGTCCATCTCTTCTTTTCAAGATAAATAGTTGCAGTTCTTTGTCAAAGAACCAGCTTATAATGCCTCCTGAGAAGTTTCCAGCACCTGGAACTCTCATTTTCTTCTTCATCTTCAAACGCTCTTTCTTTTCCTCTTTCTTGAACCAAAGATTTATCAAGTCAGTTCTAGATGGCTCCTTCTCGGCCTCTTCAAGTTCTTTGTCCTCGACTGAGGCTACCTTGATATAGTCAATGTCAATCACATTATGATTTTGTCCTTCATATAGCTCCGTGATAGGTTGTGAATTGACAATAACCTCATTGACTTGATCGTCTTCATCATCCAACACTTCATCGTCTGATTTCCAGTTGACGACCTCCTCTGGAATAAACTCACCTTCCTCCAATTCTTCTTCTTCATCATCAAAATCCATAAGCTCTTCCTCTATGTCTTTCAGTGCATCTATCATGTCACTGTCCAAAACCCTTGAGGAACCTGCTTCTCCCCCGGATCCTCCTACTTCTCCTTCTGTACTAGGCTCCCCCTGAACTTGTGTAACTTGAGCTGCAGAAAAATCTACAGACACAATCTCTTTGTTCGCACCGGGATCATCGCCTTCATGATCATCTCTTCTCTGCACCTCCTGATCTCGGCACGATGTCTCCCCCTGAGCCTGTAAATTTTTCATTAGCTGCTCAATTAGGGAGCGCATCGACCTTATCTTAGCAGACTGATCACAAACAAAGGTTTTTAGCTCTAAGTTCTCTTCCTGAACTTTTTCCACAATCTTCTTTAGATCGGCATTCTCCTTATCAAGATTTGCATTATGAGTCTGAATCTCACCGATTGCCTTTGTTAGGCCTAAGATCTGGATATTTTGGAAGTCAACTCGAGCTTTTAGCTGCAGAAACCTTTGATTGTCGGCGTATGAGGAGGAGGTTGATGGGATGGATTGAATTGGAGTTGGAATGATCGGCGATGGGATGTATGGTTCATCATGAGGTGGTGATGGTGGAATGGTGGTTTGAGGGTCGTGAGGTTGAGGAATTTCAGGTTGTTCTGCTGAAGATGAAGAGGATCCTTGCATGAACCTGTGACGTTTGGCCCGTTGCCTTGTCACTAGTTGAGAAACTTCTTCTTCTTCAAAATCAGACTCCTCCAATTCCCTGTCCACTCGTCTCCTAGAACCACCTTCATTTATAATCAATCGCGAACCATAAGTTCCAATTTGAACTTCAGGAACTGCAGCGGCAGGAACTTCCTCTGAATCTGATTCCAATTCAGAAGATATTAATACGTTATCTGCCCTTTCTGGTTCGTATTCATCAACATCACGAAATATATCATCTTCATCTCCAGGCGGACTAAGCAGCTCACCTACTAATGCTGCTGCCACATCTTCATTTGCATTAGGACCAGAAGACCATATTTCCTCCAAGGTCTGAGCAATCTGCTCAGATTCGGGGACTGCACCTGAAGTCCCTGCTTCTTGTGCCTGTGGTTGTTCATTTGTTGAAGGCCTGGATGCCTGAATTTGACTAGCAGGTTGTTGCTGTTGGCGTCGTGGATCACGCGGCCTAGCACGAGGCTGTTGTTGCTGTTGACGTTGCTGTTGTTGTTGCTGTTGACGTTTTTGCTGTTGTTGTTGTTGCGGAAACTCAACGACCCCTGCCCAGTTGGCAACATCCGGGGCTTGAAATTCCCTATCCACTATAGCTCCGAACAAAGGACGAGCAACAGGAACAGCCAATCTTCCTCGGTGTGAGGAACAATCAGCAAAGATCCTTTTGTCCATGATGGCGACACTTTGAAAGTCATTCGTTATTGGCAAGTTCGGCAAAAAGTGTCTGATCAACATCATAATGAATCTCGGATAGAGCAAAAACTGCTGATTTTCGGGAGCAGATATCTGATGAACAAACTCCGAAAAGATCATCTCAGAAAAACTATATGGGCGATTGTACACCATTGCGACAATCCCCGATTGAATCTTCGCGACAATATAGTCAAATCCTGCCTTTTTCGCAGCAAAGCACATCATAAATGCATGCGCCAAAAACCTCCATTGTCCTATCAAACCACTTTTCATGTATGACACTTTCGTCACATCGAGGCTGTACCCCATTCTTTGAAAGGCCGCTTGCCTCATATTCAACGGAAATTCTATAGGACCAGCTTCTTGTTCCTGAGTGCCCAACTGCAGCACTTGACGAATCATATCAGCCGAAAATACTAACGGTTGTCCTTCAATGCAAGTGCGTAGAACTGTCGGAGTGACCGAGCAGTCTACTTGCAGATGGTCATAAAATTGACGGATGTAGGGTAACACTAGCTGCACATTATGCCATAGTGCATGTCCTATCCTTGATTCAGCTAGAAAATCTAGTACTTCGCGGAATCCTTGCGCCTCAGGTAGATTCATGTCTGGATTAAGGACCATATTATGTTTAGGGACAAAAGCGCGAATCGCCATATCTGCACAATAAATAAAACTGTTAGACTCATTAAAAATCAATAAACTTGTTTAAATTCAAATTTGTTTGATTTTGTACTTTATTAAATACAAAATCTAACACAATTAAATTTCCACAAGTTTAATAAAATTTAAATTAAACAAATTAAATAAAGTACAGATTCGAAAGTAACAGATTCGAAGTGTCCATATTCGAATGTAATGGACAAATTCGAAGAGTCCCTATTCGAGTCTAATGGACAGATTCGAATATCATGGTCATCTCGAATCTAATGACAGATTCGAGAAACCCATGAACAGATTCGAAAGTCCAAGAACAGACTCGAAGCCCCGTCGGCCCTTGTTTCAACAAAAACCCAAGATTTTAACCATTTTGAACTTGGTAAATCACATACATTAGTTCAACTAGGTTCTAATCATTGATTTATGTCTTTAATTTGATCTTTTATAGGTCCTAACTTAGTTTATTTAGCAAAACCCTATTTTCACCTATAAAGCTTCAAAATTTGATGTTTTAGCTTAAAATTGTGTATAAAACTACACCAATCTTGTACAATCCGGTTGATTATACCTAGAAGTTTCTGTAGAATCGAACACAAATTCTTCAAAGTCGACAAAATGTCGTTTAGGAGAAAAACGATAGACTCGAGAACAGATTCGAAATCACCAAAATAGATTCGAGAGTATAGATTCGACAACAGTAAGTATTAAATGACTTCACTGTTAACCTATTTATACTACCAACCTTCGAGTCTAAGAGTAGATTCGAATCTACTGACGAATTCGAAGTACTCCTCATTCGAGTCTGTCTTAGATTCGAATCCTTCCAATACTTAGAAAATTTTCGAAAATTTTGAAATAAAATCCACATGTCCAACTTTTTCTACGGTATCGTGTAACCAGATAAACTATGCCAACTCTTTTACCCTAAGCTCAAGATAATTCACGCATTGTTTATTTTATCCAACTTTGAATGCACCCTCAGTAACTTTTGACCTTTTACCTAAACTAAAATGAAATAAAATAAACTAAGGTAAAAATAAAATAAAATAAAATAAAGTAAAATAAAATTTTGACCAAAAATTTAATCTAGACTTAAGAAAAAATTTACAAGCTAAGCTAAATACTTAACAACATATTTTTGATGAGTATAGTCTAAGAAAGGTTCAATCAGATAGCGATGTCCGATACTAACTTTCAGTACTTAAACTTTCACACTAAGGAATTTTTGATTCCTTTGATTGTTTGTTGTGACATACCTATTTAGCCAATTGTTGGTATTTTACCTTGTTAAACATTCTACATTTTGGAATATCCCTTGGCCTTTTTATTTATCAGGAAATTATCTTACGTGACTCAGACATAGACATACTTTTATGATCAAGGCACACAGACAAAAATTCTAACTTGTTGGTATTTGCAAACTTTCTTTAAAAGACAAACATCGGACACATGTCTGTATTCTCATACAACAAAGTGTCTTAGTTCGACTTAAGGTTTATTTTTAAAGTTAGCAGATAGCGGTGACAGGTCTGTACTGACGTACAACAAAGCGACATGTCTGCTAACCCGAATCTAAACAGAGACAACAGGTCTGTACTTACGTACAACAGAGTTGCATGTTTTCGACTCTCAGTTTTACACGATATTTCTATTCTTTCCATTTTCAGATGTATTGATGTTGCCATTACATTTCCCCATGAAAGTTTGCATACCTCATTTAGACTCAATGTTTTGATGTCTGGACATAAAATTTAGACCGATTTTGGTGTACATCAAGTTAGTGACACGCTTTGACT